>VZRW01007779.1:4054-14637 GCA_013398125.1 Aegotheles bennettii | reverse complement strand
GCCGCCGCTCCGGGCCCGACGAGCCCCCGCCCGCAGCCCCCGGAGGGCACAGCCCGCGCCCCGTCCATCTGCGCTGGGCAATTCGGGCCCGGCGTGGGAAGCAGATTACGCCTTGGCTTGCCGGCTGTTTCCAGTGGCGCCTCCTCCCTCGCCCCTCCGCGCCAGCCGCGTGTCCCCCCCCTGCCCCAGCCTCTCTGGGCAGCGGAGAGGTCTCCATCTGCCCGCCCGCCGCAGCAGCGGGGCTCCAGCGGGGCTCTCCTGCCCGTGTCTTAGGGACTGAGCGTTTCGGCGGTGCCATGAGCAGCAGCAAAGCCCTGAGCCAGAGCAGCACATGGCTGGGACACAGAGTGAGGGGCTGCCTCCGGACACCTCAGGACTTCCCGTCCTGTCTTCACAGTAGATGATGACTGGGCAGCAGTCCCCGGGCTAACTGGTTTCCATCTTGCCATGTCCCCCCCACCAGTTCCCAGCCGCTGGGGGCTGTGGAGACAGCGTCTGTGTGGGTGCTTGCAAGTCCTAGAGGCCGGTGTGCCTGGAGAGCAACCCCCCAGCACTAGCAAGAGGGGATCCCCCAAAATGAGGGGACTGAGACAGCACGGGCAGTGCTGGTGGCACATTAACCGGACAAGGAGGCGGCCAGGGCAGAGTCCAGGTTGGCGGGGAGAGCACCAAGCCCCGGGGTCAGGGTCCACAGGAACGCTGGACACTGCTGGCACGGGATGCACTGTGCCTCTGTGCTGGGTGCTGCACAGGCAGCCTCCACTGCTCCTCTCCTTCGGGCTCGACTCCTGGGGATGGCAAGGCACACCACGACCACCAGGCTGCTTCACGTCCCCCCACCCCAGGGACTGCTCCGCCCCCTGGCCGTGCCAGAGAGGCTGCTGCTCGGGCCGGGGCCCAGCAACGTGCCCCCCCGCATCCTGGCTGCAGGCGGCCGGCAGCTCCTGGGCCACATGCACCCCGAGGTGCTGCAGGTGAGCTGCTCCAGCACAGCTTTCCTCCCCTCCTCTCCCCTCCTCTCCCTGGCCTGGGACAGCTCTGGTGGGGCAAAGGGGCAATAGTGGTGCCAGTCGGTCCCCTGCTGCTACAGGTGATGGATGAGATCAAGGCGGGCATCCAGTACGCCTTCCAGACACAGAACCCACTGACCATGGCCATCAGTGGCACCGGCCACTGCGCCATGGAGGCTGCTCTCCTCAACCTTCTGGAGCATGGTGACACCGCGCTGGTGGCCATCAACGGCATCTGGGGACAACGTGCTGCTGACATTGCCAGGAGGCTGGGTACGCTGGGGACAGCTGGATGGCATCAGAAGGGCTCAGGGGACTGGGCTTGCAGGCAGGATGCCAGAATGTGACCCCTGGCTTGCTGTCCCCCATCCTGGCAGCAGTAGCCAGTGACACAGCTTCTGCAGCCAGAGAGTGCCCCAGATTTTTTTCCAGGGTGATGTCCCTCTGTTTATGGTGATTTATGCCTTTTCCACTGGGCAAATCCATGGGAGGTCAGACCCTGGTGGGCAGCCATGTTCCTGGTTCATGCATGACCGGATTCCCCCATGAAGCAGGCGGCTGCCCAGTGGGAAGCATGCCCAAACCTTATTCTCCCTCTGCCCAAATCCCTCCCAGAAGCCAATGTCCAAGAGCTGCTGAAGCCCCCGGGTGAATACTTCGCTCTGTGGGACATCGAGGAGGTGAGTGCCTGCCACGACATGGGGCAGTGACCATGAACCCACCCCAGGGTCAGTCACCTTCCCCTCTGTTTCATGCAGGGTTTGGCACGGCACAAGCCCTCAGTGCTCTTCATCACCCATGGCGAGTCCTCCACAGGGGTGCTGCAGCCACTGGAGGGTCTGGGCGAACTGTGCCACCGGTTAGTGCATGGCAGGCACTTGTGGGGCTGGTAGCACTCCAAGGTCACTGCCAGGGATTGGGGCACAGGGATTTACATCTTCTNGGACTGGGATGCTGGGGCTGCAGGCAGAGGGGTGGCAAGAGGAGGTGGCAGGGACACTAGGCTGAGTTCTGTTCTCCTACAGGCATGGCTGCCTGCTGCTCGTGGACGCAGTGGCATCACTCGGAGGATCCCCCATCTTCATGGACCAGCAGGGTAAGAGCCATAGCGCCATCATGGGCACCCAGGAGACAATGGGGCTCACGCCTGGGCCAGGGAGGGAGGGCAGTGGGATCAGCCTCACCATCTGCATTTTGGGCTAGCAGCACTAGAAACTGGTCCAGCCACAGGCAGAGAGTTGTTGCCCTTGGGAGACTGTCAGCAGTGCCAGGGTGTTCCCCAAAGCTGGCCAAACAATCAGAACCTGCAGCATGTGTCACTCTGCAGTTCCCACCCATCACTTGCAGATGGGTTGGGGTGGGAGGCTCAGTGTGTCCCTGCTGGGAGCCCCCAGTCCCTAAGGATCCCTCTCCCCTCTCGGGCAGAGATTGACATCCTATACTCGGGGTCTCAGAAAGTCCTCAACGTCCCCCCTGGCAGTGCCCTCATCTCGTTCAGCGAGCGAGCCAGGTAAGGGCAGCCCTATCCCATCGAGGGGAGAGGTGATGGTGTGGGGGGAGGCTGCCCCCCCCTCTGCCAGCCGTCTGCTCTGGAGAGCACCCTCAGCAGCAGCTCTGCGGGGTCATAGCCCAGCCCTGTGCAGCAATGGGAGCTGGAGCCAACATCTGCACTCGCTTTGGGGGGCGCCCTCCTGCAGGAGTGACCCTGTCTCAGAGCTGGAGAGGGCCAAGGTCTGGCTCCTCCCTAACACTGCTTCACCAGGGAGAAGATGAGGAGAAGGAGGACGAAGCCCCAGTCCTTCTACCTGGACATGGGCTGGCTGGCAAACTACTGGGGCTGCGATGGGGAGCCACGAAGGTGAGGGCAGGCTGAGCCGGGGCAGGTGGCCACGGCTGTCCCACCCACAGCCTTCACCCAGGTTCGGGGGCTGCGTGCCCTGCAGGACTCAAGCGCTGCCTCCCCATCACCCTGGTGGCAAAGCGGCCCTGGGGTATTTGCATCCCCCCTGCACGGGGCGAAGGGGAGGGAGGATGCTGCACCCTGCCCCCCCTGCCCCGAGCTGGAGCACTGCTGTGCTGCAGCCTGGGCTGGGCTCTCCTGGGTACCCCTCGGGTTTTGCAGGTACCATCACACAGCACCGATCAACAGCTTCTTCAGCCTGCGGGAAGGCTTGGCCATGCTGGTGGAGCTGGTGAGCAGCACAGGCTGGCCCGGGCAAACCGGCAGTGCTGGAGGGGTTTAAGGGAGCGCTGGGTGCCAGGACCTTCTCACTCCTCTCTGCCCACAGGGTCTAGAGAGCTCATGGGAGCGTCACCGAGCCAACTGCGCCCGGCTGTGCCGAGGGCTGCGTGACCTGGGCCTGGAGCTCTTTGTGAAGGAGGAGGTGGGTGCAGAGTGAGCCCACCACCATGGTGTGGGGTGGTGTAAGGACATGGCCCTGCACAGCTGGAGATGTGCCTGGGCAGCTTCTAATGCTGGAGGAAGAACCCTCGCCCCAGCGATGCTCTCTTTTGGCAGGCTGCCGGGCTCACCGGGGCCAGAGCCAGGAGCTGCAGATGTAACACGGTATCTCTCTTCCCCAGAAGGCCAGACTTCCCACCATCACCACTGTCAGGGTGCCCGAGGGCTATGACTGGAAGGAGATCACAACCTTTCTCATGGACAACCATGGCATTGAGATTGCTGGGGGCCTGGGCCCCTCAGTGGGCAAGGTGGGCAGCACCCTCCCTACCCCCTGCCCACGGTCGGGCACGGAACCGGCCGTGGTTCCATCTGTCAGCAGCACACCCCATGATGAACTGGTGCTGCCTGGCTGCAAACGGCGAGTGCACAGCTGGATGTGTCCCATCCCCTGCGGCAACGCACAGCGGCTCCCAGCCACGCACAGTTGCTGTGTGTAACTGAATAACCACGGGGTGACACCTTTAGAGGAAACACGTGTTGTACAGGAGCAGGGGGGAGTTGTGCACATGCACTCACGCCCAGATGTGCACATGGGCACACGCCCCAGGCCCCATGCAGGAGCCTGCATGCTGCCGCAGGCCACTCTGCTGGCAGGGACACGGCGCTGAGGCACGGTCACAAAGGTGGGTGCTGCAGTGAGACATCGTCCTCCTCCTCCCAGGTCCTGCGCATCGGCCTCATGGGCTGCAACTCGACCAGCAGCAATGTGGACCGTGTGCTGGATGCCCTGCGGGACGCCCTCGGGCGCTGCTGCCGCAGCAGGCTGTGAGCACCCCCACAAAGAGGGGGTGCGGGCAAGGCGGTGTGGCACCCCCTCCACGCGGGCAGCGGGAAGGCAGAGGGGCTCCACTGCCTCTCTGGGATGCTGGCAGGGAACACTGCACCACCCAGTCAGAGCGGGAAGGAGAAGCTGGAAGAGCAGGGGATGTGGAGGTGAGGCCGCAGCTTGGCAAATGCAGGATGTGGCTCAAAACCCGTCCTCCTGGTGCCCCACGCAGGGTCACTCCTCGCCCCGATGTCCTGGCCCCCCAGCTCCTCACCTTCCCTAGGCCCCACGGCACAGTAGCCCCACTGCAAGCTGACACAAGGGCTGGGTGCAGGATCCGACCGCAGGTTCCTTCCCTTCCCATCACCACTACACTCGGAAGCCCCTCACCAGAGCCCAGCAGCACGGGATGCCAACCATCCCCCCTCAGATTAGGGACCCTGGGACCAAACCCCACCCCAGCACCCAGCTCCGCCCGGGAGTCGAGGCCATGCCTCCCCACCCAGCTGCAGCAGATGTTTGCTCTCTCCCTGGTACCATCTCTCTTCAATAAAGTGACATGGCAGCGTGCTGATCACTGGCCCCGTAGCTCGCCTTGCACCCCCTGGTGTTTTGAGGCACCAAGGTGGGGTGGCAGCAAAGTCCCACGCAGTTCTGCTGGGGGATTTCCTGCTGGGGGATTTCCTGCTGGATCTTGGAGTGGAGTTCGGACATTGCCAAGTGGCGCACATCATCCTGGACCTGGTACACCTGGAACTGAGTGGAGGCAGGTGAGGGGTGAGGGAAGAGGGCTCCATGCTCTGCTCGAGCCCCAGCCTCCCAAAGCCCCCACAGCAGGGTTGGGCAGCACATGCCAGCAGCTACCAAGGACCAGAAGGCTCTGGGGGGCAAATTCCAGCACTCCTGAGCATTCCTAAGCTGCTCAGCCCAGGAGGTTCCTGGCACTGCTGCACTCTGCCTCGCGTCTCCGGTCCCAATTACCTGGCTAAGCAGGATGTCAAAGTAGGCTGTGTCCCAGTAGGACCCATCCTTGTCAGGGAGCTGCAGGAGGGCTTGGGTGCCCGGGTCTGCCTGCCAGCTGTTGGTGTGCACAGGGAGGCCAAAATGGAAGTGGAGGAAGTGTCGGGGGTCCCAGGCGAAGCTCTCCACCTTACGGTAGAGGAAGGTGAGGTCCAGGGCCTCTCCTTGGAAGAGGTTCTCCTCTGGATGCAGGAAGTGGGGCAGGTGCCGGGTGGCCAGGCAGCGGAGGAGGATCACCAAGAGCCTGTAGACAGAGCCCTCCAGGTCCTGCCAGTCCTCTGGGGAGGGGAAGAGCTCTGTGCCCCACAGCAGCACCATCTGCAGGGAGGGACAGAGGGGCGTGGGGTTGGACACTCCCCACAAAGGCTGGGCCTTCACACCCTGCAGGTCAACACACAACCACCCGTGGGGCTGAGCCCTCAACACAGGTATCACGTCCTCAGCAGCCTAGGGCTGCGCAGGCTCTCGGGGCTGCTGCAGGCACAGTTGATGGCCCACCACCCCTTACTTTTTAACCTTTGCTTCACGCCCCAAAGAGCCGCTTTCTCAGCTCCCAGGCAGGTCCCAGCTCCACAGCAGCTCCAAAACAACACACCCAAGCTTTCCACCAGCATCAAGTAGTAGTAAAAAGTCCTACTTGTGGTTTCCATCAGCCACTGGCAAGGCAGGTGAACCCCCAGCAGCTGCCACACCAGCTCCTTCAGCTCTGTGCTGGCAAACAGGCCAGCATCAATGCCTTTCGGCCACATGGCACAGTGGGCAATGCACACGATGGGCTGGAGCAGAAGATGCTTGTTGGAAGGACAGATGCATACTATGCTCTTTCGAAAAAACAATGTAAAAGTTGAAGAATGCAACATAAGGCAAAACCCACAGGATTAGGGTTACTTGGAGCTGGAGCTGTTCTCTCAGCAGGAGGTGACATCCCCACCCCAGCCCAGAGAGCTGTCACAAGGCAGGGCACACCTGGATTGTGCCACCAGGTGCTGTCCTTTGCACGACCCCTTCCTGACCAGCATCACCAGCTGGCACGTGTCCAGAGTGCCAAAAGCACGCTGGGTGGGGAGAGAGGGTTTTGTCAGAGAAAACACCACCCTCAGCCCTACGCAGGCACCTCCCAGCATGCCAGGGCAAGGGCAGTGGCCTCAGGGAGGCACCGCAGTGCAATCCCCAGCACAGCCCCTGCAGGTGCAGGCGGCTGGTTCGAGGGGGTGCCTGGCACCTGGCACAGAGCCCCAGCGCTCACAGCGTTTAGGCTGCAGGTTGCGGGTTCAATCCAAGTGCCTGTGGTTTGCCAGGGAGAAGGATCAAACCCCTCGAACCAGCGGTGTGCGTCCTTTCTGGACACAGCCCTGGGCTGGTACATCTCAAAGCACTGCAGGCACTTGGGCTTGTTGTTTGGGATCTTCTTCAAGTGGCAACTCAGCCAGGACGGGGTGCAGGGGAGCAGCCTTGGCTCTGCCTGTCCAGGGAGCCACGGTCCTGCAGCAGAACCCAACCTACCTTCAGGTGGTTGAATGTGAGACCGCCTTTGCCAGTCTCGTCTGCCCAGTCCTGGCTGCGGAGCTGGTCGAGCAGCCGCAGGCTATCCAGGCGAGGGCCCTGCAGTGTGTCCACTGCCTGGAGCAGCCTCAGGATGGGGAGGTGAGTGGAGGATCTGGTGAGAGATAGCAGGGTCCAGTGAGAGGGAGGATGGATACCCGTATCCTCCCAGCTGGTGAGAGGATACCTGCCGTGACGCCATGCGTGTGGAGATCCCTCATAGAATCATAGAATCATTACAGTTGGAAGGGACCTCCAGGGTCATCAAGTCCAACCTTTATCCCATCATATTCCTGACCATTAGACCATTAGACCATGGCCTCAAGTGCCTCATCAACCCGTTTTCTGAACACCCCCAGGGACGGGGACTCCACCACCTCCCTGGGCAGCCCATTCCAGTGCCCAACCACCCTCTCAGTAAAGAACTTCTTCCTAATCTCCAACCTAAACTTCCCCTGATGGAACTTGAGGCCATTTCCTCTCGTCCTGTCATCAGCAACTGGGGAGAAGAGACCAACACCAGCCTCACTACAACCTCCCTTTAGGTAGTTGTAGAGGGCAATAAGGTCTCCTCTCAGTCTCCTCTTCTCCAGGCTCATTAACCCCAGTTCCCTCAGGTGGTCTCCATAAGGCTTGTTTGCCAGACCTCTCCCCAGCCTCGTTGCCCTTCTCTGGACTCGCTCCAGCACCTCAATGTCCTTCCCATCCTGCGGTGCCCAGAACTGGATGCAGCACTCAAGGTGCGGTCTCACCAGTGCCGAGTACAGGGGCCACACAAGTGGCCCCAGGCACACAGCATCCTGGGTCCACCTCCCGCACCTGCTCTGGCAAAGAGGAACCAGGGAGATCTGCAGAGCGATGGGGACACTGCTGAGCAGCTCCTGCCTTCCCGACAGGGATGAGAGGGGCAGCGATGTGGGGTTGTGCTTCTCTACGTGCAGCGGGGAAGGCTGCAGGCTGCGCTGGGAAGGAGGCTGGATTGGACCCCAAGGAGGGGCTGAACATCTAGTTGGACCACATTGTGCCCAAAATAAGCCTGGGGTGGTCCAGCCAGGTGCTCAGCCCCTCCTTGGGGCTGGGCAGCTGTGCTGGCAGGTGAGATGTGTGTCACCCCAGCCCCTCTCCTGCCCACCACCCACCCTGCAAGACACCTCAGGACCCTGCTGCCACATGCCCAGGCTCGCTCCCGAAGCCTGAGCAGGGACCTGAGAGCTGCCACTCTCCACACAGCCAGGCTTCAGCTCCCGTGGACAATCTGGGTGGTCCTTCAGTCGCATTTCCCCACTCCCTTTCCTCGAGCTGCCTGAAATTTGGCTGGGATTTTTCCCCCAACACAGGGCAGCAGGTTTGGGCATCACGAGGAGGTGACTCAGCCCCCTGTTGACACGTCCCTCCACTTTCCCACCCCCTTTTTGCTGTGTGCATGGCCAAGCCACTCACCTCCAGCAGTGCAGAGAGGCCGGGATGAAGTGGGCCTCTTCCGTGGCCTTCTGGAGGCTGCCTTTGGGGAAGCCCCTGTCACTCCGCTGCCCCTGGAACCGGAGCGGTTCCTGCCGCCTCCTCACCACAGGGACAATGTCAAAGCGGATGGTCCTCCAGCCACCGCGGATCAGCAGGGAGAGCTCCATGGCATCTTCCTGCAGATTTTCAGCGCTGAGGTCACCTGGATGCGGAGGGTTTGGCCGTGGTTATGAGGTTACCACAGCCAGTCCCACAGGCTGAACCGGGTAAGTGCCGCAACACCCATGAGCACGTCCTGTGTCCCACCCTGCTTGACTCTTCCCTTTCCAGTGCTGTGCTTTGGCTGCAGTTCCCTGGTGAAAGTCACTCTCCAAACCCCACTGGGGTGGTTTTGGGGAAGGAGCATCGCTCCAGTGGGGCTCCAGGCCAGGCCAGCAGATGTGGGCAGAGCAGGAAGCCCTGAGCAGCTGAATGGGGCCATGCTGCTGCATGGCTGAACGGTGTCAAGAAAAACAATATGGTCCAAGAAAAATGGACCAGATAAGGTCTCAAGTCATGGGGGTAGAGGACGATGAAGGGCTTTGGCTTGACATTGGAGGAAGGAAGGAATGGCGGGCTTGCTGAGGCTGGGTTAAGAGACTTTCAGACCTGCTGGTCCTGTCACATCACCTTTCTATCAGGGCTGAGATTTACTTCAAGAAGGACCTTTGGAGATGGAAATGCATGAAGAAGCTGCTGGGACCCCCGTGGGCACTCCCAGGGTCCCTTCCTCACCATGTGCTTCCCAGGGATGTTGCTCCCACCTGGGGCCCATGTGTGCACAGGGTCAGATCCATGTCCCAAGGTCTCCCCCATCCAGCACTGATGTGCTTCCAGCTCATCCTCTGAATAGCCTCCTCCAGGGAGCAAGGGGCCCTCAGAGGCCAGGAAAGACAGGGGGAACGTGGTTAGGGTGAGCCAAGGACACCAAGTCCCTGAGCAAACTCTGCCTAGGGACTAACGGCAGGGATGGGTGAACACTGCCACCCACCAAGGGTGAAGATCCCCAAGGATGACTCTGCTGCCATGGGATGGCAGGGAGCAATTTGCATCTCCCCTTCCTTAGCTGAGGGCAAAGCCTGTCCCAGTGCACGGCAGGGCACTCGCTTGCTCGTGCAGTCTTTGGGTGGGCTGTACACCCGGGGACTTACACCCCAGCCCATTGGCACCGGGACCAACCCTGAGCTGGGCTGCCCAGCCGTGCTGGAGGCAGCTCCCAGTTGGGGAAGCTCTGCTCCAGCGTACTCACCTGGCTGAAGCAGGAAGAGGCGTTGGCAGCACACGATGGCCGAAACAAGGAGCTTTTTCAGATGCTGGAGGACTTTGCCTGGAGCCAGGCATCCCACACCACCTCCCCGCTCCTTTGCACCCACGTCGCTGATCCAGTCCTCCAAGTCGGACCCTGGAGAGGGCACTTCCAGACAGCAGGTGCCCAACCCCGGGCAATGCCCAGTGAGGATGTCCCCGGGTTGGCATGCCAGCACACGCAGGGTATCGCCGTCGATCTTCAGGGGAACCTCCACAGTGACAGCATCCAAGGAGGTGCAGTGAGTAAACTCCAAGGCTTCCAGGTTCCTGGCATAGTCCACGAGGAAGCGGGGGTCCCTGGCGTGGACGCCCTCCAGCAGGGTGAGCAGGATGTTTTCAGCCTGCTGGAAATGCTCCAGCCGCTGCCTCTCGCGGGACACAACCGCCCCAAGGCAGCTGGCCCAGGGGGCAGTGCTGGCTGCCATGGCTTCCCCGCCGCCGCCCGAGCCTGCTCCGAGCAGGACTGAAAATGCGTGGGCAGGGAGGGCAGGGCCGGGAGCCGGCGCGGGGCGGGCGGGGGAAAGTCACAGCCGTGCGCTGACAAACACCACTGCTGGGCGAGCGCCAGGGAGAGCTGCCAGGAGCACCATGTCCCCATCGGGCAGCCCCGGGGGTGGGGGACTGAGGCGCACCGTGCCCCCCCGGCAGTCCGGCGGGATGACGAGGGATGCGGAGCCCGCAGGGTGCGCCAGGACGATGCCGTGGTCCCCCCCTGNNNCCCCGGTGGCGTGGTGTTGGGGGGGGCGCGCCCGCCCCCGCCTTCCCAGCCCGGCCCGGGGCCGCTGGGCAGCTCTGCTCTGAGCTCATGTGGTGCCCTCGGGAGCCGGGAGCGGGGCTCACGCCGGAGCCCCCAGGCCCGCGCAGGGCAGCGGCAGGGCAGCCCGGCCCGCAGCTCCATCGGGCTCAGTCCCGACCTTGCCAGGCGTGGGCAGCGCCCAGCGCCGCTCCACCAGACAGAGCCCCCCGGGTCCAA
>VZRW01007777.1:509-20766 GCA_013398125.1 Aegotheles bennettii | reverse complement strand
ATTGTAATAGGAGACTCCCTTCTCAGGAGAATGGAGGGCCCGATATGTAAGACTGGACCCAACTCAAAGGGAAGTCTGTTGTCTCCTAGTGGCTTGGATAAAGGATATTCCTGGTAAACTCCCCAGTCTAATAAGGCCCTCAGGTTACTATCCATTAGTAGTTATTCAGACTGGCAATGGCAATATAACAAAGAGAAGTCTGAGGGCAATCGAAATAGATTTCAGGGCTTTGAAACATTTGATTGAATGATCAGGAGCACAAGTAGTGATTTCCTCCATCTTTCCATTAACAAGGGATAATATTAATAGTTAGGCTAATCCATCAGGTCAATGCATGTCTCTGTGAGTCATAAGTGGAAAAATTTTGGGTTCTTTGACCATGGGATGATCTACTCATCACCCAGNGAGTCATAAGTGGAAAAATTTTGGGTTCTTTGACCATGGGATGATCTACTCATCACCCAGGCTGCTAACACAGGACGGAATGCACCTTAATCAGAGGGGAAAAAGAGTTCTAGCACAGGAGCTAGAGGGGCTCTTTGATAGAGCTTTAAACTAGCTTGGAAGGGGGTAGGGGACAAAACCAGGCTTACCAACAATGAGCAATGAGAAAGTGTGACAAAACGTGAGGTACCAGGCATTAATGGGATCCCTCATTCTGTTTTGCAAGGTGTTGGCCACAAGGTACCACACCTGAAGTGCTTCTACACTAATACATGTAGTATGAGGAATGAACAAGATGATCTTGAAGCCCTGGCCCAGTCCCAGAGATTTGACATCATTGGCATAAGTGAAACCTGGTGGTATGAGACCTCTGACTGGAGCACCATGTTGGATGGGTACAGACTCTTTAAGAGTGTCCATCTTTAAGAGTGTCCAAAGGCAGAAGAGGCAAGGGGATGACATTGTACGTAATGGAAGGACTGGAGTGTATGGAACTCACAGTTGACAATGACACAGTTGAGAGTCTCGGGGTAAGAATCAAGGGGCAAACAAATAACACAGATGTCATTGTGGAAATATACGATAGACCTCCTGGCCAGGATGAGGATGTCATAAATAGTCATCTTAAAACTATGTCATAAAAATTCATCTTATTTATTGTACTGAGTACCGAAAATGTCCAAGAACCACCTGTGTGAGCACATGACACTCCAAGCCTTTAATTTAATTTTCATTATTATTCCTAAATACATCTTCCTACATTTTATGATCATTTATTGCCACATCTTTTTTATTGTTATCCAGCCCTTCCAGTATGAGTGATACTTTTAGAATTTTGTCCTTGGAACCTTCTGCTGCTCTTTCTGTCTTCCTTCCACATTAGAATATTTTAATAGTATTTATGACTGTATGCAACTCTACAGATATTATTTCTTTTAATCACTAGAACCATCTGTAATCAGATGAACTTTAGAGACAAAGAAGAGAGATAGAAAGATCATTTACCTTAGACCTTTAAAATTCAAGTATATTTCTCTGTTTTCATTGGTGTAAAAATAAAAACAGAGCCTTTTGCAGAGGTGGTGAGTGTTTTCAGTGTCTATTATTCATAATTTGAGTTCTCACACTTTTATAACTTTGGATCTCTTTCACTGTGGTACTTTTTAATGGAATTTAGATGAATTACAAGGTCTGATCCATCACTAAGTCACACTGAGTATTAGTATTTGCTGACATCAAAACTCAGACTGTTTTTATGGAACTAAGGAGAGGATAAGTGTTTTTGATCTGTGATATGTGCACTGATTGATTACTGTTATGTGACACTGCAAAAGAAGTTATGAGAAGCTGTTTGGGTTGTGTAATTGTTTTGTAGTGCAATTTTAATGAATAAATACTGCCTGGTGGGCATTAAGTTGCTAAATCTCAACAGATGACTGAATACAAATTTCTGTTTGTTTGTTACAGATGAGGATGCATACTCCTACACAAAATAGAAAGTACATTTGAGGAGTTCAACTATTTCTGTTTAAGGCATTTAGATTTATTTTTTTTTTAAAGTTACTGCTATTTAAGTAACTCGTTCAAATTCTCTAAATGCTGATTTTGCTAAGGAAGTAACTATGTACCAATAGCAGTTTCATATTATTTTTATTTAGAAATGTTATCCATTATGGACTTCTAACATCTCACTTCTTTCCTCTAATCAATAAAATTCTCTAAGGACAACATGTAGCAAGTTAAAACACTTGCATGAAAGTCAAAGTTTAGTTTTGTATTTTAATAGCCATAAGCAGACAATGGGCAAGCTATGTTTGAATTCAAGGTAGTACTTGGTAACTAACAAATAAGTAAACATTGCTAGTATGAATTAATCAAAAAAACACTGTAAAATGTGTTAACCTTGGAAAATTATTAATTTTATACAAGTTTAGATCTTTAAACTGGAAGCTTTAACCCAGAAAAATATTCTGAGATATGTACTGTACTATTCAGCAGGGAATTTATAATTTATAACCCTTAACACTGGATGACATTGTTGCTCTACCATAATACTCTGAAAAGTACTACAATTTTGTAGTCAAAAACTGACTCTTAAGGAAGAAAATTTTACTTTCAAGTGTAGAGAGAATTTCATCCAATTTCATATCTACCTCAGTAAGTATATTAACAGTATGAGGTGATATCTGTTGTTTTAAATGCCCTATTCTGACTGTTGAATTTATCAGGTTTGATATTTACATTATTTTAGATCTCTCAGGCTGTTGAAAAGGATTTTGGAGCTGCAATTTATTTCTCATCTCCATCAAAAGAATCTAAAAGTACAAAGAATCTTCAATAGAGAACCAAAGTAATAAATACAGCAGCTGAGGACTAGAATAGCAAAGCCAAAAATAAAAATAAACTAACAAAATAAGTGAAAATTAAATTTAAAAAAATGTAACATTAAAATGAACATATGTTTGAGTAGAAGTAAGAAATTATTTAGTTATCAAAGGATTTCTTAAACTATATTAATTTGATAATATAGCAAATAACTTTTGTTAACAAGGAAGTATGAACAACACAAAACATGAGAATTTATTGGTTTTGCTTTTTAAAAAATAAATTTATCTTTTAAATCTTCCTTTGAAATTATATAGCATACTGGTGTGTAGAGTTATTTACAGACTATTGAAAATTTTTTAAAAAATAACCAAACAAACAAAAAACAAAGAAAAATAACCATCAAACATTTTTTTCTTCCTATGAAAAATGACCAAAAAAAATAAATCCTGAGTGTCAAACTAATCCAAAAAAGTATCTCATGTAGATGCTATAGATCAAATTTTATCATGTGCTTTTGAGTTTTCCACTTAATCTTTTTTCCTTTCTCCGATATACTCCTACTCTCTAAAGTCTCGGGTTATTCTAGCACCCATTTATGCAAGATCCTACATTCACTCTAATGCTGACATGCAAGGTCTATAAGATTTTTCATTGTGTATCCTTACAAAGAGATAATTATTTGTCCTTTTATAAAGATCCACAGAATCAGTCATCATAGCACAGACTTCTTAGGCACCTCAGAGGTACATTAAAACAAATTCAGTAGTCTAATTTCTTAATACACAAAATGACTGAAGAGGTTGATGGCTGTATGAGGCAGAAACATATCAGTCTCGTCTCAGACTTTGAACTGGCAGATTACAGTGTTTCAAGAATTCTTGAACTTATAAATATCAGATAGTAATATTTCAGCAATATAGCATACACTTGATGTCTCTTATTTAGATAAAATCAATAACAATAATAACAAAAACAATAATTATAACATTTTTAAGGCTTGTGCTTCTGTCTGGGAATGTTTTCAAGTAAAAGTAAACGCTTGTATAGTACAGTGCTCCTAAGGCCTTTTTTTATATCTGAAAGTAAGTGGTTTGTTGTGCCAGATTACAGTTTTTTCTTTTGCTCTTTTGTTATGGTGAGAAAACATACCATTAAATTATTTCTATTTAGAATTAACAGTGGCATGCTCACTAAACAAACACCATCAATAAATTTCACTTTGATATTTTTTATGATAATACACTGTAATTAGATTTAACAGTAAATCCAAACACATCTCTGAGGCATTGATTTTCCGAATGTCTTGTCAAAATTATGCAGTAAGAAATGAAGCAGCAGCTTGATGAGGTATATCATAATATAAGTTTAAAATATGATTATTGAGCAAAATATATCAATAAGGTGATAGTTTTTTTATTAAGACAATCCTAACATTGTCATCTAAGGAACTGACATCATTTTCTCTACTGACCTTTAGGAAGTGTACATTAACAGGCAGACACAGTGTATTTCATTTGTTGAGACTGACAGGCAAAATGCCTGCCAGTTATATCAGAGGTATTGAATGATGGTTCAAATGGAAATCAATTTAAAAGAAAAAAAAAACCACAACAACCCACAACAAAGCAACACAAAAATCCCAACAACAAAAAAATCACTTTATATTTTTTCTGTTAGGATTTAGGACATAATTCTTGCAAACAGGTGAGTCATTTGGGGAGAGAGGAACATCATTTTAGGCTGATTTATGCATATGGTCTACATAGCAGATGTTTTATTAATGCTATGAAATCATTTATAGCATCTGTGTATGTATGGCACTAATACGACCTACATGTAAAATACATACTATCCAAGTACAGTTTTTTGTTCTCATACTATTCAGGCAAATTGAATCACCTTTTATATCTGGAGAAAGTCCTCACCTGGGAAAAAAAGGAGTGAGTAGAGGTAGAAGTTTTTTATAGGTAAAGTTCCCTTTCATTCTGGTGAAGAGAGGATTATTTTCCAGCTTGAAACCTAAATTCACTGTAATCCTACTATAGTCAATTCAGTCTCTCTGAGGGAGATATGAGGTGATTATTTGGTGTAGACCATATGAACAGGAAAATTCTGCTTGTCACAAACAGGAACAGTAAGATCTTCATACAAATGAGCTTGACGGCATGACCAATTCAGGAATCAGGGTACAGTGGTACTGACTGTATGGGTTATGCCACACTCATACCTTTTAAAAATCAGTATGCATTGATTTGCTGCAAAATAAGTTGTTCAATCGTCTACAAAGTAAAAAAATCCAGGTTTTACTTTCCACCTCTAATTTGCCCTTGCCTGAGTTTCACTCAGAATAATTTCTCAAGATTTGTTTTATCCATCACTGGGTTTGTATGTATTTCAATATGTGCACAGTATTTTTGAAATATTTTGAAAAATGAAGAGAATATGACAACTAGTATGACGTCATATATCTTAATTTTCCCTAAATTACATAAAACCCCTGTCTTTTTTTATAAGAAAAACAAGAAAACCATTTACTACTGCAAATCATGCTCTACTCTGTCTTATATTACTTTCTTAGTATTTTGAGTAGGTAGTTGTTTCAGCTCTAAAACAACAGCCTGAAAGGATTTTCAGTCAAAATATTGCTAAATCCAACTTCTGAATGATAATAATGATTATTCTAGGCATAAGACTAATTCAAATTATGGAAATAAAAAAATTAGCTTTGTAGTACATTTATTCTTTCTCCTTACTATCATTTTGTAGGAACCTTGCTAAATTAATTGAGATAAAAATATCTGAAATGAGAATATGTAATAATATCAGTAAAATGGAAATACACGTCATACAGAATTTTAGCAAAGACAACATTGCTGTATTTAAACCTCTAGATAAGAAGGTTTCCATTGTTACAATGAATTATGCAAAATAAAAAGGATTATTATTCCAGAAATAAACCACAATTTTTACCTGAAATTAAATGTAGATCCGCTTTTAATTAAAGAGACGGGTTCTGTTGTGAATTTTCAATTGATGCTGAAACTTTAAAGTTTTTAAGAAATGTCTAAGCTTGGGTTTTATAACTTGAAGCTTTCCATAATTAAATCAACAAGAGTAAAATCTAGAATAACATCAGAAATAAGTATAGACAATCATGCCTTTATTTTTATATATTACTCTATATTGCCAACAAAAATCATTAATTTCCTTATTAGAACAAAATGGAGAAAAACATAAGTTATCAGAAAGAGATAACTTGGCAAGTTAATGTTTTCTTTTTAATATTGTTCATGAAATATCTTTTTAATTTAATGAGAATTAGCAAAATTCCATTAAAATAAATTATATCAGAGAAAAATGTAATATTTATTAAAATTTGAATATGAAGACTAAGAGTTCTATTTGTAGATTCTAGGGGTGTCAGAAAGACATAAGCTAAAGATTATGTTTACAGCCCAAAATTGAGTGGTGGTAGGAAGAAGTAGATTACTTCAAATTCATACAAGGAGGGTTGCAAGCAGGTGATTTATACAAGTGGCTGCAACACAGTCTACAGGTTGATGATGATGTCTTGACAGAGAATTAAAACACAGCTTCAAAGTATGAGGTAGATGAAACCAGTTATGATGACACATAACAGCAGGAAAATGAAGATATGACACCTTCATGGGTTTCAATTTTAGGGTTATTTGACACATTAGAAAAAGGACAGATATTATTTTATAGCATCCAGTGAAATAGGTTTTCAAACACTCTGTGTTAAAAAGCAATTCCCAGAGAACTGGTTCTTCTAAATAAATTAGGCCGAAGGAGAAGAGAAATATTAGTTTCAAAGTCTCAGAGTATAGGTGGATTTTATCCAGAGATCTGAAGGAAAGTTAAGTCTAGGAGGGGATTTTCTATGAAACCTCTGTCTGTAATTACGCTAAAACTTTAATGACAGCATTCTAGTTGTCTATCTTAATCTTCTATTAACCACTTATGAAAAAAACAGTGTACAAAACCCTGTATGCAACCATTCCACAAGAGAAAATTTCACCTTTGTGCAAGAATATTTAACAAATACCAGGAACACCCTAATCTTCCTAAACAGGATAAACATAGAGTTTAGTTGGCATGTTATTTAAAATATCTCTGATGTTCATTTTCCTAGAGGTGAAGTATACATATTTTTTAAATATACCTGAGAAAGCCTATCAAGCACAACCTGACACCACTAGGTCAGTTTGGTAAAGGTTGCATAGCAGGCTGTATACACTCAATCATATGTTCAAATTCCTTTTTTAAGAAGTGTCACAAAAGAGAATATCAGTTATATGAAACCATAAATTACTCAGCACAAAAGAGATGTTAGGATCACATTTGGCAGAGCACATGCCCCTATTTGACAATCTGAACTGTCCTGTTGACTAGGAGTACTCTGTAATAGCCTAGAGTGTTAGCCATATTTTAGCTGTAGTTGACTAAATCCAGGCTTTAACAGAAAATTATTCTGTGCATTTTTTTTTAGGAGGTCATTCTATTAATAACTCACATTCTAGATGAACTGCACACATTTTTAGGTACAGAGACAAGACAAAATAAACAAGTTACAGTAAAGGAAGGCTTATAATCCCTAAGTGTTTAATTAAATAAAAGCAGAAGAATTTGTATTCTATATTGAAGAATGACTTCAATTTAAAACTAAAAACATGCTGGTAATCCTGTATAAAGTACATTCAATTAAAGATGGCTAGGTTGTGTGAATTATTAATATTTTTTGATTTCCAAAAACAGTTTTATCAGTGGTTTTCTGTGGATGGTTTCATTTAGTTAGACAGTTGCTGCTAAGATTTACTCTAAGATTTGTGAAATTTTTCAGTTTGTACACTCCAATCTCACTAACACCACTATTGTATCAACAGTGCAGGAAGAATCTGAAAATCATCTTTACATCTGTAAATCATCCTTTCTTCCATCTTCTTTCTCACTCCATCTATGAATTGTTTTCTCTTTCATTTGCAACTCCAGTTATGGTTGGTTCCCTTTATACACACTAACAGTTTTATCTTAATCTTTATCTTAATTAAAATTATTGAAAATTGAATTCAGGGGAGGAGGAGAACTGTCACATCAGGCAAGGCAGTCTCTTTCTGTCATTACTGAGCAGGCCAAGACTGTAAATCTACACAGAAATATTCTACATATGGCTACTAAGGTTTACAGAAGTCATGTATTTGTACTAATGAGCCCATGATGGATTTAAAATACTACCAAACATGAAAACTTTTTTTTCTACTATGAAAATATCTCCATGCAAGAGATAAATTGGTACAAATAGGGTGTTGTGGTTATTTGTAGTTTTTTTTTTTCCTTAAGTCTTAATATGATCTCTTTTATTCTAGGTCTTCACTTACTGCAATTCAAATAATTTGGTTTATGAAAATATAAGCTTCTAAATACAACTCTTAATTTCAGTGAAACAGTACATTTAATAACTTTACTAGTACTCAATGCCCATAAAAAGACAAATCTAAGTACTGAGAGGGTTTGTAGTCCATGAAAGAAAAGCATAACAAAGTGAAAATCAGTCACATTCGCATAGAGGCAAACTTCTAATTGAGTTGCTAATTCATCATTTACTCAAACTGTGGGTAATTATATATCTCTTGACACCTCTAATTTATGAATGGATGTCCTTGTTTGGAAGTGCTTTAGTTATGCATAAGTCAGTGAGTTTAATACAAGACTAAAGGCATCCAATTCTACAGTTTATGTTAATCACCACGTCAAATTAGATAACCCAGTTGCATCCTTTAGAATTAAACATTCGTTGACTATATAAAACTATCATCCTATTATATCAAATGGTTAGCACTTCTACTGAAGTGCTAGCTTCTTCAAAGAAAGAAAAATGTCACCAAATTCTGCTTTGTGGTGTACTGATGAATTTGCTTTACTGACAAAATAATGCGTACCGAAGCTACAGTAAAATACCTGATGTTCAAGATTTTCTCACAACATAGGTAAAAATATTAGTTGGTGAGGGTTAGGAGAGCTGCTGTTCAACAAAATAGTAATACAATGGCTATAAACATTATGATAATAGGTTCTCCAGAAGCGTGGTGAAAAAGCCAGAATGTACAGAGAGAAAGAAATGAGAATAAGAGAGAGAAAAATGAGACGAATTGCCTGAACAGTGAATCTTAAAAATAAGGTGTCCTGTAATTGGGAGAAAATTTAAGTATTTCATCTTGACCACCAGGCTATTTCATCCAGCTTTTCATTATTCAGACAAAGTATCGTCACCAAAACGAATTCATCAATGTAACAGAGATAAATGATCCAACATGGAACAGACAAAACTATCTTCCTGTTCTTATGAAGAAAATTGTCTCTTTGTACTATCATATCAGTGACAAAGATGTCTGGACTTTTGCATTTAGTCTGCCTTAAATATTAATGATGCAATGATTTAACCTCTCTGTACTAGGTTCAAGAAAGAGTTTAAAAGTACTAATAAAGAATAGGACTGTTTCAAGCATAAAAATAATCAAATTACTTTAAAGATATGGCTAGTTCTCACAACCTTGAAAGAATTAATAATGTTAAATAAAAAAGAGATGGATTGTAAAGTAAATGAAATACGCTGAGATTGCATCTAATCTGTCTATTTCAAGAAAAATGCATTATATTATGACATTCCTCAAAGGATGTTCTACATGAATGTCTAAATTTTAGTCACAAACAGTAAAATCACTAGTAGTTTTATACGTCTCTGAGGGAAAATAATGTTTGCAAAAATAAATAAAAAACAACAAAAAATAAACTAACAGTAAAAGAAAGATGTATTTCGCCTGTATTGACAGAATTAGAAAAGAAAACCTGACTTCTTAAACTGAAATTCTATTTAACATAAATATTTTAGTTAATGAATTATCAGATCTCAACATATCAGAGTTAAAGTTACTTACAGTCTTTTCTACATTGTGTCTCTCCCATTGCCTCTGAAATAAAAACTGTATTTTTAACAAAAAACTAAAACTTATTAGCATTTTAAATCAAGTAGGCTTAGTTTCAAATGCCAAATGATAAAGACAATTTCATGATTGCTTTACAAGCCAGAATCAGAAGTACTGACAGAGAAATCTCCTGAGTTGCTCAGCTACAAGGCTGCATAGGGAATTAATTTGGTTTCCTTTCAATGGACTTAAGTATGAATGGCAGACTGACTACACCAGGAGAGCATGGACAAGCTCCTTATCTCACACTATACACTTACCTCTTGTATTCTCCTTAGATATTAACTGAGGACAAGTTTAAAACAAATAGTTACATGTATTTATAGAGGGTGAATGAGTCCATGGAAACCAGAGGAACCTTTGTTCAGCATCTGATGTAGTCAAAATCCCCACATCTTCTCCAGGATGGTGTCTAGATAGGTATTTTCTCTTTGACATATGTACTGTTCAAAATTTGTCTTACCACAAGCTATCACAAGTTTCTCTCATCACAAACATTATGCAACAGAGGCACAGCCATTGATAAGATAGGCTAAAATGAAGAATCTGTAAATGATTTTACTAAGTGATGGAAACTGAAGAAAGGGTATTTTGTTATTAGCTGATGTTTGATTTTTGAAGAAAGTATAGGGATGGATTAAAAGAAAAACTGCTTAACAGCTCATTACACATGAAGATCTTCACTAAGTGAGTTCCCCTCTTGCCACACCTAAGGTGAAACAGAAGAGACATCCTTCTCTCTTCAATCTTAACATCTCTGTAAAATAAACAAAAAATTAAAAAATATATAAAAACATTAAAAAATATATAAAATATTAAAAAGTACTGGGAGTACAATGTTCCAAGAGTAATAAACAAATACGTATTTTGAAGGACCATTCAACATAGGTTCTTATTTAGCCATTTAATCAAATCAAGAGTTTACTAAAGGATTTACTTATATATAATTCAACAGACTCAGATAATGTAATAGTGTGTAGTGAACAGAGTATCAGGTAGCCATTATTTTGCAGAAGGAAAACTTACTTTTATTATTATAGCACTCAGAATTGTCAGTCATGAGTTGTCCTGGACACTATTCCAACAGCAACAGTAGTAGACATACTAGTCAAATTTTTAAGACCTTCCCTTAAAATGTATGTAGGTCAGAACCCAGACGAGACATCCAAAATACCTAATAAATTTCTCTGTCTTTTTATAAATGAAAGAGAATTGTTGAAGAAGCCAATTAAACAAAGAGATTGCTGTTGCACTAAAATATTTTCTTAGGGACAAGTAATGGATTTCTGGATTAATTGCATCTATGCAATGTATCCCAACATTGTCTACTTTAATGTAAAAAATTCTTCTTTAAACATCTCACTAAAATACTGACATAACCTATAAGTGGTGATATGCTATCAATCTGAAAGCAGCGACTCAGTTAAGAGAGTGCTTTGATCCCAAACATCAAAACTGGGAACATATTTCTGAATGAGCAAAGAGAAGAGAAATGTAAGGAAGAAAATAACAGAAATAAATTTTGAGGGTTGAGTAAAAATGAAATAATTTGATAATTAAACCAGAAACATTAATATTGAATCTGAGAATACTTGAGAACTCAGAAACACTTGAAAGCATGGAAAGAATTAATCAGCTGTGCAGAGGAATTCCACTGACATCTGTGTATTTATTGTGTAGTCAGAGATAAAGTATAGTCAGATTAGTCAGATTCCTGTTTCTTTATTTTTTTATTATTATTTTTATTTTTTCAAACAATATCATGTAAGGTTAGAGGTGAACAAGATAGCCATCTACTGAAAAATTCTGCTCCCTGGCCATAGATAAAGCTGAAATCAAATGGTGAAGATAAAAAAAAATAATCTAAACCTAGATATGTACAGTAACCAACATTTTAGAGTATACTCTAAGATAGATAGATATTTGTTTTCTAAATCCTAAGATACAAAGAAAAACGAAGAACAACCATGGAATATTTGAAAAAAAAGTAATTATAATTTTTTTCTCACCATAGACAGAAAGGAGAGAAAGAAAGATGAAATAGAATTTAATCTACTCATATAAACAAGAATAGATAAAGCTAGTAAATGGGCACAGACACAACTAATGTGAAGGATTGTTTAAATATGCCACATTCAGCTGTGGTAAGTTTTTTTTTGTTTCTTACACTTTGGTAACACACAAGGAACTTTGTCACAAAGGCGTTTGTTAAGTAAAGGCTCATAAACTGGGTCCAGTTTGCATAATAAGGTATCTAATTAAAAAGCTAGTTATCTAAGCTGTGATCAGTCAGTGGAGAATTCCCTATGATTATCAGGGTGTCGAAGGCTATTCAGCTCGACCTAGAACACAAGTTTTGGGTCTGTGAATACATGATGAGAGATGAAGATGTTAAAAGCTTCTGGTTAACATCATCTGAAAGCCTGAATTGAAATTTTCATAATAGCCAAATTCAAAACTAGGAAGTGGTTTGATTTGGGATTCGGGGTTGAAGTGATGCTGATCTAGCAAGGAAGCAGATCTGCTACCAAAATTTCTTGAAATTTTAATTTTTATTCAGACATAACATTTGGTCATCTGATCAAATATGAGTTTATTCTTTACAGGTATGTACATTTGAGTTAACCCTTTGCAGACAATGGATAGAAAGAGATGATACAAGTTTTTATTAATATATTTCTAAAGTACATGTTCACATCTGACCAGTGGGAACATGTCTACTTCTCCTTGTTAGCAATAAAGGATGTCTGAGGGTAATAAAAATGTTTATGTTAGATATGTTAACATTAAGAAAAACCCTGAGAGATCCTGAAACATTCAAAAAATTAAAGATGAATGGAATGGAATGGAATGGAATGGAATGGAATGGAATGGAATGGAATGGAATGGAATGCTCTGATTTGTCAAGCCATAGTTTGAGATGCAACTACTATAATATTTTCTTAGACTTGGAGTTAAATCCGCTATATCTTCAGCTACCTCATCTTTTGAATATTTATATATACTTTATTAGAAAAATTATAGTTAGTTGTCTAATTATTCAGATTTTCAATGTATGTACATTACAATGTACTAAAAAGAACTGGTGAGGAGCTTTCTCAAAAGTGAAAAAAATGGAAGAAAATAAGCACTAAAACATTTTATTTAAGAGAAAATAAAATTAATTATAGTTTTTTTTCAGGTATTTTTTTCACAGTAGAGAGCAGAAATGTAACAAATGGTATTGAAAAGAGGGATTTTTGGAAATGTTGTGCCACAAATCCGTAAATTACATTTCAAAATTAAAATGCCAAAATACCTATGAAACTTTGTAGCATTAAATTGAACTTTGTACCAAGTGCCTTTTAAGAAAGTATACTGCCTTTTGATGAGGACCTATTAAAAGAACAGGTATGTTAAAATTCCTCCAAGAAAACAGGTCAAGATTTTCCAAAATTCAGTCTTCCTTCCCTGCACATTATGCGTCACATTTCTGTTGAACTAAATGGTGGAGAAAAGTACTTCAGAATGAAAAATGGCGTTAAAAGATGTACTTTTTTCCTAATAAATTGAGTTTGGTTTTCAAAGAAATATCATTATGTCTTAGTTCACACAACTTCCTACATAACAACATTTTCAGATGCAGATAATGACATCTGATGCTTAAGGGAATTTACTGATCACTGTGGGGATCAGAAATAAATTATTTTTCTCTCAAACACAGGACTGTACAAATAGAACTCAGTATGAAGAAAAAATGAGTTCAATGATTTGTTTTCCCAGGCAGTTACAATAAACACCTGGTGGGTTAAAAACACAAATTGAAAAGCCCAATACCCATAAATCAATTAATTTAATGATAAATATATAACACATTTGTATAAAAGTATTGAATATTTGTATAAAAACATTGTATCAAACAATGTAGCCACATCTGCCTATATTGTAACTGAATCATAACACTATATTATGGAACAATTCCCCAAATCTGACCATTAAATATTGACATGATAGCATTAGCTCCTGCTATGCTAATGATAATGGTAGAAAAGAACATTCTGACCAATAAAACAATAACAATGGGTCTAGGGCTGTGAGTACTAGAACTTGTCCCGATCCTTTTTTTCTGAAAAGATCAGGAAGATAGTTCAATAGGTGAAAACATTTGGTAAGGTGGTATCATGAGGATGTAGGCTATCAACAAAAAAGTTGCCAACTACTGATTCAAATTACAGTGATATCAGTGAAAAAATCTGATTTCAATTCATTGTGCTTTGGTTTAGATCTATGAAGAAAAACAGATAAAAGAACAATAATTAAATCATCTATCAGCTGACATCCTTTTCAAAAAAATAATTTGGCAAAATTTACATATAACGACTGTACTAGTAGGATCAGAATCACTGGTCAAAGAAGTAGTTTTCAATGAATAATCCAGCCAGTCTTATATCTTAATATTCTCATAGATGTATACTCCCTACAGATAATGTTTCATGTTGTACATCAAACTGGAAGTACAAGGTACTGGTGTGACACAATCATACTGTACCAGGCAAAGGAAAAATACAGTCAAAAATACTAACTATTCCTTGCATTATTGTAAGTATTTTTTAGGAATTCATTAGGATAGGAATAATGTAACAAACAAGTCCAAATATTATTTTAAAATGCATTTGTTATTCTGTATAGTCTATATTCTGTATATTCAAGTAGCTAAAATGAATAAAACAGATACTTATTTCACATCTTTCCCTTTTTATTTGAAATTAAAGATGAGAAAAAATGTTTTCTATCATCCCATGTGGAAAAATGTGATATCATATGTATGGATTATAGTATCAAACTATAATGACTAAAGGAAAAGTATTTCCTATGTATGTGCATTTGGAATTTAATGTTCATTTTTAATCCTTTGATTGGAGATATGAAGTTTGATCTCCAGGGTACATCAGTTCAAGACAATAAATGAAGAACTAAGAAAAAGGAATTTACAATTTAACAATAAACAAAAATGTATTCTTTCCTTGAGCTTTGTACAGACTCAGGCATCAACATGCAGGTGAAAGCTCACTTCCGGTGTCTGGAGCTGGAAATAGTTCAGAATCTCTCAGTAACTGAACTCAGGTGTCTCATTTTTACAGCATCTATTCTAGTAGACATATATGGGATTAAAAATCTAGCAAAGCCCTCATTTAAGAACTATTTTCTCTTGGTTCACTTTTCACATTGCTTCTTCAATTACCTCTTTAAAAAAAAAAACACCGAAAAGCCCTCTCCCAAACTGCCATCCATTTCATTGTTTCCCTTCATTGTAGCTTATTACAACTAATATCAGCATCAGACACACATATTAATATCTGTGTTCTGTTTCTATTACCAAATTGCTTTCTTAAAACACAGATCTTCCAAATTAAATTCTGAAAGTTTTTCTGACATCCCTGAGCAGACATTTTGCCATCACATCAGTTCTGACATAACTAAAAAAGAGATGCTGTTCCTTCTCTCATACATGCATCCCTCCCTTTCTTCTCACTATAGGGAAGTGCAAGTACTGTCAACAAGACTCCTAATGCTTTGATTTGAACCTCTGTGTCAATTTTCCTATCCAGGTTTTCTAGGTTTATATGACAAAACTTTGTTTCTCCATGAAAATGGAAAGAAGAAAAACAGGCTCTAGCTTTTGATAAAACCTTAATCTAGATGGACATCACTTAACATTAGACTTAGTTGTTTCCTTTTTCCCATCCTTTAACAAATGCAAGCTGAACCTGCTGCTATTTAATCAGATTTCAGTTGTAAATTTAGCACCTGTTTTGATAATGTCACCTTCCTCTTTTCATTCCTGATTCACCACTTTTTTTCACATCTAACAAAATGTTTCTCTTCTCTCTCAAGGTCCTTCAACACTTACCTTCCCCTCACAAATCCATGCTCTATAAATACACTGACATTTAAGATGTCACCTCTTGCCTCCAATCCTTTAGTGATGCTAGCCTCCATCATCCGCCTGTTAATTTTTCAGGAAAGTATGTTAGTGCTTCTGCAGCACCTGGTGCTGAACAAGGACTTCCTCTAAGTTCTTTGTCATTTCTCATTTCAAAATATAATTTATTGTGACCCTTCTCTCCACACAAAGAACAAGACAAAGCAAAAACTGAGCAGACAATTGTTAGGCAGATAGGACCACTTACTACCCCACTGAATAGGACAATTTGACTGACTGTTTACCTGCAGGTCTCCAATTTTTCTATATTAATCTGTCATTTCTTCTTTTCTTAGACAATAAACTCTTTGGGGCAGGCACTATCTTTTGTTTTTACTTTAGTTCAACAGGTCTGATTTTTGTTATTGCTAGTAGGAGGCTGTAGATTCTGCACTGGCAGTGAAGATTCTCAGGATGTGCTGTTGCCTGATCAGGTTTCAGCTTGCTTTAATAACTTTCTGGTGTTCAAGTGATTTTTGCCTCTCCTACTTTACCTCCAGGAACACCATTGTTAGACTCAAAAGCCTGTAATGTGCAAAAGTGAATGTGCATGTGGAGCTAAGAAATTATGGATAGTCGAACTAATATTTTAACAGCTGAGTTACCCAATTAAAACAGAAAAGCCTCAAGAATTCTACAGTTCACATTTTTATACAAAAATGTCCACAACACCCTTGCTGGAGACAATGTCTTTCCCCACTGTGGGCCTCAGCCTTCTGTGGACCCTGTAGTCTGGGCTGCCCCTAGCGAGCTCCAGCCCAGGAGGGTGGGGAGGGGAGAGCAGGAAGAACACTTGGGAGAATTGGCCTTCACATCAAGGGAGGAGTGCTGCGTCCATGGTCAAGGTTTCTTCTTTCCTCTGTCTGGAGCCATTGTGGGCTTATTTTCATGCTGTTTTAACCATAGCCCACTTCCTTCTCTCAGTCTGACAATAGGGCTTCCCCTTATAAGCACAGTAATCATATCAACTGTGCTATGGTAGTAGCTTGGTAGTAGGCATATTAGCACTGTTAGAACTGGTGGAAGTAGTAGTAGTAATAATGGTAGTGGTGGTAGCAGTAGAGTAGTAGTAGCCATCTTACTACATCCTAGTAAATTCTAATTTCCTAATAGTAGACTTTGGTATTCATTCCTCACATTCAAAGTGTAGTGTGAATTCACAATGTCCTGTAGAATTTATAGGACATTCAGTATGAAAAAACAAACAAACAAACAAACAAATAAACCCTACTACTAATAATTATTGTAATCCTGTATTTGCTAAGAATAACATAAAAGGAAGATTTTGAATAAAATCAGGAGTGCTACAAAATGTGTAGCAGTATTTCTTGAGCAGGTTTTGTTTGTTCTAGAGCAATGTGCTTAAACCAGAATAAAAATATATCTAACATTTAAAATAATCCAGGTCTTCTTTCCTCAAATGACATAATAATAGTGCTTATACACCACAGAATCGTAGAATCATAGGATGGTTTGGGTTGGAAGGGACCCTAGATCACCATGAATATATAGAATGTTTTTCCTTGTCTTCAGAAATATTTTGTATATTAAAATACTGTTATCAGTATAATTCATATTGTTAAAGTTTTGTGCCTCTTTTTTTCAAGGTTTTGAATAGCAATGTAGACTTAATAAGTTGCATGTTGTACTGTCCTATCTTCATGATAAAATTGTTCACACACAGTAGTGACTGATTAAAAATACAGAGTGCATAAAAAGAAGGAAATAAGACAAATCAATCAACAGAACATTCTACTTGTGAAGCTCTGTCTGTAGATTACTGATGACTTTACTCGTTAAACTTGGTCTCAGATGTGTTGTTGAAAGTTAACCTCCCACTCACATGCCTGCAGAATGAGACATTTATGCAAGTCTGACATCTGTTAAGCAGTCTGAAAAATTCAATCCACTTTTAATATCAGTGCCTAAGAAGGTTCGATTACTTTAGATATATATATATATGAGCTGTATTCATAAAAAATAGAACATATACTGGGAAGATAAAAATATATCACTTACATACTAAAACAAAACCCATAAAAATCCATTTTTTATCTATTTTATCCTGCTGTCATAGACCAAAAACTTAAATAAGCCAGTATCAGATTGACTGCAAGTATAAACTCTTTGCTTCCATAGTGCCCATATTATTTTTTGTATCTGAACAGATCTGTGGCTTCTCAAACATCCTGTACAGTTGAAATTGAGATTAATACATCCTCTACATTAAAATTGTTAATTTATGAAGAATTTAAAATGTTTGTTTAAGTAAGGATAAAAAAAAAAAAGATAATGTGTTTTCCATTCATTAAGGCAATCCATTTATTCTCTTTACCAGTCCAGAGCATTAGGGTTTTTTTATATAATTTACTGACAATTAAAACTTGCTTAGATTTTAGAATAATATTGTGTTGTATTATATGCTTTGTGCAGAATAAACAATGCTGGCCTTTTAATCATTGATTCATTTGCTAGCTATGCTAGATAAGACATGATGACATTTTCTGTAAGCTCTTGTGGGTATATACATAGTGCATTGCAGAATTTTTCAACTTTACCTCAGTGACTGATAGTCTTCAAAAGAAAATGAATGATGTGGCAGTCACACAAACGCATATGCTTTCTAAATAGTTCATTTATCTTCATAGATGTAGTAAAATTATTAGTCATCTAAAGCATGTAACTGGAAGACCAAATAAATGCAACCATCATTTTGTACACAACATATGAAACATAAGATTTCTTTTCTTCTGCAAAACTGCAATCCAGGGAAAAAAACAACAACAACAAAACCCAATGGAAAATATGAAGAAACTTCAAAACTTCAAAGATATACATATTAGTGTCTGAGGAGAGAGAAAGCCCTCAGCTTCATGGAATAGAAAAAGGATCAAGTTGCTTAACAAATCAAGAGTTAGTTTCATTGGCATTGACTTTATAATGGACAACATTTTCTTAAGTCTGCTTTCAACTCACACCATTCATATCTCAAAATGATCTTTTGGGACTTTTTCCTCATACTTAACATTTCTTTTTTCAGTGGAAAGCTGGAGACAGGAATTTAGTACCAGATTTTTAGCCATCTTCTGATATGTATATTGCATAAACCACACAGACCAACAGTCTACAGCTACAACTGGGTTTGAATGGCTACAACCCAGGGATGGTTGACCACACTCATGGATTTGTGTACTTTTGGGTTGTTTATGCATCTGCAGACCATGCCTCAACTAAATCCTTTTGCTCAGTGCAAGCCCTGTTTTCCATGGCTCCCAAGTTCAGCTTGACACAGTATTTGTCTTGTGCCCATTCTGTTTCTACCATGTCTTCAGCAATTATTCTAAATTCTTACATCTAGAACTTAATACAATTAAATAAAATAGTTATTCTTCCTACAGCTATTCCTATTCTTCCAAGTACTCTTATTCCATAGGATATAAATTCTTAAAAATTTTCCATTTATTTTTCTTTATTCCCTTTCATATGTCTATAGAGGAGGAAAGAAAAGTTACAAATAATATTAATAGGTATCTTCAAAACAAAATAATTGCAAATAAGTTCTCCCAAGTCTCAAGATAAAGGGTATTTCACTGCTCCTCAGTCATGTACATTCTGATTTAAGAATGAGTTCAACTCCTAATGTATAAAGATTGACGTGAATTCAAAGGGTTTTCAGCTCAGTTTTATCAGGTGAAAGTATGCTGCGTATATATCTGAAATTCTGCCTATAGCATTTTGTATCCTGACTGCTCTCATCATAGTAACTAACTGTGTGGGCAGTTACTGAAACCCTGTGTAGCCGTTTAAGTGCAATAGGTACCTGTTTTCAGAAGGAAGATCTAAAAAATTACAAACTATGTTACTGTTTTCAAGGTAAATGCCTTTAAACTGTGTATTTGTGAATGTAATAGTATCTTTTAAAGTTGAATAAATTATTTAATCTCTGAAAGTGGCTCACAGAAGAGTGAGCATACTAAAAAACTACCAACCTTCATTACAGTAACTGTGTGTATTTGACAGGTCACTGTGATTCAGTGCCTGAACTAAACTGCTGATGGCCACCATATTTATAATATAAGCCCAAATATTCTACTGAAGTTAGAAAAGTTTAGATTACTATGACATCAACTTCTTTATTAAAGAAAAATTTTCTTGACTGAAACTGCTCAAGCATATGCTATTGTTATAGTTTGAAGTTTTGTCCGTTTCGGGAACGAACGAGTTAAATGAGTTATTCCATATCAAGCCTTCTGTTGATAAACTGAAAAGTACTGAGCTAAATTTTTTTTTCTTCTCTCTGTTTAGGTTTTGGTCTGCATTCCTGAAGGGGGGCAGAGGTGGAGCAGAGCAAGGAGCTGCTGCTTCTATCAGGTTTTTTTTTTGTTTGGTTGGTTTTTTTCCTTCTTCGTTGGACTTTTTTTTCGGAGGCAGCCATCAGAGAGACGAGAGAATTCTTTCTTCCCTGGACTCCTGGTTTCGGGATTTTGTAAATATGTTTATCCAAATTTCCTCCATTTCCCTT
>VZRW01007774.1:173446-195314 GCA_013398125.1 Aegotheles bennettii | reverse complement strand
GAGAGGTACCGCGGGCAAGGGCCGGCCGCCCCTCACCCCCGCCCCGGGGCGGGGTTTGCTCGGGCATCGCACGGGGGGTCCGGGGCTGAGGGGGTCCGGGAGGGGAGGGTGAGCCTGGGAGAGGGGAGTGTGGGCAGGTTGGGGTTGCCCTGAAGGGTGTTAATGTCTCCCTTGGGGGTTTGCACCCTGGGGCGTTACGGAGGTGTTCCCAGCACATGCTGAGGTGTCTGTGCATAAAGGGGGGGGCTGTGCCTGTCACAGAGGGGTCACATCCAAGCTGGTGACTGGTGGGCTGCTGGGAGCCATCCCACTCCTGCCTGGATCTCCAGAGCCAGTGCTGGACTCTAGCCTGCTCTTTGGCACAGACCAAGCTAAGACTTGAAGTCTGCATTTCATAGCGTCCCCAGATAAGGAGAGGGAAGGAATGCTCCAGGATGGAATAGAAAGAGAAGAAATTTTCTTTTCTGAGCAAAAAGCAGCTTCCCTTTACCACTTGATGGGAGTGCTGGAAAGCTGATTTCCCTACCCCTCCCCAGGAAATTCTAGCTCATTTATCTTGCTCTGTGCCACGAGCCATTCTCTCTGCAATCAAGAACTTCAGGAGGATATTAAATTAAAGCTGTGTGTGTTTCTGACAGGGATAGCAGAGGCAGGAGGGGGCCTGGCAGCCATGGGGGCACAAAGACTCTGGCCATCACGGGACAAGCTGTGAGAGACTCCAGCATGGAGACTTTTCTGGCTTTCATCTTGGGGTTCAGAGTCATTACACCCCCACTGACAACCTCGAGATCCTCTCTGGTTTTCCTCCTTTCTGACCAACAGGTTTGCAGGTTTACACCTCCCGCGGGCTGTACTTTGGCTAACCCACCTCATAAAATCCAGCCCCGGTCCGTGCGGGTTGCAGGCAGACCTGGGAGGAATGCAGAGAGAGATGGGTCTCAGTGTAGCCAAGCATCAGGGAAATTTCTCCAGCTATGTGTGGGCTGGAGAAGTGCCAGGCCAGCCGGAGGCCGGGCTGGGAAGGCGCGTATGGAAGGGTGGAGGGTGCTCACGGGGAGGTGCTGCACACAGGAGGGGCAAACTGAAAATGAATTAGATATGTATCAAACCCAGAGGTACTCACTACTGCCAGACAGGTGTTCTACCTGGTGGAGCTGTGCTGGGCCAGGGGGCATGAAATCGTTTGGGGAGAGGGTGTTACCTAGCAGTTTAAGCAGAAGACTGGAGTTAAGGCCAGTTATGGGAGGGAGAAAGAAGTTACTCGCTAGCTCAGGGGACAGAGCCTGAAGGCCAGGAGTTACGGCTGGAAAAGACCACTGCTTTTCATCTCCATTCAGTTCTCCAGGTAGCTCTGTGAATAGTTGCATCGACGTAAGTGGGAGGGAAATCCTGGCAAGGTGAGGTGAGGGAAGGAACACAGAGGGGCACAACCTGCCTTTGATGTTGAGAGAAGCATCTGTGGCACCTCGGATTAAGTTTGCAGGAGTCATTCTGCACCTCCCTTTCCCTTGCACCTCCCTTTCCCTTGCTGCATGGTGACAGTGGTTCTCGTTTTGAAAGCAGGTTGTACTCAATGTTTGGGAAGGCTACTGAGCACCTTGGTTCAAAGAGCAGTAGAATGTGGCATGTTGTGAGCATGGTGGGTCTCGATGAGCATGTCCCATGTTTCCTTCTACCGCCACGCCAAGGCATGGCAGAGCAGACTGCCTGGTTTTCCTGCAGCCATCTGCTCCCACCAGGAGGCTGTGAGAAGGCCCAGCATGGCCTCCTTGGCCAGGCTCTCAGGTGTGATAATCCTCACTTAGCAGAGCTGGGAAGTCCTGCTGGGCAGTGGGAAGCTACAACTGTGCCCCATAGCTGTGACTTGGTAAGCCTGCTTGGCGTGAATTCACATGGTCTTTATTTCTCCCCAGAGCTCCTCAGAGTGTCACTAAGGGTCAGCAAGTATCACTCTGCTCCCACTCAGAAATGGCCTGAGTGGAGCTGTCGTGTGCAAACTGCTTCTTGCTGTTTTCCAAAGCACCATGGGTGTTTTTAGGTATGCTGGGAGAAGCTGTGGCCATGTCTTGTAAAGCAGTAGAGCACTATGTGGGTTAATTTCTCCCTTCCATTCCAATCCCTGTTGCTGTCAGCCTTGGGTTTTGTACTTGGCTGCCATGGTCTTTGTAAGAAGCATTAGGGACACAATTAATCCTCCAGGACCATAGACAATTACAGTGTGAGGGCAGTAGGAGTGCCAAGGAGCAGGGAATGCTGCCAGCATCCTGATCTCTGGGGGTCCTGGGGAGCTGAGCCCTTTGGCTGGGGTGTTCTGGGAGCAGGAGCCATGGAGTCTGAGATGCACTCCTTGCCCTTCCGTTGCAGAAAGCTGACAAACACTGTGCATCAGCCAGAGGCCTTTCTCTGTGTGAAGATGTGCCTGAAATACCTAGCAAGGACTTTTGGATTGGGTTCTTTCCATCTGCTGTTGCTACCATTATTTCTTTTGCCACCTAATTCCTCCTCCTTGCACTGCAGAGGCTTTCCTGTTCACTCCTGGCTCCTTAGGCACATCCTCTTGTCTTCTCTAGACACCTTCTCTCTCCTACTCTTACCTACCCCAGCCTCACATCCCTCTCTCTGCTCTGAATGCTGTGTCCCTCTTTCTCTGGTTTCTGCACCAGGAGGATTCCTCACCAGATCCCAGCTGGCTGGCTGTTACACAGAACAAAGGCCAAAGAGCTCGACCCTGATTTAACTCATTTGCTTTTAGGATTTTGAGGGAGTGATTTCTCCTGGCAGCATAAACCAGCCCCTCTCTGTGTCCAGACCTCGTTGCTGCCCTAGAAGGGCAACGCCAGCCCGTGTCTCTCTGCCTGGAGATCCCAAACACCATTTTTAGAAAGCCCTCTCATTTTATTTATTCTCTCTTCCTGGCACGGTGTCTGCGGATGGCAAACCAGCGAGGAGCTGTGCACTGCCTGCCTATTACCTCAGGTTTGAAGTGTCTCTTCCTATCAAATGCAAAGCAGAAGAAAGCAGAGCTTTCATGCATTCTCTTTTTTTTCCCCTCTCTTCCATCCGTTCTAAATTTATTTCCATGCCTTGCCGGTTTCAATCTGCATTTCCTGACCCTCTCGCCTCTCCAGTCACAGCCTGTGCTCCGAGCCTCCCCCCTGAGCTTGGAGTGAGTCAGGGGGAGCACTGCTCCCGGCTCAGGAGGGGATGATGGGGTTAAAGTGAAAGGCTTGGTTTTAACAGTATAATGTGTAACCCCATAATGACTTTAAATATTGATTATTTGAAGGCCATTAGTGCTTATTGTTAAAGAAAAGTCGATAGTTTTTAAGCCTTGTGAACCATTTGTCTCCTGTTAAAGGACATATCAAATTTAGCAGCGTGCAGTGCAAATCCCCTAATACCCTGCTCACAAGCCTCCAGCTGGCATATTAGGGGGAAAAAAAAAAGAGGTGGGAGGAGGAATATGTAGTAACACAGAATTGCTCTCTGCAAGGTAAGGACAAGGCTTATCAGGTGTAATTGCCAAGGGCTAAATTCCCACCCTCGGAGTACGGGACTGTAATTCAGCCCTTACTCTGGGAGGAGGAAGGAAATTAATGGGTTGAAGGCTGATAGGGACCTGAGAAAGGATGCGAGGGTTTGTGTTTTGGTGCACATCTGTCTGAGAGCACAGCAGCCTTTGTTAAGGTCTCTGGGGCTTTTTACTCCAGGGCTTGCCAGTTCTTTTCCAAGCTTGCTTGCGAGCAGTTGGCTGTATCTGTACCAGGCAGCCTGGGAGAGCTGCGCAGCTCTCTGCCAGGACATGACCTGGTCATGCTCCCACCCTCCTGTGCCAGGTTTCCATGCCAAGGATGGGGCAGATGGGCTGGCAGGGAGCAGTGGCAGGTTCCAACAGGTTCCCTGCCTGGATGGGCAAGAGGCTGGGCTTGTGGAACAGCACAAGTCCTTCGTGGGAACGCAGGCGGTGTGAATCACTGCTCCTCGGGGGCTCTGCAAGCAGGAGCTGGGGAGCATCAGCCTACCTGCAGGGAGAAGAGTCCCTTGTCACCTGAATATTTATGAGCATACCTGTTTTCTTTCCAAGCTCCCTGCTGCTGGGGGCTGATGCTGAGCGATAGGGGATGGCAGGCTGCAGTGCTCAGCCGTGTGTGTGACAGCAACTCCTCTGTCCTGCTGTGCCCCCTGCCCCAGCCAGGCACCGCTCCCCGGGCAGTCCAGGGTGTGAACTGATCCCCCAAAGGCAGGGAAGCTGAGAGGACAGAGACCTGCAGGCTCTCAAGTAAATGTGAATTCCTTAGGAACCAAAGTTAGACCCTGTAATGCAACATTAAGCACAAAAATCACCTCTGGGGAACACTGGGCTGCCACCAAAGGGAGAACCTTTCCTTTTCCAGTGCCCAATCCTGATCCCCATCAAACAGTGTGCTTCCTGGGCACAGACTGTCTCTTCTTGGTTAAAATTGAGAAGCTCTCTTTGTTTTTAGCATTTCCTCAGTTCTCTGTGTGCAGCCTGCACCTGGGGCTCCCGTGCATTGTTATCTCTCGCACAGGATCCTCTTTTCTGCGTTTATAAGAGGCGGGGAGGGCACGGCCACCGCTTGCCTGGCCAGGGAATGGTTAAAAGCGACTTGATTTCCTAAATTGCTTCTTATAAAACGAACAGCACGTCTGCCAGGCTCGTCTCCCCATGATTACAGCTAATTACGATCGAACGGACACCTCCTAGCCCCCGTCATGCCGCTTTAATTGTCCGTTATTCATCTGCAGGCTGTCCGGGGTGGCAAAGCACTTGGCAGCCCAGCGACCGAGGCCTCGGCTAATTGTGAGGCCTCGGGGATTAGGGCAGGTGATTACACACTTCATGGTGTAATTACATAAGCATCGCTTGGCTGCTGCCCCGGCTCGGAGCCGAAGGTCACGCGCTGCGTTACCTGAGATTAATTGGAGCTGCCACTGGAGTGCGAGGTGCTGGCGGAGCGGTTATACGATTAGCATTAACATTTCAACAGCGACCGATCGATCTGTGGCTCTCCTCCAGACACAGGGAGCTGTGCAATTAGTTTAGAGGAGAGCTGGGGAAGGAAGGAGAGAGAAAAGGAGAGATGGAGACAGCCAGGGGAAGGGGAGAAGGGGAGTAGAGGCAAACGGGAAGCGGGGAGGCAGAGACAGGCAGATGGGCAAGGGGTAGAGAGCAGGAGGGGTTTCAGAGGGGGGTCAGTGTGGTGGTGTTTTATAGAATGAGGATAAAACCACTGGGGAGATCTGGGGAAAGGACAGGAATCCTTTCCTCGCCCACCTCATCCCCAAAGAGTCCTTGTCTGGCTTTCATGGTGGTAATCCATCCCCACTATGCGGGGTGGGGGCACAGGGATGCTCACGTTACCCCACACTCTCGTGTCACCCCCCCGCTGAGATGGGGGGCACGGCTGTGTGTCAGGTTTGTTTGTTGCAGAGTCACATGTGCCTTCTTGCTCTCTTTCTCTTGACCTCCAGTCCCTCCTGAAGCAGATTTTATAGGGAGATATTGTAAAATGAAAATAAACGGCACAGCACTTGGCTTTGCCTCTAGATGCCCTGGTGAAGGTAATAATGTTGTAAGTGGCCATCAAAAGGAATTAAGAGACGCGCAGCCGGAAAGCAGAGATCTGCTTGCAGGCTCCCAGGGCAGATTTGACTAATGGAAGAGACCTTGGCTTTTATTCCCTTCCTGTTTGTTGGTTTTTTTTTGCTTCCCCCCCTGCCCCTGCAAGCCAGTAAGCACTACCTGTCTTACTTCCAGGCATTGGCCTCTTCCCCAGCCCCCCAAACCTGCCTCTTCTACCTTACTTGTCACCTTCCATCTGCTCTGCCCATTCTGGCCAGGATCACCCACCCCTTCTCTGGTCAAACTCCTTTCCACTGACCCTGTGGCACTTCCAGCTCACATCCCTCTCCTTATTTCTCCTGTCGGTGCCTTCCTCTGCCTCACTCATAGCTTTTCTCTCCAGAATTAAAGATCGTACCTTGTCCCAGCTAGGACAGGGATTTTTTGCAAGACATGCCAGTGATGCCTTCAAATCTTCCTGGATGCCCTCTCCAGCTCCCAAGATACAGCATGCCTTTTCAAGTGTAAGGTAGCTGAGATAGAAATTGCCAAGGGAACAGGCAGACACAGCATCTTCAGCCTTGACTTCTCTAGCGCTGGGTAGCCAAAACCCCTTTGAACAGCCTGGTGCACAGAAACAAACACATCAAGGTGGGAAGTATGTGGGACCTATGGAGTCCTGGCTGCTTTCTTCCCTTCCTGGTTCTGCTTATTTTCTTTTTGTTTTCCTCCCTTTTAAAAGTTTTGCACGTGGGTGAATAGGCACCTCTGGTGCAGAACACGTCGCTGCAGGAAGGATGTTCTTCCTGAGCCAGGGCCCTCTGGGCGCTGTGGATGGAGCCTCCAGGTTTTCAACATGAATTTATTTTCTGATTTCTGCAGGGAGATATCCCACCCACCACCTCTGCTTTCGCCCCAGAATGCACCCCATATTGCCCTGGGGCCCCACTTGAGACCTCCTTTCCTTGGGGTCCCTTCGGCGCTCTGCCAGACACCAGGTGAGTGGATGGGACAGTGCTTGTGATCAGCCCGGGGTGGTGGGGAGGGCAAAGGTGCAGACTGGGACAAACTGTCCTTCAGCCAGCCAGCCCAGCCACATTTTCTGTGTTACCATTCTGCTGGCTTCAGCCTTGTTTTGCAGTGATGGGAGCAGGTTGCCTTGGCTCTCTTAATCCCCAGTAGCCTCCCTGGTGCCATGTTTCTGCAGCAGGCAGCACTGCCTTGGCAGCGAGGGGATGGATGGGCTCTAGCACAGAGAGGCAGCTCTGAGTTGCCCTCTCCTGCTCCGTTAGCCCTCCGGGGAGCTGGCCCTGACTTAGCCAAGAGTCAGAGCTGAGATTAATAACCCCATATTACTGTTCTCCCTGTCCCCAGGTTACGGGTTCCTCCAGCCGGCACAAGCGGAGATGTTCGCACGGCAGCAGGAGATGCTACGAAAGCAGAACCTGGCAAGGTAATGAGTGTGGAGGGGCCGACCTGCCTGGGCTCATTTCCATGGATGAGCTGTGCACCCATGGCACAGCAGTGTCCAAGTGAGACCAGTGGAAACAACGTGTGGGTGTGGAGGTGACACCTTGATCCCACAAGCTCTGGGTCGACAAGTTCCTCGCGGAACCCCCCTGCTGACGTTCCCTCTCTGCCTCTCCTAATGCAGGTTGGAGATGTCGGCTGAGATCATCCGCCAGAAGGAGCTGGAGAACCTCCACAGGCAAAGGCTGCTGGCTGGTGACCCCCTGAGCCTGCACCCCGGCTTGCCCCCGGACCACCCGGCCCTGCGCAACGTGCACGACATCCCCGAGGGCCACCCGCTGCGGGAGGAGCTGTCCCGGCGGAACGCCATGCTGGTGCTGCGGCACAACAACACCCCCCTGCTGTCCCTGAACCCCAGCGTGCCCAGCAGTGCCACCCCACCCAAGGAGCAGCCCCGGCGGGGCAGTCGGAAGTCGGCACAGCACCGCGCTGAGCCGCAGGGCCTGAGCGAGGCCAAGGAGCTGGCGGAGCCGCGGGCGCGGGACGGGGCACCGGACTGTAACGACGAGGAGATGAAGGACTCGGAGAGCGACGCGGATGTGAGCGATGAGAAACCAGAGAGCCTGAAGGCTGAGAGCAGCAGCTCGGCCACCGAGCTGAAGGAGTGCAAAGAGACGGGCAAGGTCTGCGAAGGGGCCAAGGAGCTGGGTGAAGCGACTGCTGGCCAAAATGCCCCCTGCAGCTCCTCCAGTGCTGAGTCCCCCAGCCATCTGCTTGGCCCCGGCATCAACAAAAACGAGGTGAAATACCTCCCTCCAGCCTCCATCCCACCACCTCAGCCACTGCCCTTCGGATTCCCCTACACCATGAGCCCGTACTTCCATGCAGGTGAGAACCTGATATTCACTTCCATGTGAATCTCAGGAAGAACTTCTTTCCTGTGAGAGTGCCAGAGCACTGGACCAGGCTGCCCAGAGAGGCTGTGGAGTCTCCTTGGCTGGAGACATTCAAACCCTGCCTGGATGCGTTCCTGTGTGATGGACTCTAGGTGACCCTGCTCTGGCAGGGGGGTTGGACTGGATGAGCTTTCGAGGTCCCTTCCAACCCCTAGGATTCTGGGATTCTGTGAGCATACGAGGGCTGGTCTAATGGTTAGGAATATAATGGGATAAAGGTTGGACTTGATGACCCTGCAGGTCTCTTCCAACCATAATGATTCTATTCTATGATTCAATGGAGCAGCACACGTTCTGCAGCGTGGGGCTCTTCCCCCTCCCTGTTCTGCACTGTGGTTGTAGTTCTTTTTTTCTCTGCAGGGAACCAAGAGGGAAATGAAGGATTAAGGCTGTAGCATTTTCCTCCCTGCTGAGTGTTGTATCTGGGACACATCCAGGGTAGTGTGTGGGACACAGCACCTTTGGGATGGGGTGTCAGGGTTCCCCAGCAGGGACTGATGTGCCTTGGCTGCCCTGTGCCCTTCAGGTGTCAGAGTTACCACTGCTGTGTATTTCTGTCTGGCAGGCACTGGTATAGCTGGGTTGATGCTTGTTGGATGGGGCAGGTGAGCAGGGAAGCCATTGCCAACTCTCTGGTCCCCAGTGGCACAGTCCTGTGGGCTGTGGGGATGGGCAGCAAAAGCAGCTGGAGGGGAGCAGGGAGTACAGGTGGGACAAAGTGAGGGTTCAGCCTGCAGTAGCTGACCTGCCCAGGGGTCTCCTGGGGACAGAGCAGGGTGGCAGCCCCTCTAGCCTAGCCGAGAGCCAAAATCTGCCTTGGCTAATTACTTGGCTGAGCAATTAGCAGGAGGTAGGACCTCCTGCTGTGTGGAGGAGGGAGGGAGGGGGGGCATGGCATGTGGGTCTCTGAGGCTGCCTGTTCTCTATGCAAAGAGCTGCGGTGGCGGCTGCCCATCGCTCATTAGAGCTGCCTTCCAGCCAGGAAGGAGGAAGCGATTTCTCTGTGACAGGCAGGTGGCCAAGATGATAAATATTCCTGCTGCCTTGGGCTGCTGAGGCTTCCTCACAGGAGCCTTTTTCTCCCAGCCATTAGAACGGGAAGCGCGCGGCTCCGCGGTGCTCATGGCCGGGGTGAGGCTCTGCGGGGAGCCCTGGGTCGGGGCTGGGTTGGTTTCCTCCCCCAGCAACGTGTGAGTTACTGGAACAGCCCATTTATTATTATCACTTTGGATTTATGTCACGGTCCTGTCTCGAGGCCTCGGTAGAGATCAGGGCTGTGTTTCACTGCCCGGTTTCCAGCACTTCTGATTTGTGGAGCCTGCTCCAGAGCTGTAGGTCTGCTCCTGGGGGCTCTTTTGCCTTCAGCTGGCACCGTGCGTTGTGGCTGTTGTTATTGCCTGCTCACCAGGCAGCAGCACAGAGTTCAGGCCCTGTTGTGCTGGGCACTGTGCAGCTCCATAGCACAAGCTCTCACCTGGAACAGGCTCGGGAGGAGAGGGCATCTTGCTTGGTGCTGCACAGTGGGTCAATAGGGGAGCCAGGAATTCAGCAGCTGAAACACTGCGGGCTGTATTGATCCAGGTGCTGTGCTGGGGTAGGCTGTGTCAATGAAAAATGTGTTACTCCTGGCCCCTGGGGAACACAAACCGCCTGAAGACAGACAGAACTGCACCCACCTCTCCCCCAGTGCCAGGTCGTTTCTGTAACCCTTTTCTTGCACAAGGACTGCTCTTCTGGCCGGGATGGTCACGATGCCGAGCTGTGCACTGGAGGCATAAAGTCACTCCCTGAACAAGGCAGGGAATGTGGCACGAGGAAGGGAAAGGAGAGAAGTGCCTGGCTGAAAATGACCACTGAGTTTCAGGCAGCTCCTCTGGTTGCCAGCAAGGGGAGGCTCCTCCTTTGGAGGCAGAGAGCTGGTTTTGTCCCCACTGGGGAGGGTATCGATGAGGCAGCCGGAGCTGGGTCGATTCCCTGAGCTGCCTTCTGGGGATCTGGCGGCTGCTCGATGACCTCATCTCCTCAAGGTTTCAGCAGCCTTGCTCCCCTCCTCCTCCTGCTGCCCTCCTCCAGCCCTGTCCTTTGGAATAGGTGAAAGATGGAGTGTGCAGGAGGCTAAAATCCTCCTATTGATCCGTAGCCTGGAGAGCAATTAACGCGAGCCTCCGGTGCCGCTCGGTGTGCGGGGAGGGGGGTGCATGGTGGAGAGGGGTTAGAGAGTGGTAGCAAAACTGATTAAACCCATAGGTGGGCTGACTTCCAGGTGGGTTTGTTTTGGGCTCTGGTCTCCCACTTGGCACCTGAATTGTCTCCTGTGCTGTCAGGAGCAGAAGCTTGCGTGTCTCTGTGCAGCACTGGCAGCCCCACCGTAGATCTGCAGCAGAGGGTTCCCTTGCTGGGATGGCCAGAAGGGTGGGTTGCTCTCCCTGACCCCTTCAGCCTTTGGCTTCTCTTCTGAAGCAGCTGGATATCAGGAGGAGGGAGGGAAGTTATAAATGGATTGCAGCATGGGTGGTGAGGGCTTTCACATGGACACCTGTCCGCAAGGCACCGGCCTGGGACGATGGATTCTTTTCAGCCTCTACACGCTGGGCCCCAGCTGGTGAAATGCTCTGTAATCCATTACCAGTCCAGGGCCATCATTTATCATAGAGCAAGACAGAGGAGGCCTGGCAGGGAATAGATGCTGCCCTTTATGCATCCTCGGCGTCCAGCAGGACCCAGTGACATGTCATTATTGTAATGGAAGGTGCGTCCCTTCCAGCCACTTGGCACCTATTTGTTACCATTCTCCTGACTGCCAGAGCGGGTGCAGCCGTGCACAGAGGTGGAGCAGGCGGTGCAGGATCTTCCTGAGGAGAGGCAGGAGAAAGGACAGGAGCCCTTCTGCTCTAGGGGCTGGAAAATTAAAAAGGCCCAGGGACTGGATGTGGTGTGCTGAGGGCACTAGCTGCAAGTTAGATACACACCGAGGCCAGGGGAGCACTGGGATCAGCTGCAGGAGTCCTTCCCAGGGTTATTCCTGATTCTGGTGACTCCAGACCAGTGACAGCTGAGGTGGGAGCAAACAGGGGGGGTGCCTGAACACCAGGCTCCACAGCCCTGGGTTGCTGAGGACACAGAATGGTGACTGAGCCTTTGGAGCTACCAGGGCTGAGCTCTTCTGCGGTCACGGGGAGGTTTGGGGCTTTTCTCTAGGGAACAGGGGTGTTTTGCCACTGACTTCAGTGGAAATAGGTTTCCACCCTTGAAGTCTTGTGGCACAGAAATTGCTAACAGCCCAGAACCCAAAGTATTAGTATTTACCTTCCCCCTCCCAAGGATATTTCCACCGGTCAGTTGCTGTTTCCCCAGTATAAATGGGAAAGGAAAACAAACTCTCAGAGATAAATATTTTGGCCGTGTGATGTTTCTCTGTGTGTGGGTACGTGGAAAATATTCCCTATTCCTGTGCAGCAGGCCTGCCTTGCCCTGCTCTTGGACACAGCGGGCTCACCGTGTCTGTCTGTCTGTCTAGAACTTGACCCCTTCCTTCCTTCTGAGAGCACGAGGAGACAAAGGAGAGGAGACCACAGAGGGGGAAGGCTTCTGCGGGAGAAGCAGTTGCTGGCACAGCTCTGCTGGTGGTGTCAATAACCCTGCAGATGATCCTGCTTCCAGGGGGGAGAGGGACTGCAGGGAATCCTTGAGCCTTTCCCCTCGTCCTGGCTGGTTCTGGATGCAGCATCAGGGCTGAACCCCTGCCCATGCTGGTGGGGACCTGACCAGTGGGGACCAGGCTGAGGTTAACGGGACGGGCTGGCTGGTGACTGGAGAATCCATTCCCAGGCACTGTTTTGCTGCAATTCAATCCTTGGCTTGCTTTTGGAATAAGGAAGTACCTAATTTTAAAGCAGTTGGCTGTTACAGTCAGATCCCCTTGGAGATGCTTGCTCTGGCTGCAGACGGAGGTGTCTGGCCCGAGCATTGACTGTGCCTGGAATAATTGAGTTCCATTGAGCTTCCTCTGTTTACTGAGCCACAGAGGGAGAGGGAGAATCCCCCCCACCCCGAGAGAGAAAAACCTGCCCCTGAAATGGGAAAAAAAAGCCCTCAGCCGTTTGGGTGTGTTGTGAATTTTAACATAAGCAGCTGTGAGTTTGCCTCCTGGAAAATGGGATGGAATGGGAATGAGGGCTCCTGTCCATCTGTCTGTCTGGGAGCTGGGGGAGCGCTCATCGGGTCCTTGGCAGCAGCTTCTGCCTCCACCTCCTGTGCCCACAGGTGCCCAGGAAAGGCAGCCGTGTGCTCTGGAGCTGTCACCACACACACACGAGTGTCTGAAGGGTTTCCTGGCTGGAAGAAGGGGTGTGAGGAGAGCGAGGAGCTGCTGGGCTCCAGCGGGGCACGGGGTGGCAGTGAGCTCCCTGTGCTGGGCAGAGCTGGCCCGGGAGCACTGAGCAGAGCACCTTATGAGCCCTGTGCTGGAGGGGAGAGGGTCCTGTGCCAGCCAGGAGAGATTGTGGTGGGGGCTAAGGATGTGAAGGGACGTGAAATGTCCTGCTGTCACCCACAGTGAGCGCCCTGAGGGTCCCAGGCTGGTAAGAAGGACTGGCAAGGAGGCCTACAGAGATGTGCCCAAGTCCCTGAAACATGGGGAGAGGGAGGAACAACCCCATCCCTGCTCTGGAGGGACAGGTAGAGGTGGCAGAGGCAGCAGGCCTTGGAGGGCTCCTGTCTCTCCTCACGGCTCCAGCCAAGACCTGCTGGCACTGGGCTGGCACTGGGCTGTTTGCCCTTGCCCGTGCATGGAAGGGGAGAGGTGACTGGTCCCTGTTTGCTCGGTGGTGTGAGCAGTGGTGGCCCTGTCTCTGCAGAGGCTGATGGTCCCTGTGTTGTCTCTGCACTGGGAGATGCTGGCCAGAGGTGGTGCAGCCCCAGGAGCAGTGTGGAGGGTGAGGCTGGGAGGGGAAGCAGGGAACAGGGAACGATCACACAGTGTCTGACTGCTGCTGCTGTTCTAAAAGCATCTTATTGGCATGATGGCTTCCTCTGTGCTCCCGTCCTTTTCCGGTGCCTTGGCCTGTGCTGGTGGCTGTGCTAACCAGCTGGTGGAGTCTCCGTGTGTGGCTTTGCTGCTGGCTCTTTCTGTGCCTCTTGCCTCTGCCCTGGTGCCTTCCTCCAGGGAATTGGCCACTTCTCCTCCTCCTGGGGGCTGGTGCTCCCCACCGTGATTCCATAGCATCCCGCTTGGTCTTGTCCTTGCTTGCAGAAGGGTGCTGTGGGTGCGAGCAGAGGAGTCACAGCAAGGGGTGACATCCATGGAGCAGATCAGATGCCTCAGGGAGAAACCTTACAGCCACAGAACAGATGATCTTGTCATGGTAGGCCCCTGGGAGAAACAGTTTTTCTGGTAATTTGTTGCTTTGCACCCTGAAGTGGAACAGTTTCCACCCCTGGCAAAATCCTTCTCTACCTGCTGTGACCATGGATGTCCTTGTCCCTGTAAATGTCCCCTTGGTCTCTGATAGCCTGCAGCAGTGAGTTCCACAGGGCAGTAATGCCTTCTCCTGCCCCCGGAGTGGTGTTCTTTGGAGCCAGGTTCCTCCATTACTCGTTCCTGTGTTTCCCTCTCAGACAGCACAGCAGGTAGGAGTTATCTGGCTGGCGTTTCTCTCCCCATTTGTTATTCCTGGTGCCTCTCCTCCAGCTCCTCCCTTGGCTCCTGTTGGATGCTGGTGGTGGGGGGGCTCTTTTGGGAGCCATCACCTCTCTCTGTGCTGACAGGGCTGGGACCTGAACCGCTGTTGCGTTTCGGTGAGTTGACATCTTGGCTGGAGCTGTGCTGGGCTGTCCCCAGCGAGTTGACACCTTGGCTGGAGCTGTGCTGGGCTGTCCCCAGCGAGTTGACCCCTCAGCTGGAGCTGTGCTGGGCTGTCCCCAGTGAGTTGACCCCTCGGCTGGAGCTGTGCTGGGCTGTCCCCAGGGGGCAGCCCCTCACCCGTCAGACCCCTGGCCAGGAGCAGTGCCCAGGAGCGATCCGATGGGCACTCCGGGCTGGGGTGGGTTGGAAATGAGCACTTGGAAAACAAGCAGGATGTTCTCCAGTGATTCAGGCTCCGGGGAGAGCTGCCAGGGCCCGTTACCATTCGGAGCACGTGGCCAGGAGCAGGGCTGGGGGACAGAAACCCACAGGGCAGGCAGAGTTTTCCGCCGTGCGGTGCGTGTGCAGGAACACTCCTGCAGGGGTTTGTCTTTTCTCTCCCTTCCCCCCGTTCCTTCCCCGCAGCTGAAGAACATTAAACACATGAAATGCATTAGCCAGGATTTTTCCTTTCCCCTGCTCCCCCCCCCACTTTCCAAGCTGGGGACCTCCAGGAGGAAGAGGCCTATGAATTGACCCTGCCCAGTGCTTTAATTGACAGGTCATTAAAGATGAATGTGTGGCTAGAGAAAAATATTCAGATTGCAGGCTGGTTGTTGTCCGCGTGGGATTTTAATGATTTATGTTTCTTTCTCCTCCCCTCCTTCCTACCCCCCCCTCCCCACCTCCAAACAATCCAGGCACCATGGGAGGTCTCTTTCTGGATGGTGAGGAAAGCCCTGCGCTGGAAGACATCAGCAAATGGACGGTGGAGGATGTGTGCAGCTTCGTGTCCAACTTGTCTGGCTGCACCGAGTACACTCAGGTAAATCCCTTAGTGGCCTCGCCACCATCATGGGAGGAACATCCTCCCTGCCAGCCCCTGCTCCCTTCCCTCCCACATGAGCCTGTCCATCCTAGGAGAAGGGATATCTCAGAGCCCTGCAGGGCCTGAAGCTTTTTGTTTTTTTCCTAGTGGATTGCTAAATAGCTGCTTGCTGCCAGTGAGGACCCCGAGCAGGTTTGTGGTGGGCCTTGCAAGTGGATAGCAGTAAGGGAGAGGGTACAGGGGGAGAGGGTGGGTGTAAGGTGAAGGTTAGGAGTGAGCATCTGAGTTGCAGGGTTGATGGTGTTTGTGGCTCTTGCTGTCAGTCACCTCTCACTGTCCAGCTCATACGTTAGAAGCTGCCTGCATGGACATTACAGTAACCTCCATGCTCCCACTGTAGAGTGATGGTGGCTGTGATCTTTAAGCTCATTATAGCCGAGCTGACACATCCATCAGTACTGGGGGCTTGGTAAAGCCTGCTCGGTGTGAGGTCGTGAGGTGCAATACAAAACCCAAGCCTGTGTTTCTGCCTTCCACATCTGCTGGAGCCCATTATAAAGCCCCATTGAGAGAGCGCACCAACTGCGGAGGCACAGATTCCTGAGCTGCCTGGGACAGCCCCGTGCAGGGGGTGCAGGGGGCTTGGGAGGGAGGGACTGCGAGTGGCAGAGATAGAGAGGCAAAGGGCCACAGCTCAGGACAATCCAGCCTTTCAGCAGAGACATCCTAGGCTGAGAACGGGAGGAAGGGGAGCAGGAATTGAGCTTGCAGGTCACGCTGCTTCGAGAGGAGCCTCCCTGACGGACAGCTGAGGAGTGCAGGCTGTGCTGGGACATCCAGCCTGCCTGGAATCTCATTTCTAAGGTCTGCCTCCTCTCACTCTTCAACCCTGGCTGGCTGTCCCTCTGTTCATTGTGTTAGGCAAATGTCCTGTCCCAGAATGTGTGTCCTGTCCCAGAATGTGTGTCCTGTCCCAGCCACTGAGCAAGGTAAAGCCCAGCACTCCGGGACAGCAGGAGTCTGCCTAGCTCCAGGGCAGTGATTCCCTTCAGGTTATGCTGCTCTGGTCTGGTGCTGTGCCCTGGGGAAAGGTGAGTGCTTTTGCATCCCTCCAGAGGGAAGCTGGGAGCCAGACTTTTCTTTTCCTTAGGGAAACCTGGAATTGTCCCACACCTCCCCCTTCTTGCTCAGGTGATGGGACAATGTGCTCTCAACCCAAAGCCTGTCCTTCCTTGCCCCCTAACATCCATCACAATGTTCTTTGTTAAAACCACCTGTAAAAGCAGTGGTGCTTTGGAGCAAACAGCTGTGTGAGCACGGGAGAGGGGGTGTTTTGGGAGGGGCTTGGTACAGAGATGGGGTCCACATCCCATTGTGGATGAGGGAAGAGTCAGTTCCTGATGAGGGAGAGGGGGAGGGAAAGGACACTGGTTAAAAAAAAGGTGGTGGCTGGCTGGGTGTTTACAGGAGGGAGGAGCAGCAGCTCTGTGCCTGTGGAGGGGAGTTTGGGAGCTGGGTTTAGTGAGGATGGTGAGGGGATGGGTGATGGGCTCAGGGGTCTGTGTGTGGGCTGCTGTACTGTTGGAGAGAGCTCGAGCAAAAGGCTCTAGAGCCAAACTACAGAGCTGCTCCCATTCTGTGTTCCCCCAGCCCAACCAGTGTGCTCTGGCACTGGTGGCACCACAGTTTGTCTGCATTCCTGCATTGGAGGGTGAAGCTGGGGGTTGCCTGGGAGCTTCTGAATGAGGCCAGTAGGAAATGTGCAGAAATCTTTAACACAACCACTTTGCAGAAGGCTCATCCATTTACACCTTCCATGCCAGCTTCTGGTGTACCAGTGGGGAGGAAATCAATAGCTTGCTGAGGCAAAGGTTCAGCAATCTTCTCGGTGCGTTGCAAACAAAATGTTTTACGATAATGGGAGCTGCTGTAAACAGCCTCCTGTTGCATTATGGACTGGGGGGTGCCTGGCTTAAGGGATGATGTGTTTTTATGTGCTATGGTTATACGCTTAACAGGTTTTTTACTATGTGAAAATGCCAGTGTTCAAGGGTGACCCAGCTCTGTGGCTCGGAACTGCAGAGCTGTCTGTGTTCTCTTCTCCAAAACCACAGCTGCTGGGGAGGTCTGGCACTGGGCTGCAGGCTTCTCCTGCCAGGAAAACCCAGCAAGAGTTTGGTGGTATGCTGCACATTTAGAAACGTTTCACACAAACAAGGGAACTTAAGCAAAACCAAAAGTTGCCATTCTTGATTTCAGCCCTTGACAATACTCAGCTTTGTCCCTGCAGTGGATCCAGACTCGGGGGACACCCACGGGAGATGCTTCGCTCATGTTTAAGGCTTTTTGTGGTGGGTTTGAGTGCTGAGGGAAAGGAGGCTTTTGGCTCCCAGCAACTTTGGCTTCAGAGGAAGGAAAAGCAGTCGGCATAGTAAGTTCTGCTGGGTCAAGGAGCAGAAACACATGCTGCAGTCATGAGCAGCTTTGCTGGTGGAGCCCGGCAATAAAAAACGCTCGCAGCAGCTCAGCTGCCTGGGTTCTGACAGCCCCCGCCACTCTCCAGAGGGATGGGGTGGCTCTGGGCTGCTGCTGGAAAAGAAGTCATTAAAGTGAGTCCCCCTCCCTTGCCAGTGTTCAGCAGTAATGCTGTGCATGAGGTGCTGCATGGAGGGACAGCAGGATCAGGCCCCAGGATGGTTCATCCAGGTGAGCTGAGGTGTGAATGGTGCAGAGTGGAGGTGTGGTTTGGTACAGAAGAGCAGGGATCTGACTGACATCCCCCTGAACCAAGGGGGACCTGCTGGCACGGGTACCCAACAATGGCCATTTACTCCTGAAGTACCAAAACTGGTGAGTGCAGCCCTGTGTGTGAGGAATGGAGCTGTAAGACCCCGTATCCACACCTTAACCTTTGTAACACCGTGAGTAGCAGGTGGAAAGCTGCTGTGTGATCCTGTCATTTGAAATAGATAGAGGCAAACCAAAGTTGTTTTTTTTCTGACCTGCAGAATGTGTTAAAATGGTGTCATTTTGTGTGGCTGGGGGGTGTTAGAATGTGGTAGAACCATAGAATCATCAAGGTTGGAAGAGACCTTCAAGGTCATCCAGTCCAACCACCTGCCTACATCACCACGAGTGCTCATAGGGAACTGCCCTTGTGTAAGGCTGTAGTAGCCCTGCTGTCATTTCACATCACCAGGTTCTGGGTCACTCGGTGAACAGGGAGAGGAGCAAGAGACTGACTGGGGGGTTCTGGTTGCTGCACCTGCGGATGTTCCCCAAAGAACTTCACACCCCATCCCAACATTAAATAAATCAATAAATAAAGATTGCTTTATCTAAACTGGCCCAACCAGCCCTAATTCACATTCCTGTGTGTTTCCTTTCACGTGTTGGCCCCTGGTTCTGATGCAGGATTGTGTTACACCTTGTGTGTATTACTACCAACCTACTTCATCACTGAGGCTCCCAGCATCTGCCTTTTCTGTGGCACCCTGCTGTGCCACAGCAGGACAAACACATCAGGTATGGCACTGGTGTTCCTAACCCCAACCTGTGTTCTGGTTTATTCCAGGTATTCCGAGAGCAGGCTATCGATGGCGAGACCCTGCCCCTCCTGACAGAAGAGCACTTACTGAACAACATGGGGCTGAAACTTGGACCTGCACTGAAGATAAGGTCACAGGTAGGGAAATTTCCTATGCATCCAGTCGTGGCGTGCTTTAACGTTGTTCCCAGCTAGAAAAGGGCTATCAAGAGACCAAATTTATATTCAATAAACCATCAGACAATAATTGTTCATTTATTTATTTGCAATTCTGGTTTCAATAAAGCTTGATTTGTCCTCCAGAAATGCTCAAAATCCTCCTCTGGAGCCAGTCACATAACCATTCCAGGGAGAAAACAGTGTGTGTTTTGTGTCCAGGGGCAAACAGTTCAGGGCAAGTGATGGGGGGGGTAACAGGGATGCAACAGGGAACTCCTAAAACGACCCAGCTCCTGCTGTTCCTACAACTGCCAGCTGGGAAAGAAGAAAAGCTGTGACCAGGTGAGGCAAGGTAGGTGGTTTCTGGTTTCAAATCAGTTGGACCTGAAAACAGTCACAGCCCTGCTTGGGCTGTTCCCTTGTTTTGATACAGAGGAAGCAGAAATTGTATCTGCCTCTTGATTTAGCCAAGTTCTCTTGTTTAGGGGACTGTATTTCTTCCTTAGCAGCCTACTTTGCTGTTGTGCCCTTAGAGCAATGTTTCTTCTTCTTAAAATACCCTTTTTTTTTAACCTCCATGCCTCCCAAGTCTGCTGGCAGAGCTCTGCGTTCCTACCATTGCTTTGCTTTTCTCCTGGTGGTCATGGGGACTTTATCTTGGTTGCCCCCACTTCCCCTTGGTTGAACTCATATTTAGAAGAACAGCTCCACTAGCTTTATTATATTTTTTTCATTTAATGATCAAAAAATAGCTTCTGACACGTGTCAGGACAGACTGTTCTGCTGTATTCCCTAGGGGATTATGCCATGCAAACGATGCACACACACGGTGTGCAGTTCCCTAACCCACAAGCTCTACATTTGTTACATTATGTTAAAACAATAAGAGCAATTTTACTACTTTCCCTACAGCCCTCACTGTTTATGAGGGGTCTAATAAAAAGGTTCTGTGGGCAATTGTTCCCTCTGGGTCAATTTGGTAGGAAATAAAACTTATATTTCTGAAAAAATAGAGAATGCCAAACAGCTCACAGGCATTCCTAGATAGGATTTGGGGGGGGGGGAATATGAGAGATGGGCTGAAATTAGAAAAACCCTGCTTGGATTTAATCAATAGTGTTTAAAGTTCTATAATCAGGCATGGTTGGGGCGGGGGAGTAAGTGGGGGAGCACAGTCCCAATGTTGCTAACTGAATAATGCTGCAGTTGTCTGGGTTGAGCACAAGCCTGTGTTTTTGTTTAAGTTTAAATGTGAAACAGCTGTGTAGGTGCTGGAAAAGTTGTGGGGCCTTTTGGCCCTTGCTGGGAGGCGAGAAGGGCTGCAGGAGAGTTTTCTTTGGTGCTGCAGAAGGCGGGGTGCAGCTTCCCAGGCAGTTGGCAGCAGCCACCCTCTGGTCAGGTTTTTTTTTCCCTCCTTCATGCTGTGGTCCCAGCCCCCCCTCACCCATTAGGAGTGATTCCTGCTCTTCAGAAGGAGGGGGTTGTGTCTGGTCCTGCTGTACCGGACCTGGCCTGGGGCAGCAAAAGGAGAGCAGAAGAGTTGTAGCAAATTGTCCATCCCATGGAGCCAGGGATCACTGATCCAGGAGCACTGTCTTTAGAAAAAAAAGGAGACGAGGAAACCATCCCTGCTCTTCCCTGTAAGTTTTTTTTTGTGGACTGGGAATGACAGCTCTTCATCCCAGTGATAACTTAGCTCTTGGATCTGCTATTCCCTTTGGAGTACAGAACCTGGGCTCCCTGCATCTCTGGGTTTCAAAGACACTTTGTGCACAGCCTCATCTATTTTTTTGCCCCTCCCACAATTAATACCTCTTTTTTCCAACTATTTTTCACAGGTAGCCAAGCGTGTGGGCCGAGTTCTGTACATGGCAGGCTTCCCCATGGCTTTCCCACTGCAACCTCCTGGTCTGCGGCCGCCGGAGCGGGATCTGCCCCCCGCGGATCTCCGGCCGTCCTCCACGGGCAGCGTGGCCTCACCCTTCAGCACTGGGCTGCCCTCTGCCAGCAGGGTCTCACCAAAGCAGGAGAACGGGAACCCCTCCATCATTGCTGGGATCAACGACACCCCCAAACCTCCATCCTAACTGCAGGCCAGCTCCTGACGGCTTCTGGAACTGCGATTCAGTTGGCCAGACTGAAGGTGATGCGTTTTGAGAGCCTCCCTCGGCGGGGTCAGACATAGGAGTGAGAAGGGAGGTTTTTAATTTTTTTGGATGCATTTGCTTTTTGTTTAAAAAAAGACAAACCAACAACACACAGAAGTTTTTTTGAAACTGTAAAAAAAAAGGGAAGGTAAGAAAACTATCCAAAGACATACCGAGACAAGGTGAGCCAAGAGGAAGAAAATGAAGCTGGAGGATGGCAGGTCCCCTATCACAACCCTTCTTGCTCACCAGGCTGCTGGAGAGCCGTGGACAGGGAACAAACACTTTTCTTTGCCTTCAAAGAAACAAACACGACTTTCAGGACCATCTGGGTGTGCCTCTGTGCAGGGAAGGGGACCGGGCACTGCTCCTCCCCATGGTACTCAGCACCCCATAGCAAAAAAAAACCCATCAGAAATGAACCCAACAACCTTCCCAGCTGTCTCCTCCTCCCTGGAAACTGTGCTCAGTTCCTCATTCAGGTGTCTATGCATCTCTAGCAACTTTTAAAACAATACCAAAGACAGACAAAAAAGAAGAAAAACTTAAAAAAAAAAGGAAATAAAAAATAAAGGCAAGTTCCGGTCCATGTTTACTCAGAGTGGATTGTACGGCACAGGCAGCTCAGGGCTGCCCCCAGGCCAGGGCTGCCCTCTTCCCTGGCACACATGGAGATGGACTCTGCCCCTGCTCCAGCCCTGCAGAGGTGGTTTGGGTTTTTTTTTTCATTACATGTTTTGTTTTAAAGAGAAGAAGAAAAGCGTGTGTGTGTGTGTGTGTGTGTGTTGGTGGGATGAAGGGTCACGGGCCTCACTCCAGTGTGGCCCCTCCTGCCTCCATGTGTACAACAGACTCATTTATACATTTGGGGTGGGGTTTTTTTTGTTCGTAGGGTTGTTTTTATTCTTTCTAAAGCCTTGTTACAGAGGTGGATGTAGTTGCACATTCTGGCCTGCTGTGGACCATGAGACAGGTACCTGTGCGTTCCCAGAGGAGGGGAGGGATGCTGGGGGGGGGATTCAGGCTGAAAAACAATGGGTACAGTTCTTACTACTGTGACTGAAACGATGGTAACTCCTGGGGGTGCCCTCCTGGGACCTGTACAGTTGTGAACAACAATCACACGTGGTACTTTTATCTCTCTCTCCCCCCCTCCCTATTTTTTTTTTTTGTTTAAACGTTGCACGTGCTACCGTTTTTCTTACAAACTAGCTTGGTGGTACATTAGCTTCTTTATATTGTAAAAAAAAATAAAAAAAAGTCATTATCCATCACATCACGATAAAAATGCTTTCCAGCAATCAATTTAAATAAAAAAGAGAAACACTTAATTT
>VZRW01007774.1:134589-173425 GCA_013398125.1 Aegotheles bennettii | reverse complement strand
GCCTAGAATCCAAGGGGGGGGGGCATTCATAACTACCAAGAGGCAGGCAGCGTCCTGCTCAGCTAAGCCAGAGAAAGGCAAAGACACAACTCCTTTCTCTTTTGGAAGAAAAGGTGAGGTAGTTAAAATCTTTTCCTTACAGGTAGGGCCTCACCTTTGCAGCCACATCCCAGGTTCCCAACTCTGGAGACAGAGGCATTACCAGCTGTAGGGAACTGCAGGCTATAAATGATAACAATAATTACAATAATGATGGTAATAAACCCCAAATTACTAATAATGTCTGAGGTTATTTTCTCCCTCCTCGTGGGATGAAGGATATTGGTGCAGGTTTGCACTGCAGCTAGGAAAAAGGAACCATCTCTATCCCAAATTCTTGCTGCAAAGCTCCAAAACCCTGTAATGAACTTGGAATGGAGCAAACACCCCACACCCCTGTCCTGCAGCAGGGATGGTGTCTGGGAGCAGGGAGGGAGCAGCACTCAGTGTAGGACACTAAGAGCATAATTACCTCTTTATGTACACCAGGTAGTTGTTAGCACTTACACAGGTGGGGAAGAGGCAGACCAGGCTACAGGATAGTGGGGTGTTACCTGGAATAGGGCGGTTTCTGAGCTGGGGGTCTTCTTCCTCCATGAAAACAGAACTTAGAAAAAAAAGGGGGAAAAAGTTGGTTGTTTTAAAATGTTTTTTAAGAAAGAGCATTTTGTCCTCTTGTGATGTGCAGGAGTAGGGATACCTGGAGAGGAACATGTAGTGCAGAAGGTGGCTGTCCTGGGAGCTTGAACACTGAATGGGGAGGGGGAGCAGAGGAGAATAAAGCTCCTATTTAGGCCTGGCCCTCTCTTTATTAAAAAAAAAAAAAAGAATAAAAATAAATCTGCATTAACAAGCAACAATACTCTTGCCAAGCACAGTTAATGTTCAGGAGTGACTCACTCTGTCACATACACCCTAAGAGGACTTACCTGCTACCTCCTTCTCAGCAAATCCGCCCTGTTTCCAGTTTATTGTCCAAAGAAAAGAATTTCCCAGCTGCCAGCCCTGCAGACTCACAGTGGGCTCAACACTGATGATGTTTTTATTCTCCCAGCAAATCCCAAACTGCCCTTCCTCACCCTGAGCTACACCACATCCCCCCCAGCACCACACCTGCAGCAGACACACACTCCCTGCGTCTGGAGGGTTGGCTTGGAGATGATAAAGGCTGGCAGAAATGGTGTGCACCAGCAGCACCAGACACTGGCCCTGCAAGAGGTTATCATAAAATGTGACATAAACTCAGGATAGCTCTGTTACACTGCACGGGCTCAGACCTGGCCCATGGTTTTTGTTAAGTCAACGAATCCCACACAAACCCCCCAGCCCTCACCTAACAAACCATGGTTCCTATCTTACTGTTTTTTTCCTCTTCTTATCACCCCTCTCCCCCAAAACCCTTCCCTCCAATATCCCAAGGCACTTACTTGAAGTCAACTTCTTCAGCACACATCCAGCTTGACCAAGCTGCTCCTGGTAGAGGCTGCTCCTCCCAGTGCTGCTCCATGCAAGCCTCAGGAACTTCTTGGCAAAAGGGAGGGGTGGGTGGGGGCCCCCCAGCAGAATATGGGATCACAGAGTGGTTGTCTGGACAGACAGCAGGACCCTGGGACAGCAGAGCTTGTCCTGCCCCTCGGTCCTGTCCCACTTCTGATCCAGCAGGGGCTGGAACTGAACCCTGTGCTATTTAAAGCAGCAGATTTTAATGAGGGCTTTTTATTACCGATGCTGAGCGGTTTTACTGGCTTTGACATGACCACAATTTTACTGTTACCAAAAAACATAACTGCTAGAAAAAAAAAGCTTGCAAGTCCCAGTAGTGGCTCTGCTGTGCCACTGAGCGAGTCCTTGGTGGCACCTGGGGCTGGGCTCCCCCCCTGCCATGCTCCCCAGCTCTTACCACCTCCCAGAACCAGCTGCAGGTGCTGCAGGCGTGGGGATCCAGTGTGCAGAGCTCGGGAAGGGACAAGCGTGGAGGAGGCAGTGGCTGTGGGGTCGTTCAGTCATCATCAGAGAAAGTTAAGTCCTCCACAATGTCCTCTTCTCCTTGGGCCAGCTGGTCGAGGTCGGAGCGTGACATCCCCCGAGGGCAGCTCCTCTGCTTCCGTGACCCTTGGGAACGCTGAGCCGCTTCCTCGCCGTCCTCTGTGGGTGGGGAGAGAGAGAGGTGTAAACCCTGCTTTACTGGGAGGGAGAGCGAGGCCAGTCGAGGCAACACAGTGCTAATTAATCCCAGACACTCATTAATTCATTGGCGCCACTGCAGCTCCCTGATAGCAGCAGGAGAGCACTGCAGCGTGCTGGGTACAGCCCTGGCGCTGGAGCACCTGGGGCTGTGGGAGCGGGGAGCTGAGGAACGGCCGTGCACGAGGCAGAACTGGAGGGCAGGAGCCTCCCAGACATCAGCCCTCATCCCACGGGTCCTTCCTCCCGGGAGAGGTCAGGCTGGGCATGAAGAGCTGGCAGAGGAGCTGTTGCAGGCACCTGAAAGACTCCCAAATGCAAAATGAGCACCAAACACCCTCCTTTCTGAAATGAGATTTTAACTTCCATGGGGCCATGCAGGGCTGTAAATGTCCCCATTCCCTGTGCCCTTCCCTCTCATTCCAGAAGCATGGAATGAGCTGCTGGGCAGTGTCCCCCCCACTACCCCTGTGTCCAGGCACTGAGCCACTGCTGGCGCTGCACCATGCTCTGGAGGGAGGGGGAGATCAGTGTTCCCCCTGCCCCAGACCTCGAGGAAGGTGCTTTTCCTTCAGCTTCTGGGCGTACTCCAGAGAGGAAACATTCCCTCTTTATCCTCACAGCACTGTCAGAACAAGCACCAAGCACCCAGCTATTCTGGGCACCCAGGTTTGGGGGTGTGTGCCAAGCCCCAGCCATCTGCTGTGCTAAAGCAGTCGGATCTGGCTCTCGCTCGGCCTCTTCCCCCCTTCCTGCTCTCCCTGCTCCCCAAACCAGTGAGCAAAGCCCTGCACAGAGGAGCTTTGTGGCTCTTCTCCACAGCCCCGCGTCACTCCAAGGAGCAGAGGTTTGGCCCCCTCATAGAAGGCCTAACAAGCAGCACACAAAACTGAGTGGAGGAACGTGGCAGGCAGCGGGAGGCCAACAGGACCCATGCATGGGCTGACAGACACCACCACCTCAGCACAGAACCCCCAGATGAATGCAGGACATGGACACCATCTCCTACCAGTCCTATCCTGGGAGGAGCTATAGAGGAGCAGCAGCTAAAGGGTTACACCTGTGCAGCACCCCAGACCCTGCTGAGATGAGAAGTGAAGTGCTCCCTCACACCCCGTGCATGTGCAACCTGTGGAGAGCCTGGAAGCCAGGTTCTGTACCCTGCTGGGGTGGGCTCTGCTTCAAGAGTTTGTTTGAGCCTCTCCACAGGAGGGCCCTGAGAAAGAGATGAAAGGCACTGGTGGCTTGTTAGAGCAAGGCCTGCAAAGACCTTAACCCCTTCGCTCTCCTCTCGGTATCAACTCAGCCCTGCCAGGTCTCCTGCCCTGGGTGTAGAAGCTCCACCTGACACCCCACAGCGTGGCAAGAGGAGATGGTTCCTTCACAGGGGAGCCCCCAGCATGCAAAGGAGCCTTCGGTGCTGTCAGCAACTCCCTTCCCCTTTCCCCAACTGCTCTACTTACCCTCCGAGTCGCTGTCTTCTCCCAGTTCTTCCTCATCATCCTCGATCTCATACCTTCCTCCTTCTTCATCATCATCATCATCCTCCTCGCCATATTCCTTGCTGCTCGCTTCCGAGCTGTCGTCTGATGCCTGCTTGGCTTTGCCTTTCCCTGCAAGTATTTTTACTATGTAAATAAAGAGCTGTACACGTGGGTGAAGGGCAAAGTACCACCATCCCAACAGTCAGACACATCTGAAAGCCACGATTATTCTGCTAGGGAATGAAAATGCCTGACCTCTCCTTCCCCTCCCCTGGCCTCCACCAGTCTGGCATTAAATTGGTGTAACATGGCTACGTGAGGGATAAATGAAGAACCTTGTTTGAGTTCATTGGATGCACAGCAACACCCACTGCAGGCAGACCCCTCGTTATGGCCACGCTCCCTCCAAGCCTTTAATTGCCTCATGCCCAGGCAGCCCAGCACCTCTTCCCGAGCCATTAATAATTCCAGGAGCAGCCGCCTTTCCTCCCGGAGATCTGTCAGCTGGTAAATGAGAGAACACATGAACTTCCCACCCCCACTGACACACAGGCTGATCTTTCTCCTCCAGCTCCTGGCTCTTCCCACCCTGACCTGCTCAGGGCTTCCCAAGATGTGCAAACCTGTTCCTCTCCCTCTCCTGACCTCGCAGAGACCCAAGCACTGGAGTCTTTCTCCATTCCAGAGGGCAGCTTGTCTGGATGTGATGGAACTGTTGGCGTTCACCCCCCTTTTTGCACGTTACCCCCCTCCCACCTGCAGGGACAGTTTTCATCATCTGCCCTTGGCCCCCCTGGGACTGAGTAATGGTGAACTGGGAGAACAGGGAGCTGCCCCCTCAGTCTGGGAAAAACGAGTCATTCCCTCCCTGCCTGGGATTGGAAGGACCTCTTCAGCAGCCAGCTCTGCTGTGGGAAGTACAGAGGTCATTGAGGTAGAAGTTGGTTAACAAGCAAGATGTTCTGGCTGGCAGTGGGTAACCCAAGCACTCTATCTGCTCCCCAGGCCCACCTGGAGATCAGGGCAGTGCAAACTGAAATCAGTGTTTCACTGATACACAACTTAATTTAAATAAAAAGGTATGGAGGGCTTTGAACAGCAGCTAAATAACAGAAAACTGATGATTTCCTGGCTTTTAGCAGGCAATTTTCCACTCTTGTGAGTTTGGTCTGGGATCTGACAGGCCAAAACAACTACTAATGGGAAGAAGAATGTCCTGTCAACACAGGAAGGATCCTGCCAAGCCAAATGCTGTGGTTGGTGAGAGATGGAAACCATTTTCACTACGCCTCCATACCCAACATCCCACCAGAAGGCCACAATCATGCTGCACCAGCAGCAGGTTCTGAAATCCAGACTGTTATGTAGCAACCCCCAGGGGGATGGGAGTTTTCCAGACCAGGGCAACCATCCTCACAGATTTAACCCATGGGATTGCATAAGAGGATGTTACAGCAACAGACCACTGCAACTATCTAGCTAGGACTTTCCTGGCAGGGAATTCCTTCCTTTCCAGAAGTCCTTCCCTCCCTCTTCTTCTCAGACACATACATATCCCCAATGCTCCTGCACTGGCTCTTTCCAGACAGAGCTCTGAACAGAGTTTTGGGTGCTGCTGCCAAGCCTTGCTGATGAGGAGAGCATGGACATCTCTGGGTATGGTTGACCCTTCCAGTGAGCCTCCTATTCTCTTCCCAGGGCTGATCTGCTCTGATGAGCTTCCCAGATATCCAGAACACATCAGGGTCACACTCACCTTCATAGCACGAAGCTGTCTTCGATCAGGTCTCTCCCTGTCACTTTCCAAGGAGGTCAGCATCACTGGGCCTGCTCAGCTATATTTCTTGTTTTCCCACTATATTTCTTGGTTTCCTCTCCCAGAAGGTCCACCTAAGGCAGTCTTATCTTCCTGCCTAGACTGCTGCCACCAGCTGCCCAATGTGTCTCCCTTGGAAGTAGGCTGAGGCTGATTCAAGATGAACCAAAGTCCTCCCATTGTCCCAGACTCTCCTTTTGCCTTATCTGAAGACAGGAGATTGCTATGCCTTCAAACCTCACAGGTAAAGAAACAGAGAGGCCACAGCAGCTGCAGGGCCTCCCAAATTCCCTTGCATCTGGCCACCCAGCAGAACAATGGCCACAAAGACAGGGGACAGCAGCAACTCAAAGCACTGGCTCCTCCAGCTCCCCTCTGCAGCCAGCCCTGACAGTTACTGAATGCAGAGCACGGCTGGGAGCATCTCACCCCCCCCACGGAGTCAGAACAAGAGCTCATTGTATGCATCTCCCAAGACACAGGCACTTTTCCCAGCCTCCCTATTCCATGCCCCTTTCCCACTGTGGAGTCACACCACTGCCTGGAGGGGACTTCACCCAACGCTACAGCACAGACCCAGTGCGCCGCTGTCTCCAGCCAGCGCCTCAGGACCCATGGTGGGGCCCAGCACAGTTGCTCCTTGAGATGCAAGCTGCCTTCAGGGCCTATTCCCTCCCTCCAGAAAACATCCTACTGAAAACAAAGGCTATGGAGAAGCAGCTGCCCCAGGAATGTTGGAAGACAAGACCCATTGCTGTGCTCAGCGATATCACAGATGATCCCGCAGCTGTAGGACTCCACCAGCAGAGCAAGGAGAGCCCTTTGATGTCCCCTGGACCTTAGTCCTCATTTGCACTCTCTTCACAATATACAGCAGCCCCTTAAAGCTGCCAAAGAACCTCATGGATGGATGTCACACGCACAGGCAGGGGGTAAAAGCTTTGCCTAACAAGTAGATTGCAAATCTTTCTACTCAGCAGATTTCTACAGTGAGCAGGGAAGCACCAAAACCAGGCAGAAGCTGGGCACATCAGGTGCCAGCCAGCTGCCATGGACCTCCTACTGCACCATCAGTAATGTTCACCTCAGCTGTGCCTTGTCAGGATCCCAACACACCTCCAGAAGTCCAACAGTCCAAGAAATCTCCCTAGTGTACATAAAGTCAGTGCCTGGGCGGCACAGGGAGAGACCCTGGGTTCCCCTGGCTCCCACCAAGCTGCCTTCTGAACTGCACTTACCATTGCCTTTCCAGAAGCCACTGAGGTTCTCCTAAGGCACTGACTCATACGGCAGGCAGGACAACCCCAGATCTCAAGAATACATCTCAGCAAATCATTTTGATGTCACACTGATCTCTCATTACCTCGGTGGGTCACTTTTGCTCTCCTCCCAGCTACAAAAATCCACTGACTTCAACCTCCAGCTATCAAACAAGAGTTTTCCAACCCTTCCTTCCTCCTGTGTCACAGATGCTTGTGAGGGAGACAACACTCATTGGTTCTGTTTAAGTCTTAAGATTTATCCTCACACCTTACAATGTGCACAACAAGATTTATCCTCACACCTTACAATGTGCACAACAGACCAGGACTCTACCTGTGGATTAAACCTCCAAAGCAGAAAGCTCTGTCTTCCTGCAAGGTGCCCTCCTATATGAATGACAATGCATTTGGAAAAGCTGTGATGCCCCAAACATTCCAAATTACAAAAAGAACATCTCAGTTTCTCCTCAAAACTAGGTGGTGAACTTCTCAGGCAGGTTCCACAATTTACTGTGGCCCCCTCGTGGTCACAGCCAGGGCGTGACCACTCCTCCCTCTCTCGAGGCTCTAGACTCCCTTGGCTTGTCAAGAACACTTGCAGCATCAGCTACTATGAAATAAATAAATGATAATGCAATGTCCTGTACAGCAAAGGCTGTCAGGAAGAACATCCTTACTCCTCTTTTACAGGTGTAGATTTCTGCACCTCCACGCACAGTGCAAAAAGACAGCAAACACTTTTCTGTTCTCCAGGGTGGACACTTCAGCCCAGAACCTGCACAGGTTTTAAGCACAAGAAGAAGAACTTGCCCTTTGGGAATTAAAATGAGAACGATGGCTGCTACCCTGAAGCCTCTGAAAGCAGGGTCTGTCATGTTGAGGTCAGTGCCTGTGACAAAAGGAAGGTGCTAAGGGGAGGAGAGAGGACAGGTCCTGCACAGAGAAAGATTAATGCAGGACTAAGGGCTTAAAATAAGCTGGAGTGACAAAATAGGAGAGGAAGATAAAAGCCTCCCAGCTACCTCCTGCCCGTCACTTTAGAAAGCCTCCAGCAGACATGGTCACCCTGTGCTCTCTGCCCAGGGCAGGGCTGTATTGACCCACATCATACAGAATTGTGGATGAGGAGAAGGCATGCCCAGCCCCAGCCCCATACCTTTCACAGGGAATCCAACGTTCTCCTCATCAGAGTCACTGTCCAGCTCAAAGAGGTCCTTGAACTCCTTCTTATCCTCTTCCTTGCTCTCCTGCCTCTTACGCTTGATTTCTGGGAAGTTCAAGTCTTCAAGCTGGAAAAAAACAAAACCAACAGTAAGAACAACCTTAATTTGTACTTTTAAACCTAAAATGCTGAGCCTTAACACAGGAACTTGGCTTTGCCCAATGTGTGCAAGCCACACTGCCAAAACCAGAGAGGTCTGCCAGCTGCCAGCTAGGGAGCAGCAGATCCGTGAGTCAGCTGTGGAGGTGGATGGAACACGCAAAGCCCCACTGCTCTATTGATCTTCACCTAATAAACTACTTCTGCTAATGGGCCATTGTCTACTGCTGCTACCTTAGCATGGATAAAAATGCAAGACACCCATGACAAGCTGGCTGTCCCAGGCCCCTGGACCCAAAGCCACGGGCAGCTGAGCAGTTGGACTGTGCTGGTGGCCTCTGAAGCAGCTTTCCATCAACACCAAAAGCTGTGGCAGTGATAGCACAGGCATTGTCTTTATGGCTGCAGCCTGCAGCACAGTTAAAAGCGAGGTGCTGAAGATATGGGTAAGGTCTGTCTACACCATGGCTGCTAGCCCTTATGGAGATCAATGGGCCAAGAGCCTTGCTGCTGCAGATAGCCAATATCAATGCCATTAAGTACTTGCAATTGACACCACCTCACTGCTCTTTACACCTCTCCGGAGGGGGATTAGGGGGAGGATTTACTCGCAAGGGCTCAGGCCAGCAGGGCAAAGATAATCAGAATGCAAATTAAATCCCAAGTGCTCTCTGAACATCAGCTGCCCGCTGCCCGTGCCTGGCTGAACACCTCCTGGGAGGCACTCATGCATTAGCACACATTATCTTGCTTGGAAACATTCGCCCTGTGAGTAATAACTCATTTGCTCTCTCCCACCCGTCAGACCACCCCTCAACACTCTCCTCTCTGACCACATCCACTCCAACCCCAGTGGGAGCAGCAGCAAGGCACAGCCTGCAGAGAAAGGCAGCTCAGCAGAGAGGGAAATAGGGTAAGAGCAGGGGATGGGGGAGAGGAGAGAGGCACGGAGATGCACGCTTGCTCCTGCAGCCAATTCCAGCAATTTCTCCCAGCCTGTTTCATGGTTATGGTCCCCAGCTGGGCAATATTGATTCCGGGAGCTGAGCACTTACAAGCAATAACCTGCAGCACCAGGATGGAAAGTAAGAGCTGGCCAGAGAAGGGGAGAGGGCAGCAAATCGTCAACCACCATTTGCAGGGTCCTAATTTTAAATTATCTTCCCACCTGCCCTCTTCCACTAGGAGATGCCTCTCCTTTGACTGGCCCTGCAGAGACCCCCTGGACTGTCTCTGTGCTGGAAAGAGGCAGCACACAACTGGCTTTCCAAACAGCAGCCATGGAACAGAGTTGGGAAGCAAAATGCAGCAAGAGCCACAGTCAGAGTCACTGCCTAATGACACACTGTGACCATCCTCGTCCCTTGTGTGGTTAAGCTCCACCACAGGGGAGCTGCTGCAGTGAAAACATCTTCCTCAGTCCCTACCAGTTCTGGTGGACACGACAGGCTCATGCTTCACTCCTCTCATCTGTCCTGGCACGTAACTTTATGGGGAGTAGGAGGGCAGGGGGAGATGCTCCAGAAATACTGATTCAATGAGAGACTCCAGAAATAAAACATAAAGGTCTCAGAAGCTAAAATATATCAGAGTGTTACACTGTTGGAGTGAAATGCAAAAACCACCCAAGGTCTTACTCTCCCTCCTCACATACCCTAAGCATGGGGTGTTTCCATGGAACACACCACTTAGTAGGTTGGAAGTGGAAATGGAGCTGTGTATGAGTGAAGTGTCTCCTCTCCATGGTGTGGAAGTCTTCTCCTATCCTCCAAGCTTTGCCAATTCAATGGAGCTAAACAGAAAGACTTATCTCAACCCTGAGAAAAATCTCTCCAGTACCCTGTGCAGGGCAGGGAGCTGTTGGCTGGGAATTCTTTGTATTTTCACACTGCCTAGGAAAGAGTCCCCATTTCCAACAGCAGCCTACAGTTCTGGGCGACACCAGCACTGACTGAACTCAACCTGAGCACATTAAAAAGAACCTGGTGTTGAATCATGCTGAGTTGTGCTACCTCCAACCTTCTGAGACTCCTCAGGAGTGCCTCCGAGATGGGCACCTCAAAATGAAGGCACCAGAAAGCCCTCCTGGCTGCAGGGTGAGCACAAAGCAAAGGAATGAGACTGGTATGGAGCCACAGCTCATGGACACAGCCCGTGCTCATCACACAGCAGCAGTAATTGGGTAATTTGGGGGGCAGTCTTTTAATCTCCAGCTACAGGGTTACTATCTACAGAGTCTCATGAAGCTGATTAGTCTACATCCCATTAAAAACCATTGGGAAAAGCAAATGGAATGGGCTGATGGGGTCAGCGTTGTTACACGAGGCGAGCTGCAGATCACAGCAGCTGAGAGCCAGGCTGATTTTTTTCTGTTATTATTTTTTCCCCCCAATGGCTGCTAATGGGACATGGATTTTCCCAGCCCTAATGGGCCTCATGGTGTTCACTCTCCTGCTGGGGCTCACAATGCTGCATCATTAAGCTGGCAGTCCCCACCGAGAGACACAACAGCCCCATTCACTGAGCAGAGATGTCAGGCAGCCACAGGCTTCTCAGAAAGCTCACCCCAAAGTCTGTCCCTCTCGACTGCTCAGCCCATTTTCTCCAGGAGAAAACAAGTCCCTGTCACTGCCCTTCATAGCTCCCCTGGTTTCAGAAGTCACTCTCCTTGGCCTTGCAATCCCCCATCAAGCTCTCCACCTTAGCTGCCTGGCTACCCCTAGGAGCTCCAACCTTTAAGGTGAGACAGGGGCTTGTCCATACCAACTCCTGATCTCCTCTCCCATTGTGACAGCTGCTTCAGTACCAGGAAGCTGCCAGCTCTCACCAGCAAGGCCAGTTTGGGGCAAGAGCCCCCACTCAGAGCCATCACTCCTTGCTGTTTCTCAGCTTCCCCCCTAGCCTAATTTCCTTCCAGCAAAGGCCACATTCTCCTGCTAGGTTTGCACAGAAAACAAGCGTGCTTTTTGTTCCCTCTGCATGGCTGCTCCAGGGAATTTCAGCCCCCTCTCCTTATCTCAGGCTGGCATACGATACCGAGCGTTTCTAGGATCTCCCAGGTCTTCTACCAGGCTCGGGGACTTGGCTCGCAGCCAACCCTCCTCATGTCCCATCGATTATTTTAATTGTTCCCCACCATACGCTGGAGACACCAATTATATCTATTTCCTGCTCCCTGGCCAAGAGCCTAGCTCAGCCACTTTCATTGCATTAGCCCTCCAGACAGCTTCCCTTTAGACTCCTAATGCGAGCGAGCTCCCGTGCCCCCTCCTGCAGCCTGCAGCACCACGAGGAGCCTTTCCTTAGCCAGGAGATGTGGAAAACAGCAGCCTGAGCACTTCTATGCAGACAGCCAGACCCACCTCACACCCAGCCAACCCCCACACGGGTGAAGTGAACCAGAACTCACCTCTGATACTCCCTTCGCTAAGAAGAAAGGTCCCTTCCCTATTTTTTTTCAAAGTTAGGTTTCAGCGTGGCAATCCAGCCACACACTCTGCAGAGCTGGAAAAAGAGCTGAAGCCCTACACGAGCTCAACCCATTCCGGTTTACTACCAAGAAATGATGCAAACTGCCCAAAGCAATGTGAGAAGGTTCATCAGTGTGGGGGTGGACACACAGAACCCAACTGCGTGTAGAGTCTGAGCTTCAAAACTACATCATGTGCTTGTTTCAGAAGGCTCAGACACAACTGCCCAACCTGCCCCTGCTGGTATGGACAATTACTGTCTTGAGTTACAAAGCTGCTGTGCCAATGGGTCTTGAACAGCATGAGCCTAAACAGGACAGAGGGAAACTCTGCTAACAGGGGCAGGTGACCAGGCTACAGGCAGAATAAACAGATGTTGCTCCTCAAGATCCCAGAAAGACAAACCCACAGGGAGCTGAAGACACGGGCTGGGCTGCTGCTCCAGCCACACTCAGGCTCTTCCCAGGAGCACTCACACAGCTCACAGCAGTTTCAGCTCACGCCAGTGGAGCTGGTTTTAACCAGCCACTGCCCTGCTGCCAGGACATTGCTCTCTTCTTTTCCCACGGCACAAATTCTGCCCAGTAAGTCAGGTATCTCATTCTTACCCTTTCTTTGCCACTGATTTCCAGTTGTATCTCTTTCTCTCTCAGCTTCTTCCACTGAGTGTAATACTTGGTCAGAGGTGTCCCCTCCTCTTTGATCTGCTTCTCCCACTGTTCCTGTGGAGAGAGGGAGTGCAAATTTAAGAAAGGTTTTCAAAGCAGTTTTCCAATACGACTTTGGCAAATGCAGGGAGTCAAGAGCAGAGGTTAAGACCCTTTCCCAAACCACCCTTTCCCAGCTTCTGGGTAGGTATTCAGCACAAGGTCCTCATCAAGGAGCATCTATATGATGGGCTAAGATGCTCTAGCTTATGGAAGATCACCAGATTTTCTCAGCATGGTGGCCTGAAATGTGGATTCCCAGATTCCTATTTCTCCCTTCCAGAAGAGACTTAATCCTCAGAACTGCTGAGAACTCACAACAGGCTCTCCTAAACCAGCTCAATGCCTTCCAGGATCCACTAGTACTATCTTGGCCTTGACCATTCACTTCTGCTCTAGGTCTAATGAGAAGACACTGACACAGAAGTCAAGTCAGATGATGCAGCCTACTGTAATGAACAAGACATCACTTCAGCTGAATCCTGAAGGCAGGAATCAAAGGGACAGATCAGAGGATTTATCAGGACAAAATTTGTACCCTGCTCATTCAATGGAGGCATTTGATCACCTGTACAGTTCTTGCTTTTTAATTCAGAAAAATCTCAAGCATTTACAAGACGTAAGTACCAAAGATGCCTGGTTGCCTTCCCCCCTGTTCTAGGGCCAATTGTTTATTTTTAAACAAAAACTCCCCTGCAGGGTCTTGGACTCATCCCAACCTTGAGAGAGCAGAGCATGAAGAAGTGCTGAGCCTGTTTCTGCTGTCCAAGCAGGGAGAATAAGGAGGCACAAACGTTGTAAATGGGGGGGAAGCAAATTAGATGGTTAAAAATTCTGTTAGGCTTCAATCATTTGGCATGTTAGTGCTGGAAGGGGGGTGGTGGAATCTCGTATTAAAATACATTCTTCTTAACCTGCCAACATCCCTTTAACTTAAAACCCACACAGAACCCTACCTGCTAACTGGATTACCACAGTGCCCAGAGGCTTTGCATTACCCCACGGTAACAAGTTGATCTGATGTAAGCAGAAAGACATCACACACAAGTGGGAACTGAAACAGGTGAAGGAGGAAGGGAACAAGCAACAGGAACCAAGGTTAGCATGGATACACTCAAAGGTCAGCACAGATCCAAACGGAATATCCTGGATCCAGGGCTGAGGACAAATCCAGAGCTCTGTGTACTCAATGCCCCTGCTTAAGGGTGGGAACAAGAGGCCAGACCATCTTGACAGCAGAAAACACAGCAGCAGCCCAAATGTCCTTGAGCAGGTCCCAAATCAACTGCTTTGGGGGAGCTGAGCCCCCAAACTGGGGAGCTATGGTGTGTTGGCTGCAGCCTGTGAGCCAAGATGTGGGAGAAAGTTGTTCAAAGAGCAGTGTATGACCAAAGAAGATGGAAAGAGCAGGTCTGCATGATGTACAGCAGTGCAGAGCTCCCGGCTCACACACGTGAGTGCTCAGTGTATATTGTGAAGTGAGACACCAGTCTGTGCCAGCCCTCGACTTGGCCCATCACTGGGATGGAAGTGGAGATGATCTGTGGTCTCTGCAGCTGAACTTTGGCAATTCCACGGCAACCAGCTCGTGCCACCTGCACTCTGATGGCACAGACTCTATTTATGCACCCTACCACAGGCACTATCAATCCTGCATCCAGGCAAACAGGCCCTTTCCCAGCCTCACCACCCCCACGGGACTGTTTGTAGCACAGCTCCAAGGCTGTGTGGCAGGAGCCTGTGGCTGCTCTCCCTCTCCTCCCTGACTGGAAGCACAGCTGATGTGCTGCCGGCAGACGCCAGGCTGCAGAAAGCACAGCTTTACTGTCGGCCTGACCCAGCAGTGTGGCAAGAGCAGTAATTCCCCAGGAGTGCAAAGTCACCCCGTTTATAGATCAGGCTTGTATCAGGCTGCCAGCTGCAATCAGGCAGCTTCTTGATGCTGCTTAATGTGGACAGCTTCTGAGAAAGACTCTTCTCACAGTGAAAAAAAGTCTATTTGTCCTGTCTGATACAGCTCTTTTGGTTTCAAAGTGTGCTGGAATCCAGCAAATATAAAATACAGATATAAAAAGACCATTAAAACACTCCTGTCTTTCTAGTCAGAACACCTCAACAGGAATTTTGAGAGAGTGGATGCCATCACGCTCACTTCAACCGCCTGCAATTCTCCTTCCACTACTGCTTTTGTATCCCTGTGCTGTCAGAATCCAGCATGGATCGATCCCACAGTGCTGGCACCTGCACAAACGTAACCAAGATCATCACTCACCCCCCAGGAAGATCTCCTGTCCCAAATATTAACCTGCTTCTTACAAAAAAAAAATAAACCCCCTAAAGTTCTCAGTCTTCAAATAACATGGAAGGAGTCAGGCTGAGCACACCTGGTGTGCCTGTCCCTCCATACCACAGTCCCTGGGATGTGAGCAGGGATCCTCCATGCTAAGTTAACCATTGCACCACCACGCTCCCCTGCAGCACCAAGTTCAACCCCCAGGCTGTTTCTTCTTTAAAATGATGTAACATAGATCTCTAGGTAAAATCCACCTTTCTAAAGCACACCTGCTACTCTCACCCCCTCCCATGAGAGCAGCATTTCAGAGTGCTGCATGGGAGAATGAGCTCAGATTTTGGGCTCTGTGCCTTACAGCAGAGCAGGCACAAATGCATGCGTGTGAAATCCAGAGAGCATTTGCTTTCAATCGTGCTTGCTGGCAAAAGTGACATGCAAACACCTCCCCTTCCCTCATCCCCTCCTTCCCTCCCCTGTTCTGGCAGCGTTTGCTCATGAGAAGCGCCAATGTCCCACGTCTCTTGGACACAGCCTGGACAACTCACCCCAGACTGTCAGTGACACTCCAGATAGCTGAAGCCAACTTTGGCCTTCTTGGGAGCCTACACCATCTGCTTGCAAAGGCAAAGGGGAAACACAGGGCCACCAGGGCACAGAACCTGCCTCCTGGGCACAGAAGAGACGCCACTACGACTCTCCCACCCCACGGAAGCACTGAGTGGGCTGTTTGCTCCCAGGAACACTGGTATCTCATTAACCCAAGGAAGAGAAAGGCTCCTTTCACCCACAGGGCAACACCACAGTGCAAAATACAGCTTGCACAGGCAATCCAGGCACCCTCCCCATTGGTCTTAAATGGCAGAGCAGCCGTCCCCAGACAGCCTTGGCAAACTGGTGCCTGCTGCCCTTAGCCAACCTCCCATATTCCAGGCAGGCTGCCTGTTGCTGCCCCTCCAGAGCCAACCCTGCCTGTTCCACACTGCTCAGCCACCCAGATGTCCCTGGGAAAGCAGGTGCACCAATGTCAGCGACGAGACACACAGGCAGCAAGATGTTAAAATAATCATTTAGCTTTTACACCAGGGACTGCAGCCAGAGCTGCTGGGAAAAGCAGACAGTGGCTGAGCTGTTGGAAACCCTGTTTTATTTAGCCAACGACCTTCCCCAGCCCATCTGTTTCACTGAGAGCCCTGGAGGATGAAATCTCTACCTCTGCAGAGTGGGTGGGTGGTCACAGCATTGCCCACAAAAAAAATACAAACCAACAAAACCCTAAGCACTATATTCCAGACGGGAAGCAGAACTCCTCCAGCAGAGCAGCACAACCCAGAGAGGCATTTACAGAGCCAAACAAACACCACCCAGTCACTCCAAACCAGGTTCCATCAACCCCTTCATCCCACAACAGTGCCACTGTGTCTTGGCATGGGTATGTCAGGATTTAAAAGGATCATTTTCCTGCAGTTCCCCCTCTTGTGTGTATGAAGGCAAATTAGCCTGTGCTGCAATTTCTGCTCCGTGCCCAGCTCCATGCCAACAGGTGGAGCTTTCAATCCTGCAGAACTCCAGACTTTCCATGTGGCCACAGAAAGACCACTCTGACCCACTGATTACCTCCTCAGGAGGACCTGGCTCGAAGCAGGCAGACTCCTGGAGCAGAGGGAACAAGGAGAGAGGCAGCATCTCAGTCTGTCAGACAGATGGCTGACCATAGCTAACACACCCTCTAATACTCTGTTCTCTAGTTGTGCTACAGTTCCTTTCCTAAGATAAGAGGGGGGGTGTCTCCATTGTCACCTTGGTCACTCCTCTTCATCTCATCACTAAGGTAGGATCCTGATGCTTAACTCAACTGCTCCACACACCCTAGGAGCCACCCAGAGCCACTGCAGCTTTCCTAGGAATCGGATGTGCTCAGTGTTCTCCCAGCAGGCTGGATGCTCAGGTTGCAGGCAGGGAATATACCAGCAACTCTCTTGAGAAGCAGCTGCAGTGTCCAGGATGCCTGATCACTGTCCTTACAGCTCATCACTTCCCTGGTTCTATGGCTCTGCCTCCACAAGGGCCCAGGAAAGCAGGGAAAGGTTTGCCTGAGGATCCTGAACTGCTGATGGCTTGGTTCTGTGCTGCTGGAGGCAGACTCCACAGACCAGGAGGAACCAACACGCTTAGAGGCAGCAGATTTCCCCCTATCACTTTAGGCACAAACTGGCACCTACGTGCCAGGAAGGGGATGATGAAAGCCAAGAAACTTCTCAGCAAAGGAGATGCCCCAGCAAAGCAAGGCGCTTCGGTGTGTTATAAATAATAGAAGGGTATAATTTATGGACTGCGTTTTCCATGAGGCTCTTGGCTGCAGAGCCCTGCCAGCTATAGCATCAGAGCCCCGCCGAGCTCAGTTGTTTGTGAACATCTGCCCCACCCCACACACTCCCTTTTCCATGATCCCATCATCCCTCCTCCCTCTGCCACCCGCTCAGCCCCAGCAGCAGGAGCCTGACTGTCTTTCCAGGAAGCCCAGATGGAAGCAGCAGCCTCACCACAGACTCCCTGCTGGCCACGCCGAAGGTCGCTTTCTGACGCCTGCTGGCCATGTAGGCAGAATTTTCCTGCATTTTCTCCAGGAGCTGCCGGATAGGCTTGCAGTAGTTGGCAATCTTGCATTCCTTCAGGAAAGATTTCAGCTGGGAGGAGGAAAAGGAGAGGAAGAATGAAAGCAATGTAACAGTTTCCATAAACAGATCCCATCAGCAAGAAAACATCTCTCACCCCCAGTGACAGCACGGGGTGTCTTCTCCCTTCAATTCATACCACATGCCAATGGATCACCCATATCCAACCCCGGGGTTCCTGCCACACTGGGCTGGGAAGATGCAAAGAGAAAGATGACTGTGGGTTAAGACTGGAGAACACCAGTGGATACTGGAATGGGAACACCGAATACAAGAGGCTGTGGACGAGACCAATGGCTGAGATTGATGGCAGAGCCTGGTAAGAGATTTAAAGCTGGGGTGGAAGTGTCTGTGGACTGAGGCATAGCTTGGTGGGAAAACTTGGTACTTTTTTTTAATCTCAGTATCTTGTCCTTAAGCAACCCTCTTTTCTCCCCACCAAAGATGTCACCTCCCTGTACCAACCACCACTGCTCTGTTCTGACACCTCCAAACTAAAAGCTGAGGCAGCAGTGGATTCTTTTGCTGACACAGAGAGAGATGGGGGTGTCCAGATTGACTTGTGGCTTCAACTCCAGTTTGCTACACTGCCTGCTAACAGTTTCACCAGCCCCAAGCCACACCTCTGAAGTGCTGTCCAAATTCTGCAGGCCAAGCTCTTTGCTAGAGCCATACATACATACATATATACATATACAGACACTTGATTTAGAGAAAGAGATCCAACAAGGCAAAAGAAAATGGTTAACCACAATGGAGCTTTCATCTCAGCTGGGACCTGCAGATGCTATCGTCGCAGGGATAAATGGGTTCTAGTCAGCAAATACAGTACTGCCTTCTCCACTGATAGCTTCAAATGTCCTGCCTCAGGAGCATCTGGGGGAAGGAGGAAGATGCCTCCCTCCTGCCAAGCCTACACGTTGGCTTGATCTTACATGTCAAGGGGGTAGGTACTAAATGTTAACCAAGAGGTGACAGTCACACCTAACCCCTCCCTGTCAGGACACTGCTCTCCTGATGGGCATATTGCCACGGGATCTGCTCTCTGCTCCATGAATGGAGAACGTCCCCTATTACCTAGCAGCAGGGGCTTCTCTTGTCCCTTTATCCCCTGCATATGTTCACCGGCCATCATACATCCAGCTCTGAAAAATGTGAGTTAAAATGAACACCTCTTCTCCTTTCTACAACACAAACAGCTCATCCAACAAGTAAAAAGGAATCATCAGCAAAACTATTCTGCTGGTGAAGCCTGTCCTACTCTCACCCCTCCTTTCCAAAATACTTATTTTTTATAGGTGCTGCATATTTACCTCCACTGAGAGATGCATTTGTCATTCCATTTATCTCACTTGATCCCCACAGCTGCAGCCCCAGATCCATTTCATCCGCTGCCACATATATTATCATTTTTCTCCCGTTGCAGAAGTGTCACCAGAAATCCTGCAAAATCCCAGGCTCTATCTGTGCAGTTTGGTGCTGTGTGTTCACTCTCAAAGCCATACGTTTCATTTCTTCTTTCCCCCTCCCCTCTCCTACCCCTGCAATCCCTCACAGTCCCATCACTACCTACCATAGATATTAACAAAACATAATGAGATCTCTGTCCTGTGTTAAGAGGCAGGGAACAACCAAGATGGTAAAAGAAGATAGAGGAGAGACAGAGAAAGGGGCTCTGTGATGCCTTTTTCCACATTGCCAAATACAACCACCATATCTCTCCAGAATAAAAGCAATCAGAACATACATGTGTATGTGTGTGTGTATGTCATTAACATCTCGTGTTGGCTCCCAGCTAAGCAGCTCTGTGATTACTGGGATTGATTCTGTCCAACTGTCAGCCTTAAACACCCATGGTTTGTACCAGCAGAGACCACAGCAAAAACCCAGCTCCTCTTCCTGTAAACGACGCAGGGAACTATAAATGATCTGAAGCAGCTGGGCGTGTTGTGTTCCAGGGAACCCAAATCGAGCCCAATCTCCCACTCACAAAAAGAGCAGAGGGAATATTCAACTCAGGACAGAGAGTGAACAGCAGCAGGAGTGGCTGCTGGCAAGGCACAGACCCCTCCTGCCCTTCTGGATCACGCCACCTCCTGCAGCACCTACCCCATATCAACCCCTGTCCAGTTTTTCCCTCTAAGCTCCCACCTCTGCCCCGTAGTGTCTGTCAGGGCTCTAGGGGGGGAAGAGGCAGCCTCTTCCAAGCACCCAGACACAGAGGCTCTGTGCTCTGAGCTCCTCACCAGCCCGGGGGAGGCAGTGACCACCATGGGGTCATCCCAGCAGCTGGGCAGAGCAGAAGCCTTGGAACTGTCTCCTGCTCCAGCTGGCTCTCCTTCCCTTTGATCTGCCCGGGTGCTTCCTGCCTTCCAGGCAAGGAGGTTTGAGAGTTCAGTTTGAAGGCAGTTCAGCCTCACTTCTCCCAAAGCCGCTGACCAGAAGATGAGGAACGCCACCCTCTCCAGCTGGAACACAGCCCCTGCGACACGGCACTGAGAGAAGCCTGAGCTCATCAGGGAGGAGGAATAAGGACAGATGGATTTTTACAGTTAACTGGAACCATTCCAGGAGAAAAGTCTCCCCCCTCCCACAACACTTTCCCGAAGACTGAGATTTTTGGGAAGCCAACCTCAGCACCCCAGCCCGGCAGACGCCACGAGGCTGCGGTTAGTGGCAGCCAAAGCGGAATCCGATAGCAGTAATTCTCTGCAGAAGTACAGGCTGGTCCCAGGGTGTGTTTGGAAGCCACGGGGTGCTCGGTGCCAGAGGGCTGTCAGCCGTTTCTCATTCCAGCTAGAACATCGGCTCCGACAGCTCCGATGCTCTCAACAGCTGCTGGCTGAGAGGGAAGGGCTTTGTTCACCGCAGATAAGTGAGAGGCACGCAAGGCGAGAGCAAGCACAGGAGCTGCTCTCCTAGCACAGAGAGTGCCTGTCAGCTCACATTAGCCAAGGCAGCCCACTGCCAGCTCGGCAGTGGCCTGTGCCAGGCTGCAGGGACCCAGCCAAGAGCCGTGTGCCTGACAGATGCCAGCCTATTTCATCCAGCAGAAAGCAGGAAATTCGCCTCCCAAGCAGCCTGTGCGCCCCAGCTCAGGCTCTGCTCCCACCTCAACCAGAGGCATCACAGAATCCCAGAATCCTAGGGGTTGGAAGGGACCTCGAAAGCTCATCCAGTCCCACCCCTCTGCCAGAGCAGGGTCACCTAGAGTCCATCACACAGGAACGCATCCAGGTGGGGTTTGAATGTCTCCAGCCAAGGAGACTCCACAGCCTCTCTGGGCAGCCTGGTCCAGTGCTCTGGCACTCTCACAGGAAAGAAGTTCTTCCTGAGATTCACATGGAACCTCCTGTGCTCCAGTTTGCATCCATTGCCCCTTGTCCTATCACAGCAACAAGGCATGCAGACACAGGGTCTCACAGCAAAGCAGAGCAGAGGGTCATGTCACCACAGAGGATGTGACAGCAGCCCTCTGCCCAGCTCGGGTGACATCTGCCACTCGTGAGTTAAAAATAGAGAGGACTGGGAGGAAGGAGGGAACAAGCTCCAACGTGTTTGTACTGAGCAATCTTACTGCTCCAAGGAGAGAGACCACTGCTCATTCAAAACTGAAGCCACCCATTAGCAAGGCATTAGGGCAGGATTATGCACAACATCCCCACATGCACAGCACCATCAAGCAGTTTTATTGCAGACAATGAAGTATGTAAACACGGAGAAACTGGGAAGAACCCTTGCACCATGGAATGGCAGAGGAGAGGAAAGGAGACCTCTTTGCAGCACTGTTGTTTGGTGCAGCAAGGAGGAGGGATGGAGACAGGAATTGTACTGTTCTGTATGGAGGGACCTGGGGACAAAGTGCCCCAGCTGATGGAGACACTGCGAAAGGAGGGAAGATTGCCATCTTGTGGAGAGCACGTGAGGGAGGCCAGGAGGCAAGGAGAAGTACGGGCTCACAGAGAGGTACTGCTCTGAGACAACACAGCAACTCATACAACTCTGAATTACCAAGAGCTCCTGTGTGTTCGCTACTCAGACCCACATCTCCACAGCAGTTATGCAGCCCTCTGTTCCACTCTGGCTCCCAAAGGAGTGGCCTAACTCCACAGCTATTTTCACCTACCTTCAGCCTCCTGATTAGATGCAATGCCTCTGTTCCCCCCCAAGAATTCCCCAAAACACAAAGAAAAGCTACTATTATTAAGAAAAGGTAAAGGGCTCTCCCCTCACACTGTGAGGACCCTCTTGAGTTCACTGTTAGGTTAAGTGACCTTATCCTAGAAGTGTCTTACACCTTACCTGAATGACAGTGGGGAGAACCAACTCCGGGAATCCAATGCTGCACGCTTGGCAATGGAGATACTCCAGCATCAGGTCATAGAGCTGTTCAATGAGTCCGTCCTAGGGAAGCAGGAACAGAGGTATCAGATAGGAACTCAACCCCACAGTGCCCAGATTAGGAATTGAGTCTCCATCCTTACAGGACAGGAACACAAAGCATTTTGCTAGGGCAACTCTGGTGTTTACAGAGAAGCTGTGACTGTTGGCAGCTGGGGCTCTACTTACTCGGAAGGCCTTCTCCTGCAGGTTGGCATTGGAAAGCTTCAGGATCACTGCAAAGTTGATGGGTTTAGCACTCATACGTCCTGGCTTCTTGTTGAAATCCACTTGCTGGAAAATCTACAACAGAAAAAACTGAGTGTAAAGATGATCACGCTGCAAAACAAAACAGATGCCACTACTAAGCTTGAGTGTGTTTTGAAGCTGTCCCTTAAGGTGAGAAGCTTTCCAATAGCAAGACTAAATGTTGCTTACACCAAATCAATTATCCTTTTATTACCACTGAAATAATTGCCCTAGGAAGCAGAGAGACCAGTAAGTCCTTTTCCCAAACACCCCTTGCTAGACAGGGCTTCTATTCCAACACATTTCCCATTGGTGTCCCTTGTACCAATTAACTGAACAGCCTCTGAATAATGCATATTATTCTCCATGGACACATTTTATTTTATAGAAAGGGACATGGCCCAGAGCTTGAGAGGAGACCATGCACCCTGCTCATCAAAATGATGAGCACACACAAGCTCCAGGGTCCAGCTGGTTGCCCAGTAGGCTAGTAAGTCACGTCAAAAGGCAGACCTGGATCTTCACTTTGTGTTTTTCCAGAGCTTGTTCAAAGGTAATGGTCGAGGAGAGGAGTACAGAAGGTACAGAGCTTATTTAGCAGAAGAAAATGGAGAGGAAGTTTCCATATGTGTGTGCAACTGGCTCTCCAGGGTGGCATCTCAAGTTCAGTTTTAATTAAGAAGAGCCACTATTGCCTTAAAACTTAGCAAGCTGTAATCAAGACCAAGAACTATGAATTTCCCTACCTCCTCCTTTTTGGGAGGAGCTTCCCAACTTCACTGGGGGAAGGGTAGTGTGAATCAATGAGAATTTCCACTCTTCACTTCCCCTAAGGGATCTGTTTGATGCCCAGGAAAGCCACCTGAGAGCCACAAACTGCCTTGGTCCCTGCTGCCTGGGCAGGCACAGGGCACAGTATCCCAATGAGTGCCTGTGCTATGCTGCTCTTCCTCTGAAGAAGGAAGATTTCCAAAATGAGCAGCAACACAAATATGCCCTTTCTCAGCCTGGTAGGGGCAGACCTCAGGAGAAAGATGGCAAGAACTGCAAAAACCACTTGATCTGGGGCAGATTCCTAGACAAGCCCATCAGGGGATAACAAGTGGCCATCAAGGGAGATGTTCACTAGCAATGGGATCTCATTTAAAAGAGAAGTAAATCAGCCAACATTTGTAATCATTTGCAAACCCAACAATCACTGGGGTGGCCAGTGAGGAGCACATCCTGCCCACCCAGACTTTTGAGCACCTCAAAAGCAACCTACAGTTCCTCTCTCTCTCTCCCCAGTGCTTCTAAATCACACTCCTGAGCAGGAAATGATTTCTATTCCCACTATGGAGCAGCAACACATTCATCATCAGACCCCAAGCAGCCCAGCAACACACGGACTGATTGCTAGAGGGTGAGGTGAGGAGGGAAGGGAGGGTGTTGAGGTCACATGGATGCCCCAGGCCAGAAAAGCATGGAGACGACTATTGATTTTTTAGATTTTATTTGTCAATCCAGGTTATTTGGAAGGGAGGGACAAGCTTGGTGGCTTGTGAAAACAAAGAGCCCTAGCCTAGGGAATCGATGCTATAAACCTCGTTATGCATGGTTATTTCTTTGGCCAAAACAGCAGTATTGATCCCCGAGGTCAGACGCATTAAAGCGAAAGGCATCGGGCTCTGTGGGATCCTAACACACCTCGAGGCAAGCAGGGAAGTGCAACCAGAGGCTTTGAAACTCTCCCAGGAGGTGCTTGGGATGTGTGCGAAGGGGGAAAGAGTGGTTCCCATCTCCAGACTGTGCAGAATGGAACAGCCAACAGACTGAAGAAGATGACTGATGTCTAGGAATCCTGTGGCAGGGTAGAGACGTGATAATGAGGGACTAGAGGGCCAGAAAATGTCAAAAGCCAACAGTTTGGCTTAAGTGATAACCACTAGCAGACAGAGGAAAGGACAGGGCAACACAAGCAGGAAGGAGAAGGATTTTTGGCAATCTCAAGCTCGCCGACCATTTCCACATGGCTAGTCAGAAGTGTGCTCAGATAAGAGTTTACACTGCCAGAGAGCAAACCAGAGAACCAACTGTGAGCCCACAGGACTCCCACTGTATTGCCACATCTCCCCCCATTTATTTCCTTCTCCCAGGCTCTAGCAAAAGCCTCTTGGCATCTGCTTTGATCACCCCAGAGCCGGCTGCCCCAGGCCAGCTCACAGCAGGGTTGAAGTGCTTTGCTGGGTCTGCCTGCAGCTTTCCTTCAGGTCTGTCAGTCACCACCAAGCTGAGAGCCCAGCTAAGCCACTCAGGCAGAGCCTGACTATTTTGTGTTCAGACAAGCTGCCCAACTTTCCACAGAAGCTGGCTTGAAGCACTCTGAAATTGTCACAAAACAGTTAAGGTTGGAAGGGACCTCTGGAAGTCATCTAAAATTGTCACAAAACAGTTAAGGTTGGAAGGGACCTCTGGAAGTCATCTGGCAGGGTCAACTAGAACAGGTTGCTCAGGGCCATGTCCAGTCAGAATTTGAGTATTTCCAAGAACAGACACCTCACTATTTATCTAGGCACCCTGTTCCAGCCTCACCATAGAAAACTGTTGGGTTTTGGAGTTTTTTCCTCCCAGTGCTTACATGGGACCTCCTGTATTTCATTTTCTGTGTATTGCCTCTTGTCTTGCCACTAAGTGCCACTGAAAAAAACCCAGGCTTTCACCTCTTTATTCTCAGAATGGTTGAGGTTGCAGGAAAGTTCAGGAGGTCTTGTTCAACTGTCCTACTCAAGCAGGGCTGCTGAGAGCTAGCAGACCAGGACCATGTCCAGACTGCTTCTGAGTATTTCCAAGGATGGAGATGCCAGAACCTTCCTGGGCAACCCTCAGTAAAAAAATAAAATTAAAAAAAAGTGTTTCCTGATGTTCAGACAGATGCCCCTGTGCTTCAGGGCAGGGGGAAGCTTGGGATCTCACAGGCCCTTCAAGGGGAGTAACAATACAAAAATAAAAAAGCCTGCCTGCTTTTCACTCTTGCCCAAGCCTCCTCCTCCTCAGATGTAATTTTAGAAAGCTGCTGCTTTTGTTCCATCCTGGAAAGCAGAGTCAGAGAGGAGACAGCACTGGATGCCCACATGGGGAGCATCAGCCCTTGTCAAGGTGCACCAGGCAGCCAAGCTGTCATTTCTATCAGCAGGGGGTGGGGGGAATTCCTGTGCCTATGGGAATTGCACAAACACTCAGCCTGCAGCCTCTTGCAAGCACAGCAGCGACAGGGCTGAGACAAGAGGTGGCAAGGGTTGGGTTTCCTTGATGGGAAGAGGAAAACACAGTTACACAGTCACTTCTTACACAAGAAGCTTCACAGAATCTACACTCTAAGGCCATGCAAAGCTAAAGCTTCTACCATCTCATCTGCACAGCTGGAACACATCTGCTGTCTGAGGATAGCTTGTGGAGACACACTGAGGGTTTTAAGAGTGTTCAGATACCTCTAACAGAGGAGGAGGGAGTTGGGAAGAGATGTAAGCATAAATAGCCCTGAGAACTCCACAGAATATTTGTGGAATCCCTTGTAGGGGATGGGCAAGAAGAAGGGAAAGGCTGACAGCTGCAGATAGTGGAGTTTAACACTGTGCCAGTCACCTTGGGTTATAGAAGTTAAAGCCAAATAGTCGTTAAATTAATGTGAAAGAGGATACACACATTCACCCTGCCCCCATTTCCCCTTGTCACCAGCACCTGGACAAGCTGAGCTGAGCAGTGCCTCACAAACACAGCAGGGTCGGATGTGGTCGGGGGCTTGTGGATGCTGGGAGGAAGCTCAGTGTGCAATGTGGTAACGTCTGGCTGGGGCCCGGCACACAGCAGAGGGGTTGGGGCCAGAATGAAAAGAGAGGGGAAGGTCCCCAGGGGAAAAAGGCTTCGTGTCCCAGAGTACTAAAAAGTGGAGAAACCATCCTCACCCCAAGCTCTACTGCCCCAGAGGGGAGATGGCTCTATCACTACATCTGGTTGGCTGGATTTCAAGTATGCATGACCAAGAGGAAGGAAGCAGGCGGATGGCAAAGCCACACGGGGCAGGGTCAGGGCACGGTGGAGGAGGCAGGCTAGCCAGGGGAGATTTATAAACATCCCTGCCTTCCACAGGCTCGGAGGATGTGGTTTGCAAAGGACGTTTACAACAACATAAAACCACAAAAGCCTTTGCTTCAACAGAACTTGATTAGGAATGAGCCCGGCTGACTCGGGTCATTTATTATAGAAGTTTCCTTCCTCCTCCTCCTCACTGCCCAGCCTCATGCTGACCCACTGCATCTTCTGCCTTTCTCACTCTGCCTCTTCAGTGGGATTTGGCTGCACCACTTCTGTACCACCTTATCACAACAGCGAGGTTACAAGACCTACATGGGAGATGTCAGCTGGATGGTCTCTTAGCACCAGTATTTCAAACACACCACATTTTGCCACGCTGCATTCACAGAGATCTTTTTCCTAAATAAATCTGTAATTCTTGAAGGGCTTTTTCCTTCTGTTTCCTTTTGTCTGCAGTGGGGAGAAATTCTTCCTTTTGCTAAGCTATGGTGAAGACACCAGCAGGATTGAGTAACAAGAACTTTGAGAGTTACTACAACCAGTTGAGCCTCTGAATCTCCTCTTTGGCAAACCCTTTGCCTATTCCAGTTGCATTAGTTAAACCACCTAGGAATGTATTTTTGCACCCAGCTGGTCTCAGATACTGTCTGCCCATGGACCAATAAAAGTTTAATCTTATTTGCTAACTAAATAATACATTTTCTCTGATGCTGTTTGCCAAGGATTTTAGGGAGTGAACAAACTGGGCAATCTTGGGATCTGTTGGTGGGTGTAGTGAGTGAGTGTGCTTATCAGGTTGTAGGCATCAGCTGTTGCTAGGGCAGCGGGAACCAACTGACCTCCAGGATAAATGGCAGCACTGGGATGAAGGTCCTGGTGTTCTCAGACAAGAGTGTGAGTGCACGGATGCAGTGCATACGCAGAGGGTAGAAGCGAGACGTTGGCACCAGCCTAGGAAGGAAAAAGAAGAAAGGACATTAGGCCAAGAGTATACAGGAGCTGCCACTGCAGCCTTCAGGGACACCTGAGAGCCTTTCCTACTCTGCAAGAGAAAGACAGCTTTAGTGTTGCACAGCAAACTGTTTGAGCTGCTGAAGCTATCCCATAGCTGGAAATAAAATTCACACGTTAAAGCTCTAACACTAATACAGAAATTCCTGCAACCAAAGCACTAGGTTTCCAGCTTCTGCTGGGAGAAAGTGCTACAAGACCACAGCTTTGCAGATGGAGTTTATCACCGATGCTCATGTTTAACACTTTCAGCTCTCACGCTCCCAGCATGGGCAGGTATGCAAGAAAATGTGGCAGCAGGAAAATGCCCATAAAGCAGCAAGTCTGACCAAGAACAGGGCTCCCCCGGCATACCAGGGAGCCTACAAGGGTGAAGATGGTTCCCATTTCAGGCTGTGTACCCTCTGTGTACCCACAGAGTCCACGCTGTCACCTGAACAGTGATCTCTTAGTGTGGAACATCTCTGAGGCAGGAGAGCTATCCCTGAAAGGCACCAGACCTCATCACGGTACCACGCTCGAAACCTCTCACACTGACTGACGTGGACGCCTCCAGCATGAACAAGGATTTTTTTATCTTTACTTTTAAAACACATTTTGCAGGCAGCAGGCTCAAGGCTGATAAATGAACCCCTCCCCTCCCCAAAGAGCTTGGTGAGCAGTCCAGGAGAGAAAAAAAAATAAGAAAAAATTAAAAAAAAAATGCTTGACCAGGCACCATAAATCACCTGTATCTCCCCCTCTTCAAATAGTGAAATAATTATCATTGGATCCATTACAGAAATAAATCTAGTTTGCACCCTGATCTGGCTCCAGTGGAGATGACGAAAGCCATTCTCGGGAATTAATTGATCGAGGAATAAACCTGTTAAGTGTATAGATTTACTGTAAACCAAGACCATTAATTTTAGAGCGCGCGGCGATGCAACAATCTGCTCAACTTCCCCATGGCTGGATGCACAGGGAATACAAAACACAGCTGGGTCCCAGCTCTGCTGAGGAAGGGCCAACTGCCTCCAACTGCTCTGGGGGGTTCAAACTGACTCCCATCTCATCTCAGCACGGAGTGCTCCCTAATGCCTCACCATCAGTCTCTTGCAATACCTGCTGTACTTCTCCCTTGCAGCCAGGGCATAGGCTGTGGTGTAGAGAACAGCCCGAGGGCTTCTCAAGGCTTATTTTCACTTGCTATAGCACCTTCTGTTATACTCCTGGGTGACCACAGCCTTCCTCTGGCTAGAGAGGTCAGAGACAGCTGCTTTCAGCATAAGCCTCCACCCCACCAGGACAGGTCACCGAGGGAAGTTGCTCAGGGCCACCAAGGCTGTGCTTGCTCCTCCCTGCTTTCTCCCCAGAAACCAAAACTTAATGGGCACTAAAAATCCTTATTTAGCTCCAAGCCAGGGAAGAACTTCATCTTCACAGCTTAGATTGGGAGCAAGGTAGAAATCCAAGCAGACGTGGTCAGAACAACATTTTATGGGATGAGGAGGAGAGGGATAACACAACAGGAGCTTCTGAAAAAAAACTTAGACATGAACTTGGACAAATGCAAGCACACAGATTGAAAGGAGGAACTTGGAGGTCGTGGAGGCAGAGAAAAGCACAGAGAGAAAGGGGGAAACCATCTCCTTCATGTTGTATCTCCACAGTACCTACACCACCACCCCAGTGGTGCAACCCCTGTGTGAAACCTTCCAGCACCGCAAACTCAGCAATGAGGCTCCCCCCAGCATCAATAAAAGACAGAAATCACCAATTTCAGCACTTCTGCATTCAGCAGTCCAACTTCCCTGGTCCATTTCTGAAATATGTATTACTAAATAGTTTCCATGCATTTTATTGCTGGACAGCAAGAAGGAGAAGGAGAAAATGAGAGAGCTAATTCTGAGTTTCACAGGCAATGCTTTCCTACTAGTTATCTTCATTACTTTTCAAGTTGTGCCCTGGTCCCTGCCTAGAGCCTGTGATGGAGAGTGTTCTCTCCCCATTCCCCTTGGGTAAGAGGCCAGGGTGGCACGGGGAACTGCTCAGGTGCCACGGACAGACAGACAGACACCCACTGCCTGCCCGTTCGCTGGAGCCAGGCGCCACCTCCCGGTACAAGAGGCAATGGGGACAGGGAGTCTGCTCCCAGAGCTCCTTCCCTCTGGATGTGCCCAAGAGCACTACTACAGCAGTGGGAAGCAGCCTGAGCACCTGGGGATGAGAAGGGGGATGCATGCACACTCATAAGGATTGGTTAACTCTGCTTATCTCCATCATCACTGGGGAGTTCTTGAAGGCCAGGCGGGTGGTGTTTTGAAGCCAAGAATCTGGTTAACAGAGCTAACAGGATTTCAGAGATCACCAGAGATTCAGAAATTCCCTCGATGCTCATTATTAACTGCCATTTCAAAGCACAAAAATAAACATGCAAACCGATGGGAAAAAGAGAAAGAAATTCTCAGCAGAGACCTACTACAAACAATAAACGTGACCTAGTTCTTCAAATTCCAACAAATATGCACAAAAAATGCATCTCCTACTGTATTTATCGAGCCAGAGGACTGGATTCTGTACTTTGGCACTGTTAGGTCCTGAGGCAAACCAGTACATTTCTCCCTCCCACTTTATACAACTGGGAGGATAATCTGTCCAGGTTATTAAGACTGTAATTTCTCTGACACAGAGAATTTAGCCTGGGAAAGAATAACCTAGACCAAAACTTTCTCACCACCTAAACACACAGGTGTTCAAAACACACTTGTGGCTGAAATATTTCCATCAAAAGCAGCCCTGGGACAATTCATTATAATGCAAGGTTAAATCTAAATCACATAATGGTAACACCCCTTAGTAACTGCCCTGCCATATCAAGGGTGAGAAAGAAGAATAGCCAAGAGAAGAAAACCAAATCCTACTTACTTGATACAGCCAATGATGACCTGTGTCAGAGGGTAGATCAATGGCTCCATGACCTCACTGGGATAGATTGTGCTGAGCACCCGGCACCAGAAATACAGGCAGTGGATATACTGCCAGTTATAAACAGACTGGAAGTTCTCCTGCAGAAAAGGGAGAAACACAAGCACAAACCTGAAAATGTGGCATTTGAGAGGAGTTCACTCTGGTTTCTCTACAGGACTCATTTTATGCAGCGTTCTCCAAGAGGACATTGTGTTCTGTTCAAAGAGGAGTAACTAACACTAGCTGCTGCTCTGATGCCAGTGGCTGACCCACCATCCAGCATGTTTAGATGCTGCACTGGCAACATCACAGTATCACAGTCTGGTACTAGTCAGTGCTTCGAAGGAAGTAATGAGTGACACACAGACTGCTTTTCTTCACAAGCATGGCTCATTTGAGAAGGATGATTTAATGATTCAGCTCACAGCAGATGGTGGGATGCGGCCAAGCATTAAGAAACCTTTAACTGTTCCATATACCCACAGTCCCTGGTCTCTAGCAGACAGGAAGGTTGAAAAGTAGCACCCTGCTCTGACATCCCTGTAAATTGCATTCAGACCTCTGCAGGCCAGAGAAGGTAGAAAAAGGGTATATAAAGCTACACTACAGATTCAAGTTAGCAAGAAATGAATCTGAATTTCCTCTCTCTGCACTCAAACTCCTTTGGTTATGTTACTGCACCAAGAACTTATGAGACTGCACTTAACAAGGTGCCTCAGCTCCAGCTTGTGTTTGTTTCAGACAGACTTGCAAGGCCCAGGTCACCATCTCTTTCACATGGATGAAGCAAGATGTGCAAGTCCTGACACAATGACAGGAACCCTCAGTTGTAGACCAAGACCAAACCTCACAGTAGGGACTTAAGCCACAGCTGGAAATGGTAAAGCTCTCCCAGCTCTCACCAGGTCACCGAGATGTACCAAGCAGCTCTGTTCTCAGCTCCTCTTGCACAGGACAAGCAATCTGCTCTTGTAACCATCTTCCACAATTGCCCACTGCTCAACTTAAATTAATTGGCTTATTACCTGGGTTTGTGTATTCTGCATGTGCTGTTTTCATTTAAAGTTCCTAAACCTCTCCCCAGCTGTGAAATCCAGTGGATTTAGGTCTTGTCTGGGCCAGGACTGAGAGTGTGAGAAGCCAATGCAATCCAATTAGGGCCTATGCAGCCCAGACTTCATTTATCTCTGTTTATTTATCCCCATGTCTGAAAAGCCAGGAGATTTAACTGGTCACCAATTCTGCCACATTTAGGAGCAGCTGAACCATTAATCTACAGGGGTCTGTTTTGCTCAATATGAATAAAGCCAGGATTAGCAATCTGACTCAGATTTCTGAGGTCAGACTGGAGGTGGCTGAAACCAGGGCTGCTCCCAACAGGTCTGAGCTGCTTTGTTCAATTAAGTACTTTAAATAGTATGGACTTCACTGGAAAGAGGCACACACCCAGATGGTTCCTAGTCTTCTTTACCTTTAGATTTTGCAACAGGGGCTGCAAACAGCAGCTTCACAGAGTGGAAAAAGGGTGACCAAGGCAGAATATGGAAAGTGCATCAAACTCCTGCAGGCTGGGGAAAAGTGACTCAAACCCTGCAGTTGTCTTTTCTCCCTCTCTGAAACTCTAAACACAGGCAACTACGAGATAATCTCTGAAGCTCCTGCAAAAAATCCCTTGGCATGTTATGAAACTGCTCAGATGCAAGTACTGACACTTTAGAGACACCAAAAGCCTGAAGTGGCTACTGCAATTTTCCCCTCTCCACATGTCCTCCACAGAAGGGTTTGGTTCTCCCACACAGGTGGGTACCCACCTTCTTCTTGACCATCATTGCACTGCGCAGGTGGATGGCCAGCTGGCGGATGTAGATGAAAGCGTGTTGGTAGGAGGTGTGTGTGTCCAGGGCATACATCTCTGTCAGTGTGCGCTGCATGAAGTTGATCATGGGCAAGGCATTGGGAGAGGTGAACCTGGAATTCTTCACAAACGCAATGTACATTTGCTGTGCAGAGAAGAAGACGACACAATCACATAAAACAGAACAAAAACGTTCTTTCTCCAACCTTCTCCACCCACTTACGTCCAAACCAGGGGTGAAATGGTCAATGGTTAGGAATATGATGGGATAAAGGTTGGACTTGATGACCCTGGAGGTCCCTTCCAACCATAATGATTCTATGATTCTATGAAAGGTTCCTTTAATAAAACAAGTCACTTCAAAGGGACATTCCTCCAGCAGGAAGGGCAGTAGTAGGAAGCAGGGTATCACTGACCTAAAGCAGAATTTCCTCCCTGTTTAATTTTCTGGACGTAGCCAGCATCACCTTCAGCACCTACCCTACCTAACAGGGTGCAGCTCATGCTCTAAGGTCTTAACATATAATGTGAGGAAGAAAAGCTGCAGAATACAGCAAGTACCAGCCTTACCTTGAGCAAGGGACTTAAGTACACCTCTTTCTTGTAGCGGCAGATCTTGTTCAGCACAAGGAAGGCCAATACTCTCACTGTTTCCTCACCTGTGCTCCACAAATTAATTGCTTGCTGGAACAGAAAATAAAAGAGAGCCCCTTCCTGGTTAGACAGGCCTGAGCTACCCTCCTTCACACCCTCAAAAATCCCAACTCTAGCAGTGAGCAGACTGCTACACCTTCAGATATGAGGTGTACCAGCTTCCCATCACTGTACACCAGTCATCCTTACCAACAAAAGGTTCCCAGCCACATTTAAATGTTGTTACAGCTTTTCATTTAAATGTCACCCTGTCGCCCTCTCCCGTTCTTCCACGCCTCCTCTGTTGTTCTTAAATGCTCAGCAGTTGTGACTAAGTTGCTGCAAAAATATTCCACCCCCAGCTCTCGAGAGCGAAATACTATCACAGACGGGCACGCAGGCTGAGCACACAGGCAGCAATTACTCCATCTGCGAGGAGGAAGCCGACAGCTTCCCCGGAACACCTCCCTGTCACTTTGCATGGAGATCAGCAGTAGCTACACACAGCACCACATGCCCATGAGAGCTTCATGGCACCTAAAAAGCCCATAATAGAGCAGCAGTCCCTTCCAGGACCACAAGGAAAGCGAGGGAAGATGAGTACAAGGGACAGAACTCTCATGGGATCCAGCCCAAATACCATGAGAAGCTCACCTGAAGGGGTAAGGGAAGTACCTTGGATCCAAACACCACACCACAGCATGTCACCTTACCTTGAGAAGCACTCGGCACTGCTTTGGGAAGGACAAGTAATAAGGCACTGTGGAAATGACATGCTGAAGAACCGCTGCACTGACCGAGGCTTCTGCTAAACAAGACAGGAGCTATGGAGGGAAAACAAAACACGACACCATTTAGTGTGCAGTCCACCTCACATCTTCCTTTATCATTAAGCACCTGTATTTTGCTCTTTCCCAATCTGAAAACAATGGTAAGCTCCAATTCACTTCCATTTGAGAGGCTCTGCTTGATGCAGTGCCCCCTCTTGCTTGCAATCCCAGTCGCTGGAAGCAGAGGCATTTTTTTCTACTTTTAACTTTCCTCCTTGCACTGCAAGGATTCTGGACTGAGCAGGTCTCCTTTGCAAAGTCCCTCACATACCAAAAGGGAAGGAGAAGACACTGTTCTGGAACTACTATGCTAGAAAAACAGCGTAGTACAGTCTGGGACTGAGGGCACTCAGCAGTATGCACAGGACCAGAGATTGCTTCAAGGGGACTGCATTGCCAGCTTTGCCTTTTCTACTGCAATCTCCTGCTGCTGGCGAGAGGCACCATGACTTGAGAAAAAAAAAAAGCTCTCCTGATCAAAATGCTCTTTCTGCTAAGTCATTCTGCCAGCTTACAGCTAAGAGACATCAGCATTTTCTTTTCCTTTCCCCATATCCCACTCCCTCAGCTTCTGAAAAATTAGTGTATCAATGCTGTTGTTTTTAATATTCCAGATTTAGGGATGCATGATGAAGTAACCTCAAAAAAAAAATTAACTAGGGGCAGAAATTCCCTTCAGAAATAATCCATTAATTGTCTCTGAAACACCAGCCATCAGTAACTTGGGATAGATGGGATATCCTCGTGGGACTGAGCATTGTTATACTTGGAGATGTCATATACGAGGTTATCAACATAACATCTTAGTGTTTACTACAGAAGTGCCAAAAATTGAATTAAAGATGCAAAATGCAGGAGCACAGCACTGCAAACTACTTTAAAGTCCATTAAATATTAATTTGTCAGACAAATTAAGAAAGAACTGCCAGAATGTTAACCTAGCCTTTGTTTACAGGCTACCTATTTTGACCCAGACATCCTGTGGACTTCCAAAACAAGACAGGGAACTGGATGGACACACAAATTTCAAATGCCCGAGGCTTCAAGACTCAATGAGATTGCTTCTGCCCGACTGCCTCATTCCAAAATATCCTGAACAAAAGCCCAGCTGTGCACAAACTGACCCCAGTAACACAGACATGCTGAATCTTACTTGTATGGTACAGCTGAGGTACACTTTTACATCCAGTCGCAGCTTGCTCCAAAGTGGGCTGGTGGAAGGGAGGACCACTCTGGAAATGAGCAATAGTTGGCTTTAAGTTTAGGTTTATAAAAAACCCCACCAAATAAATTAAACCTCAGCAGAACAAACAACATTACAGGGGATGCACTTCTGGGGAAGAAAGGAAGAATCTGGCTAAGATGACTGTGAATATAATCAGGTAACTTTGCTAGTGTTTGGGAAAAGCCACCACCTTTTTCCAGCTTCACAGCCAGGTTGCAGATCTGAAAAACCCCAAGCAGCTTTCTCTCACCCACAGTTCTCAAATCTCCTCAGACTTACTTTAGTTTGTTCTTTGGGGGTTTCAGAAGAAGCAGCTTCTGCAGGCAGTGGAAGAGGTCTCGGATACAGAAGGACACAAGGGCATTGAACACTGGTTAAAAAAAGTCAGTAAAGCATTTGTAAGTGATTTTTCCATACACACCTGGTTTCTCAGCTCACCAGGGAAGAGCTCCCCAAGGAACCGAAGCCAGTAATTCCCATGGCAGAACTATTGTGTTTCCACAAGCTTCCAGAAAACATAATTTTGTTTTACTCTACAATTTTTTAATCTAAACAGCACGATTACAACTGACAGCTTTCTACACAGGGGCCATCTCTTTGCTCTCTGAGTGAAGAGCACCAAGCACAGAAGCAGCCCGACCCATGACTAGGAATCTGTACTACCATCAATCTCCCCCAGAACATAGTAAAAATTAAAGGCACTTTCTTTAAAGAAAAGCAAACTGACAGAAACTGACAACGTGAATTCTATATAATGTTGTCCATTAAAGAATGGGATTTTACCAAAAGCAAAGAAAGAGATAGAAAAAGAACTACCCTGGGCAAGAGAAGATTAAAGAGAACACGTGGGTTTAAGCAGTCCCTCTTCAGTGCCAGTTCCAGTTCCAGATAGCACACAGTAACAAGTTGATTAAACAGTGAGAAAGTACCTGCTAATTTAGTAATAAAAGCAGGCAGGCTGCAGATCACATTCTCCAAGACACTAAACAAAGCTATTTCCCTCTCTGCCATGTTGTTGCAAGTCTGAAACAGGATTGTCTGCAACACTTGGAGCTTACTTCACTGTTGTGAGGTTATAGAACGCTGTTTGGTAAGAAGACTTAAAATAGTGCTGTAAGATTAGTTCTAAGAGGGAGCAGCAGGAAGCCACAGCAAAGTTGTCCAAAAAATGTGTACTGCAAGTGTATAAATTGTACCTAGCTTCAACCTCACACCAGAGAGACACTCACCATCAGGAAGAAGCTGAGCTACTTAAATGAAATGAAGCCTATGAAAGGGTAAGTTTATTGCTAATGACAGGACAAGAGGAAATGGCCTCAAGTTCCATCAGGGGAAGTTTAGGTTGGAGATTAGGAAGAAGTTCTTTACTGGGAGGGTGGTTGGGCACTGGAATGGGCTGCCCAGGGCGGTGGTGGAGTCACCATCCCTGGGGGTGTTCAAAAAACGGGTTGATGAGGCACTTGAGGCCATGGTCTAATGGTCTATGGTTAGGGATATGATGGGATAAAGGTTGGACTTGATGACCCTGGAGGTCCCTTCCAACCATAATGATTCTAAGTTAGGTCCTGCTGGTACTTAACCCCACTCTCTTCCCATAGCCAAACCTTCCCCACCAAACGACTTCCCTACTCCCACAGAAGTAGCATGGTGACCAACTCACCTGCAGCATCAGTGACTTGAAACTTGCTGGGATCAGCACCACCACTGTCTCCTTTGGTGGTGGCTACAGCTGCTTTAAAGGCTTGAGTGATTTCATGGAAAAGTTTCGGTGTCAGCCTTGTCTGGGGAGAGAAGAAAAACAATTGCTGGGGAGGAAAAGAAAGCAGTGTTCTGGAACTCTGAAGCACTTTACTGGGACAGGAGTATTGAAATTCATTGTAAGTTTGCAAAAATAGCTCCATCCTATAATGTGAAGATATCAAGGCAGCATTAACAAATGCTAGCGGCCTTCACTTGCTCTAAAATGGACTTCTAGGTCTTTTATTTGGTTGGGGGTTTAGAAGCAATGAATCAGCTGCAAGCAACTATCTAATCTGACCTTTGCCTCCCCCTTTTCCTCAGAAGCAACAAGCTGTTTCATCAGAACTCAAAATATCACTAAAAAAGTTCTGGGTGCTGCCAAAGGCATAATGCTTATCCAAGAGGATGAAAAATTGCCAAGTTAACCATTCTGACCTCTTCTAAGCCACACAAGTTCCTGTAGCTTCTCCCTCAGATGTAGTGCAAGTACTCTAATCTTGCAGCCCAAGAAAAATTGCAGAGACAAGTCATGCTGAAGTAACAAGAGCTCTGTGAGTATGACCTTGTGTGTAGGACATACATCTTCTCTGCAGCTCTTTGTCAAAGATGAACAAATTGTAAGTTGGTCTTAGAGGCAGTGACACACAGGGAAGAATGTTTAAAGAAGAACACTTAAGCGCCTTGCATTCTAACTCCTTGCTTACCTCTGCAGCTTTTTTCCATCCTTCAACCATTTTCAAGCTCACGGGGATGAAAGAAACTCTCTTCCGTTTGACTTTTTCATTTTCTTCATCATCATCATCATCTTCATCACTTGCTTCCTAGAAAAATCCATACAAAGACTTAGAAGAGGCTCATACACTTCTTTTCTGGCCCCACCTATTTTGCCCAGTAGCTACTGAAGAGGAAGGTGGGCAGGCAGCAGTTATTAATGTTGTTATCAGCACTTTGTGTAAAGCAGTAATGAAATTCAGGGCATCACAAATTCCAAAAAAGCTACTTAAGCCCCACAGCTTTGCTCCATCAACACAATGCACTGTAACATCAAACATCAAGGAGAAAACACACCACTTGAGGCAAAACCAGCTCCCACTGGGAAAGGAGACAGAAAGCCACAGAGAAAATACACTCTGAGGCTCAGCTTTCACAATCTTTAACAAACATGCTCAATTTAAATCTGCAGCTGACTTCTGGATTGCAACCCATCCACCTGCAGATGATCTTTGGGGAAGCTCCTCCCCAGCCATCTGTGACACCATAAACCCAAATATACTTGGGCCTTGCACCGAAAATCAAACACTTCACGTGTTAAGTAATTGAAATGATTTATCTCAGCACTCCCAAATAGGACCTTGGTACCTCCAGTGTGTCAGGTGGCACGTGAAACTTCTCCTCCTCCTCCTCCGAGCTGTCTGAATCATCAAAATTCAGCAACGTACGATCATTTTCCTCCAAAAACTTGTAAAATTCAGGATCTTTGTCCTTCAGCCGGGAGAGCTGATCTTTATGTTCAGATGCCTTTCCCTTCTTCCTGGTAGATCAGAATTAACACATTTATTCATCACTCAAGCTTCTGCTGATGCTGTAAGAATAGCAAGGCAGCTTCTGAGCACTGCAGCACACCTGGGGCTCGTTTGACTGGTGACTGATTTATCAGGGCTGTGCCCACGTTTAACACCTGTGTCCTATCCAACACCTGCTCTAGAGGGTTCTAGACTGTGAAAGGTTATTTTCACTCATTTTCACTAAGAAGTCTTGATAGAAAGCTCTCAGGTTGCACTGAAATACTGACCAGAGGTCATAAAAACATCCTGAAAACAACAACAAAGAGTACGTTTCTCAGTTTCATTGAATAGTTGGGGTTAGAAAGGGCCTTTAAAGGCCATCCAGTCCACCCCCCTGCCATGGGCAGGGCCATCTCCAACCAGAACAGGTTGCTTAGAGCCCCATCCTTGAACATTTCCAGGGATGGGGCTTCCACCAGCTCCCTGGGCAGCCTGTGCCAGTGTCTCCCCACCCTCATTGTAGAACATTTTTTCCACATATCTGGTCTAAATCTCCCCTCTTTCAGTTCAAAGCCATCACCCCTTGTCCTATCACTCCAGGCCCTGCTAAAACCTTGTCCCTGTCCTTTCCACAGGTCCCCTTTAAGCATCAAAAACCTACAATGAGCTCTCCCTGGAGCATTTTCCCTCAGAATTCCCCCTAAAAAGTGTTTATAAGGAATATTCAGAGCCACGAGCTCGGTAAATCCCATCTGCCCCTAGGGAAGCGTTCGGGGCCAAGGAGTACCCGGTGCCTCGGGCACACGAACCGGGGCAGGGCACAACCGGGCCCCGGGGCTCGCTCACCTCCTGCCAGGCCGGGCCTTCTCCTGCCGCCGGGCCGCGGGCCCCTTGCTGGGGGCCTCCTCCTGCTCCTCCGGGCCGCCCTCAGGCTCCGAGTCGGAGCCGGCAGCGAGGAACTCGTCCAGGCTCAGCTCCGCCAGGGCCCTGCGGGGAGAGAAGGGGGGAGGTGAAGGGGGGAGCCGGGCCGGGCGAGGCCCTGGAGGCCGTGGTGCCCCAGCTCGATCCCGGCCCCGCCGCTCACCTCCCGGCCATTCCGCCGCCCCCCGCTCCGCTCCGCTCCAACGCGGCCGCCGCTTC
>VZRW01007774.1:113127-133807 GCA_013398125.1 Aegotheles bennettii | reverse complement strand
ACCCCCATCGCTCCCCATCACCCCCCATCATCCCCCATTGCTCCGGACCATTCCCTATCGCTGCTCCCCATCACCCCCCATCACTCCCCATCGTGTCCCTCCTCGGGCAGTGACTTTGTGGGGCCGGGCTCCATCGCCGCAGGGCTGCAGGGACAGCCGGTGCCGTTTCCTCCCCTCCTGCTCCCGGTACCGGGGCTGAGCCGGCAGCGTTCTGTGCTCAGCTCCTTCCCCTGCCCTGCCGAGTGGTGATGATGGAGAAAGCTGTGGCTCAGTGCCCTGCTCGGTGCTGGGACGCGGGGCAGAGCTGTGGGGGGTGGGAGCACACGGGCTGTTTGGGATCCTGGGCTGGGGGGGCTGAAGGGCGCGGGGAGAAACGCTGCCCTGGGCTTTGGGGTGGCTTGAAGGGAGGGGGAGGCAGGTTCTCCCTGGCCTCTGCAGTGACTGTCAGGGCACAGGGCTCTCCTGGAGGGAGCATCTCCAGCAGCCCTGGTGGTGGAGGAGGTCCTGGGGAGCCGCAGGCCAGGTCTGGCAGCTGGGTCGGTTCTGCTGGCTGAGCAGATGCCTCCCTTGGAGCAGTGCTGGCCCCGGGACCTTGGCTCCTCTACAGCAAGGAGGAAACGCAGCGGCCGTGGCTGCCCCTGCTCTCCGTGCGTCAGCTCACGGCCACCAACTGACAGGACTTGTGTGCCAAGGTGGAAACCTGCAGAAACGGTGGCCTTGCATTTATGGAGTCTGTAAAGGAAGCCAGCTCTCCTTGGCTTCAATGGTCCCCCTCCAGTGAGCTTCATCTTAGGGCACTCCCCGTTGCTGGAGCCCACAAGGAAGGAGGTTGGTTCTGAAGTGATTCAGCAACATGTGGATCTCTGGGTGCTTTTGATCCTGACAGTCTCCAGATGTGCTGGGCTGATGCAGGTAACTTGTTGCCCCTAGGACAGGGCACAGCTGGAATGAGCCCCAGAAAGCTACTGCACCTTTTCAGGGTGGATGGTCCAAAGGCATGAGCTGCATTTAAGGATGGGAGGAGGGATGTGGCTTCCACAATGGATTTGGGATGTCTGTGGGTTAGCATTTTGCACCAGGAGGTGCTGATTTCTTCCAAGTTCACTGCTATGTGGCTCACTGACACTTCATTGTACAACAGCCTTTTGGTTGTGTCACTCTGCAACCACCTCTGTGGAACCCTTCTGCACCCCAAGTTTCTCTCTTGACCCATGAGCACGTGCTGCAGATACTTTATTCAGCATTGCAGTAACACTCTTGGGGATCTTGGGTGTCAAGAGCTGAATTTACTTCCTGAGAACTGATTCATGGATCCCAGCAGATAGCATCTAATCTGGAGCAGACCAGGAGCTGGGAGGTGCAATAGTCACCTGCTCTCCTGGCTTGACAGTCTAGGATCCAAATGGAGTTGCTCCTTAACATCTTGGGTAGCTAGGATGGTCCCTTGTGCTGTCTGTCAGCTAGGTGAGGGTGGCAGTGGAACCTCTTTGCCAGCCCATCTGCTGGCCATCCACCCTTGCTCTCATCAGCATCAGTTGGGTCTCTGTAGCTGGAGCAGCATGTGGAAACAAGTGTGTAGAGTGGCAGACGTGCTCTGGAGCCTGGAGATCTGCTGGGGACTGATCTGGTCTTGCTTTGCTGCATTTGAGGCTCAGCAGCTCAGGAATCAAACAGCCATGCTGAAGTCTCAGTGCTGGCTTCTGTATTTTCTCAGGCAAGCTGGACTTGGTAGCAAGAGAGGCTTCACCCTTTGTGCCTGGGCTGCTAGAACTGGCTGCAAACCATGCTGCCTCCTCTAAAGGATGTGACTCCTCAGGAACAGGAATTCAAGGTCCTTCAGCTGAAATTCCCAGGGTCTGGGACCCGCTGGCCTTGGCAGGCCCCCAGCGTAGCAGCAAACTCAAGGCCACGCTGTCACATGCTCAGTTTTCATGTAGGTGGCCCGTGCTGCTGCCTGCAAGATGAAGTGAGGGAATTCTTTTAATTGTTTTCTGGCTCAAAAACAGGTTCCCACTGCTCCACAGCTTGTTCAGAAGAGGAAATGCAGATCTGCTTACGTGGTCCGGTATGTCTGCAAGGCCACCCCACACCATGGCCGAGGCTGGTCAGGGGCTTTGTAAGCTGTCCATGAACATATCGTGGCCCATGTGGTCTCTGTGACGGGGATGAAGCCAGGGTGCAGATGGTGAACCTCCTGGTTTGGGAGTCACTCATGAGCAGAGGGCAGCAGCAGTGGCATTGCTCCCTGTCTGTGAAAGATTCATTTGCCTGTTTGAAGTCAGGAGACCCAAGTGCATCTTCATAGAGTCCCAGACTGGTTTGGGTGGGAAGGGACCTTAAAGCTCATCCAGTGCCACCCCCTGCCATGGGCAGGGACACCTCCCACCAGACCAGGTTGCTCCAAGCCCCATCCAACCTGGCCTTCAACACTGCCAGGGAGAGGCCACCACAGCTTCTCTGAGCACCTTGGGCCAGGGTCTCACCACCTTCACACCAAAGAATTTCTTCCCAATATCCAATCTAAATCTCTCCTCTTTCAGTTTGAACCCACTCCCCCTTGTCCAAAGTCCCTCTCCAGCTCTCCTGGAGCCCCTTCTGGGGCAGCACCACTGGAAAGTGCTCTAAGGTCCCCCTGGAGCCTTCTCTTCTCCAGGCTGAACAACCCCAACTCTCTCAGCCTGTCTCCAGAGCAGAGGTGGTTCAGTTCCTGAACATCTTCATGGCCTCCTCTGGACTTGTTCCAATAGCTCTAGGTCCTTCTTGTATTGAGGACCCCAGAAATGGACCCAGCACTGCAGGGGGGGGTCTCATGAGAGCAGAGTAGAGGGGGAGAATCCCCTCCTTCGACCTGCTGGTCACGCTGCTTTGGATGCAGCCCAGGATAGGGTTGATTTTCTGGGCTGCAAGCGCTTCCTTCTTTCCTAGTCTACTGCTGGAGCCACGAGGCCAGGCTGCCTCATGCCATGGAGTCACCTTTCCCTGTAGAAGCCAGATGGCAGCTTGTGCTGAGCTTCACCAGATTCACCACTCTCACCTGGCATCAGGGCATTGCCCGGTGGTAACAACCTGTTCTGAACTGGCCCACTGCCACCTGCTCGAGACACCGTCACCTGGCACAGCGGACAGGTAAAAGGCTCAGTCCCTCTTTGGATAGCTGCTGGATGCTCCTGGGCAAGTCTAGGAGCCAGGAATATGGAGATCCTGTGATACAGGCTGCCTCCAATGACCTGAGCGCTCCATCTTGTCTGTTTACCTGTCTGAAAAATGAGTTGGGGACAGAGATGTCTGTCAGAGAGGAGGCCAGAGGGAGAGCAGGAACACCACGGTGATGGATGGTGCAGCTGAAGCTGTAAACCATCACTCTGCTGCCTGGAGAGGAGACTTGCTCGATGCCCATGTGTAGAGGTTTGGCACTGCTTGTGCCATAAAATAGCAGTGGATGCGACAGTAGCTCCTCTCCCGTGTCTGCTGGGGGACACTGGGAGGGGGGAATTAGGACATGACCCACATTCCCAGTCCTTGGCAGAGGCAAAGGGCTCCTTTTGCTTAGATTTTGGTGTGCTTTGTGCGGGGCTGTAGGAACTGCTGCCTAGTCCCCGTGCAGCTGGAGATCTGCACGTTTTGCCGAGCATCTCAGGACATGAATTAATTAATATTTCCACTTTTTGTTTCTCCCTAACCTGGAAATTCGTTAGCCCTGACTCATTCGGGTCACGACACTTACAACCAATTACTTAAAGTGACCCAAATGTTAGCACAGATGCCTCTAAATCCCTCAACCATGGGGTCCTGCTCGGAGCAGCTGCCATCCCCTTTGTGCAGAATGTTGAGGGCAAAAGCTGAATTTGGAGATGTCTGCAGGAAGAGCTGCTGCCTGTGCCATGTGTGCGTGAGAGAGGGAGAAGGTTCTGTACCCAGAAGGGACCTTGATGTCCTTCATCTCTCCTGGGTGTGGGGATGTCCTGGTGCAGGTGTTCAGCTCTGCCTTGTGCTCCCTCCTCTCCCAGCTCCAGCACATCCGAGCGTGAGCTGGGGGAACTGAGAGCAACTTGGAGCTGAGTTTCCAAGCTCCCCACGAGTAATGGGGAGAGAGGCTTTAATTAGAAGAGACCTCCAGCCTTCTGTGTGCACCGGAGCTGGTTGATTACAACCCACTGAGCTGCTGAAAGACACCGACGAGGTCAATGTGCTGGATGCCCTTCTTGCCTGAAGCCAGCACTGTCTCTGTGCTGTAGAGCTCACAACTGTGTGCAGTTTTCCCCTGTCCTCTCCACCCCCTTTGCCGAGGCTCCACATCCTCCCTGGCAGCTTGTCACTTCTCTGCAGATGTCTAGACAGGAGGATTCAGTGCGTGTCAGTTATGCCTAATTCATTAAAAAAAAAAAGAAAAAGGAAAAGGAAACCTGAACCCTACTGAGAGCTGGGGATTCTCGGTCCTGCAGACTCAGCACTGTCTGTGTGCCTCGTGCTGCCTTCAGGCTGGCTCAGAGCAGATTAATTCCACCCATCACCCTCCCATCCATCGCAGGAGGGCTTGGGGAGTAGAAGGCAGACGTGGTCAGGGGCAGTGCTGGCAGCGGGAGCAGAAGAGGGAGGAGATGGAGGGAAGTGTGCTCCTCACCTTTCCTTGCAGCTCACCCCGGTTGTGTGTTTTTGGTGTGCTCATGTCCTCTGCCATGGCATTGCCTGAGCTCCAGAATGGAGGTCTGAAGTTGCTGGGCACAACAGAGTGACACTGCCAGCAGCCCCTTCCTGCCTGGGGACAGAGCCAGAGGAGGTCTGTAGGCAAGAAAAGGGCTTTGTGCCTGGGAGATGGACCCCCAGCGCCAAGGAGGGGGGAGAACCGCTTCTCTGAAAGGAAAACTGGCAACATGGTGTCACCTTATTGACCTGGTTTGTGCTGCCTGTTGCTCTGCAAGTGCCATGACACACCGGGGTAGAGGTGTCAGCGAGGACTTCATGTCTTACCCAGAAGGTCTGATGGCAGCACTTGTGTGGGAGATGCAGTGCTGTGCACCACCCAGGGCTTTGTAACTGGTTTATCAGAAAAGAGGTACTGCGGTGTCAACACAGGGATGGGGCATGTGTGGCAGTGATGGATTTATGTCAGCCCCTAGGGCATGTCATGCCTTAGAGTGGGGGATGTCAGCTTATCCACAGCAGAGACTTGTCCCCAACATCTGGCCAGCTGCACAGGATGTTTTTGCGGTCTCCTGGCTGGCCTGGCGGACACAAAATCTCCATCCCAGCTGTCAACAGAAAGCCATTCTCCAGGGCCTTCCTGGGGAAAGGGCAGGCTCTGAGCTTCTCCCTGGAGAATACTCTGTTCCCGGTTTATTGCTCAGCACACTTCTTTTCACTCTCAGCAAAATATGTTTTTTTGTGCAAAGAGAACAGACCTCCCTTTGGGCAGGGATCATTTGCATTAATTAACAGAGCTGTTATGCATGGCCACGCTCTGTCGCATAGGAGCCAAACAAACGCCTTCTTTTTTTTGTCATAACCCAAGAATTATTACAAGTCAGCCACTGCATCCATTATAGCTGATGTGTAACACGTGCATTCATGCTGCTGCGTGCTCCACAAAAGTGGGCTTGTGTTTGCTTCCCCCCTCTGGAGCTCTGGACACTGCTTTACTGTTTCTTGTCCTCCGGGCTCTGTTCCCCATTAATTATATCTTAGCAGCGCTCGCAGACCTTCATTTCCAGGGGGGTGTGGGTGGAGAGGGGAATGAGCAATAGCTGGTCTCTACCTCTTGGCCATGGGAATCGTTGCAAGGAAAGATAATGTCACCCTTGTCACTCTCTGCATTTGTACTTGCCCGGAGTTGTGCAATGACTCAGTGGCAGGACTGGGAAGAGAGCCCAGTGCTTCCGACCCTCTTTGGAAATGCGTTTGATGACTGTGATGCCAATGCATCAGCCACGGCAACCTTCAGGCTCTTGAGCCCTCTCTGTCTCTCCCCTGACTGCTGGAGCTGAGCTGTGTGCTACCCCCAGCCTGGCTGGGGGGATGAACCATTCCTCACCAGTCTCACCAGGACAAGCAGTCCCATCTTCTCCTGGTTCCATGTCCTGTGTTGTCCCCCCTGGTGCTCCCACTGCTGCAGAGCTGGAAGCTCCCATCCTTTGCTGCCAGCACCCAGGAGGGCTGAGGCGAGTGCTCTCAATTAGAGCTGGGGCATGACTGAAATACTGATGTGGAGAAGTGAGCTCAGCAGTGCATTAAAAAGATAAACCAGCTCGAGCAGATCAGGAGAACCCTCGGGCTTGCAGCTAGGGAGGGGAATAAAGGTGAGAAAACACCGTCTGCTCTCTGCCACTAACCCAGCTCTGGGAACGGAGCTCTTGAGCCCGGTAGAGATGCTGATAATTAGGAACTGCCTTTGTGCAGGCACCTCTCATCCAGCAGTGTCCATGGGTGTGAATTAACGTGCTGGGGGTGTCCTCGGGATGTCGCAGCTTTATCAAAAGCTCAGCTGAGGGATGTGGGAGGAGAAGGCCAGTTGACTCACGGGCTCTTCTTCCCTGTCAAGGGCACAGCAGCATCTTCCTCTCATTGCTGGAAAGCATCAACAGGCGTTGCCTTTGCTGTGTGCCCATGAGTCCTTCCTGCTGACAGGGAGATGAGGAGTCTCCCATCACGCAGGATGATGCGAATAGGAGAGGGCATTGCAGGCTTCTCTCCTGCTCAGGCAAGATGTTTATTCATCTTTTTTCCTCCCCCAGACTCTAGTACACGGTACAATTGCTATTTAAAAACGAGGAGATGGCTGGGTTCGTGGCTGAGCAGGCACAGCTTGGTGGGTTGCTATTTTTAGGCTCGGCACGGCTGGCGATGTGTAGGTGTCATGAGGAACAGAGAGGCTGAGGGGATTCTCTCGCCGCAGGGATGCGGGGGCAGGCACACGAGTGCAGCACACAGGCTTTTTTTTCTTCAAGCTGCCTTTTTTCTCCCGTTCCCTCCCCCTTCTTTCTCCTGCTGCTCAGTCATTCTCTCTTCACTCCCCCACCTTTCCTTCGGGTGCTGCTGGCAGGGAGGCAGCCAAACGCCTTTCGGAACACCGTGAGCAGCCTGGATGCAGACAGCATGGAAAGAGAAAGCATCTTTGCAAAAATAGGTGCCCATATTTTCTTGATCAGGCAATTCTTGTTTTCTACAATCTGATCGAGTTGATAGGGTCATTTTTTGTTCATGCTAATCGAGGTGGACACGTTCACTGGCTCGAGTGGTCTGTTCAAGCTGTGTTTGATCCATGCAGGACTGGCACGGCCAGGTGAGACTTCTAAGATCTGCTGGTGTTGCATGGAAATGCACTTCATTAGGCCAGTTTGGAAACGGTGCAGCTTCAAGGGAAAGCAGTGTGGGTGCATATGTTGTAGGGCAGTGCCCTTCTGGAGGCAGGTAAGGAGAGTATCAACCCAGAGGTGGACACAGCTGGGCAGCAGTGAGTGTCACAGAGCAGTCTCAGCATCACTTTGCAGTACTTGTGCTCTTCCAGGGACTGTCTCCTCCCCACGGCTGGTTCATGAGCAGGATGATGCTTCCTGGGCAGGGGCTGGTTAGACAGGAGCTTATTTTACACAAAGTCTTTGAGCAGTGGTGGGGCACACCTGGGGGCTGTGGGAATTGTCTGGGGCTAGAACTGTTCCTGCCTGGGTAACGTTTTGGTTTTGCCCCCCATCAGTGCTGCTGAGAAGGGAAGGCCCACCATCTACCACCTGCAGCCATGGAAGGGGGTGTGCAGCTCCTCAACCGCGATGGCCACAGCATCTCCCACAACTCCAAGCGGCACTATCACGATGCCTTCGTGTGCATGAACCGCATGCGGCAGCGGGGGCTGCTCTGCGACATCGTGCTCCACGTGGGCACCAAGGAGATCAAGGCCCACAAGGTGGTGCTGGCGTCGTGCAGCCCGTACTTCCACGCCATGTTCACAAGCAAGTAGTGACCTCTCTTCCCCGTGGCCAGGGTCTCCCCGCTCTTCAAACCCTCTCTTCCTTGCAACCCCTCCCTTTTCTCTCCTGCTCCCTATTCTCACTGCCCTACCCTATGAAAATATGGTTCCTGGGTATCACCTCTGGGAGCAAGTGCAGTAATGTTCCTCATTTGGGTCCCATCCATGAAGCCCTTTGCCCATAACCCCCTGCACAGGTATCTTGATGCCTGTCCTGCAGGTGTGGACCCCATTCCCTAGCGTATACTGCTGCTTCTCCTTGCTAAGAAGTGAGCAGGAGACCTTGCTGGGCTGTGGAGGTGGATGTGGTCAAGTCTTCCTGAGGGGAAACAATCCTGCAGTGGGACATTGTTCATATCTAGCATCTGTGTTGCCCCAGATGAGATGAGTGAGAGCCGCCAGACGCACGTGACGCTGCACGACATCGACCCCCAGGCCCTGGAGCAGCTGGTGCAATATGCTTACACGGCTGAGATCGTGGTGGGTGAGGGCAATGTGCAGGTGAGAGCTTCCCCCAACATCCTTCTGCTCCACAAAACCACTTTCTGTATGAGTCTTATGTCCTGGGGGCTCTTCTCTCCCTCTGCTCAGCACTTTCAGCTGTTGTTCTGTGATGGCACCTGCGTCTCGCAGTGCTCAGGGGGTTCATCTCCTCCCCTGCACACAGAGGTGTGGGTTCTGCTGCTGCTGTGGTTGGGGATGGCTCCTCAAAGAACTACAAAATGGCCATGTCTAGTCCTGAGCATCTGCCATTCTCCTGTCATTTCCTGCCCCTGTGGGGAGTTAAGGGTGTCCTTCTCAGCTCTTCTTTAGCTTGGTCCTGTTGGAAGCAAACAACGCTTTGTCCTCTGTGTGCTTGTGTGCCTGAAGGTGCTCAGGAAGCCTGTTCTGTCATTGACTTGCAGTGAGATGGGGGTGAAAATGGTTTCCTTGCCCTGGAGACTCTGTTTTCCCCCATTCTTTCCTACTGCCAGACACTTCTTCCTGCTGCCAGCCTGCTTCAGCTCAATGGTGTGCGGGATGCTTGCTGCAAGTTCCTGCTCAGCCAGCTCGACCCGTCCAACTGCCTGGGGATCCGGGGCTTTGCTGACACCCACTCCTGCAGTGACCTCCTCAAGTCTGCGCACAAGTATGTCCTCCAACACTTTGTGGAGGTGTCCAAGACAGAGGAGTTCATGTTGCTGCCTCTTAAACAGGTGAGGTCCTGGTGGGAGTGTGAAGGTATGGGCGTGACAAAGCTTCTCGTGCTCTGTCCTGGAAGACACAGTGTGTCGTCAGGAGGCCAAGGAACCTGCAATCAGGGGATGGGGTTTGGCAGGGGAATGTACCCAGGTTCTGTGCTTTGGTCCCCTCTGTTCAATGGAGAGACAATGCCTGCTGTCAGAGAGTGAGTTCAATAGGGATAGAACGGTAGCATGGAGGACAATTGCTGTCCTGGTGCTTGCCACATGAGCTCTGAGCCCACTGTCCTCTCCCTGGGAGCACAGGCCAAGGAGAAAGTCCTGGCTGTGATGTTTAATTCAGAGCTCAGCTAACGTTTCTTGCTGCTCTTCATGTGCTGCCAGGATGGCCTCTGGCTCATCTCTGCCTGCAGGGTGGTGAGCAGGCACTCCCAGTCCTTGCTCTGCATCACCCCACCTCTGTGGCCCCTCACCAGAGTACAGACACCTCCCTTCTCCCATCCTTGGGGCAGTGGGTGCATGGCAGCAAGAGGAGGGTTTGTATCTCCCCTTGCTCCAGCTCTGTCATCCTTGGCAGGTGAAGTGAGTGTGCTGGGAAGCCAGGGCACCTGGCTGTACCCCATGAAATATTGAAGGGACGTGTGCGAGCAGAGTCATCTGCTTGATCTCACTGATGTTGATTGGAAGTGTCAGGCATTGCAGCAGCTTCAGACACAGAAGGGGGGGAATGAGCCAAGGAGGAGGATGGGGGGCAGAGCTGTCTCCACAGAGTGCTGCAAGGAGAGGGGAGGCACAGCTGCATCTGCCTGGTTTGGGGGACCTGGTTGCTCTTTGGATCCTTCTACATCCAGTGAGAGTAGCTGTGCACCCCTCAACCACCAGCGTTTGCAGGAGGCAGGGGCTCTACCTCTGGCAGTGATGTTCTGCTGGGCTGCTTACCAGGCTCTGTGAATGTGTCCTTTCCTCCCAAACCAACCAACACTTGTCCTTTCCACCCTGCTCTGCAGGTGCTGGACCTCATTTCTAGTGACAGCCTCAATGTGCCATCAGAGGAGGAGGTGTACCGGGCTGTGCTCAGCTGGGTCAAACACGACGTGGACAGCAGAAGGCAGCATGTCCCCAGGGTGAGTCTGCTGGGCAAGGTGGCACCAGCTCTGAGGGCTTGGTGGGGATGGATGCATGGCTGAAAGATGCTGCAGGGTGGCCCAAGGGCAGGGACAACAGGTCCATGCCATACCACTTCCAGTCCAGGCATAGATGAGGATGGGGTCAGCTGTTCTGGGATGGACCCTTCCCACCCCACCGATGGGACGCGACCCCTCTCCCCTCAGCTCATGAAGTGCGTGCGGCTGCCCCTGCTGAGCCGGGACTTCCTCATGAGCAACGTGGACACGGAGCTGCTGGTGAGGCACCACTCGGAGTGCAAGGACCTGCTGATCGAAGCCCTCAAGTACCACCTCATGCCGGAGCAGAGAGGGGTCCTCAGCAACAGCCGGACGAGGCCGCGGCGCTGCGAGGGAGCCAGCACCGTGCTCTTTGCTGTGGGTAAGGCTCTGCCATGTCCTCACATCCATCCAGCCCCTTTCCCGGGACCTGGCACTGTGGTTTGCTCTCTGCCATCCCATGCACAGGTGGGGGCAGCCTGTTCGCCATCCACGGGGACTGCGAAGCCTACGACACGCGGACGGACCGGTGGCACATGGTGGCCTCCATGTCCACTCGCAGGGCCAGAGTGGGCGTTGCTGCCATCGGGAACAAGCTCTATGCTGTGGGAGGGTAAGGAGGGCACCTGGGGGGAGAGGGGAAGGATGGTGATGGTGTCCCAAGGCTCTGGATCTGCTCCAGAGCTCTAGGAACAACCCACAGCCTCACCAGCGTTCCTCCAGGCTTCCCAGCTCTTACGTGTTCTCTCTTTTGCTCCCTGCAGCTATGATGGGACCTCTGATTTGGCCACAGTGGAGTCCTATGACCCTGTCACCAATTCCTGGCAACCTGAGGTGTCCATGGGCACCAGGAGGAGCTGCCTGGGTGTAGCAGCTCTTCACGGGCTTCTCTATGCTGCTGGAGGGTACGATGGGGCCTCGTGCCTCAACAGGTAGGAGATTGCCTTGCTGCAGGCTCCTCCACTGCTCGTGCATGCACTGTCCTTGGCACTGGGTGACTGGGGAGCCCACAAGGCCACTGTCTTTGGCCTCGGCAAAGTTTCTTCAGGGGGAAAAACCATTTTGTAGCCCTCTGCCACAACAGAACACAGCCGTTGTCAGTTCTTCCCTCTCTTTCCCTGTCTATTCCCGAGCTTCCTTGGGAGCTGCCCCTGAGGGCCTGTGCCAAAGAGCTTTGCCCTGGGCATTGCCAGTGTCACACCTTGTGTTCCTGTGTCCCTGCTGCTGCAGCGCAGAGCGGTACGACCCTCTGACTGGCACCTGGACATCCATCGCTGCCATGAGCACCAGGAGGCGCTACGTCCGGGTGGCAACACTAGGTGGGTGAAGGCATGAGGACCTGGCTGACTTCTGTGTCTCTTGCATTTCTGGTGGTTCCTTTTGATGTTCTTCTGTTCTAGTTCCTGCCCCCTCTTCCTAGATTCCCTAGCTGTGAGTCCAGGGAGCCCAACCATTCCTCTGCCGTGCCCTGACATGCTGCCTGCCTCTGCCCTCCTCCTCAGTCTCCTTTAGTAGATGGGTTTCATCACATTCTGGAGGCAACCCCTGAGGGGACCTACAGCTCGTTTCTCAGCTCCTTTGTGCCTCCTCTGCTTTGGAGCAAGAGGGCTGGCTGTGGGTGATCACCTGTCCCTAGAAAGGAAGAGGCAACCTTGTTACTCCTTCATTATGGAAGCAGGACAGTCCTTTTACTGATGATCCAAGTAGTAGTGCCGGGTCAAAACTGTCTCTACCAGGGGTAGAGGTGCAATGCTCTGATGTCTCCTGACTACACTGGATGAGTCCTGTCCTTAAGGAGGATGCAGTGTGAGAAGTGGCCACTTCACTGTTTAGTGCAGCTATGGGGTTAATGCCAGTACCAGTCTCCACCCTAGCAGGTGCTGCACCTCCCTGGGGATGCCCTGGTAGCATGCTGCTCCCCACTGTCCCATGGTGCCTCTCCCCTGCCCTGTTCTCTGGTTTCAGCTCTCAGTGCTGACTCAGAGGATCCAACACCAGCTCACACTCTCTGCCTGCCATGGCCTTTATTGGCCTTCCCTTGCTCCAGCCTCCGCTGCTAAAAATAACCCCTTGCTCTGGCGGGGAGCACTTGCAGCTCCCACGATGAGGAGGTCGAGAAGCAGCAGGCAAACATGCCCCTTTGGCAGCTTTCAGTGTGGCAGAGAAATTGCCCCATGAATATTTCACCATGCTCCATGCGGGGAGGGGGAGCTGGGGGAGCCCTGCTGAGAGGAGCACTCAGCTGGTACCTGTATGGACACCCTGTAGGAGTTTTGGGAGGCTGTGCTGGGACTGGGGCCGTGCTCTTTAGCTAACTCCTGTGCATCTGTGACTGTCTTTGCAGAAGGCAACCTCTATGCTGTTGGGGGATATGACAGCTCATCCCACTTAGCCACAGTAGAAAAGTATGAGCCCCAGGTAAATACAGAGAGAGCATGCCTGGTAACCCTCTTCCTTCTCCCCTCCTTCTCGATGGGTGCCTGAAAGGGCCCTGCAGAAAGCTGAGGGCCACACAAGTTGCTAGAGAACTTAGCAGACAGCTCTTAGCTCTGAGATAACTCTGAGGTTTTCAACCACCAGAACACTCTATCCTCATTGCCTGCAGGCCAGCTCAAGTTCTCTAGGAAGAATAGTTCTTGTTCATGCCCTGAGATGCTTCCAGCTGAGGTCCTTGCTGCATGCACATCCAGAGGGGATTGTGACAGGCTGGGGACATGTTGGGCCTGGGGTCTCACAGCTCTCTTAGCAGGCTAGATCACTACAAAAGGATCAAAGAGAAGGTCCTGGAGGTTCTTCATGAGCTGTAAAGCCACTGTTGTGACTTGTCCAGATTTGGAGTAGATACAGCTCAACCCCTATGGCTGGGCTTTCCCCAGCCCATCGGCACAGGTCTCTCCTGGGGCCTCCAGCTCTTGCAGTGAGCTGGAGGGGAAGAACTGGGGTCCCTCCAAAAGTCTTTCTGGGGGAGGACCCTCAGGAGCTGCATGATTAGATCAGGACTAATCTCACAGGACAGGGCTGGCACGAGTGCCTGGAAAATGAGATGTGCATCTGGCTCACCAACAGACATTGCCTCTTCCCAGATTAACACCTGGACACCCATCGCCAACATGCTGAGCCGCCGGAGCAGTGCAGGGGTGGCTGTGCTGGAGGGGATGCTCTACGTGGCTGGTGGCAACGATGGGACCAGCTGCCTTAACTCTGTTGAGCGCTACAACCCCAAAACCAACACGTGGGAGAGCGTGGCACCCATGAACATCCGTAGGTAAGGAGCTCAGCTGAGGCCACTTTGGAGCTGTTGCTTGGCTGCGGGAGGACTCAAGGTTTGGAAGTCCAAGGATTTTAGGCTTGTAGGGTCTGTTATTTAGTGGTGGCACTTCTCCAGTGGGAGGAGGGTATCAGAGTGAAGGGGAAGATCTGAGACACTCTACTGCCACTGGCTGTTTGAGCCCCAGTAGTTCATTTTCACTGGGCATTTGTGAGGCTGAGCACTCCCTTTGGTGGGTGGCAGAGCTCTGGCCAGTTCACCTGAGGTGCTGAGCTACACCCCACGTACACCGTGTTTGAGCCTCACACCTCTGTGGTCTCTGCATGGTCGTTCCAGGAGCACCCACGACCTGGTGGCCATGGATGGGTGGCTGTATGCAGTAGGTGGCAATGATGGGAGCTCCAGCCTCAACTCCATTGAGAAGTACAACCCCCGTACCAACAAGTGGGTAGCAGCCTCGTGCATGTTCACACGCCGGAGCAGCGTGGGGGTGGCTGTGCTGGAACTCCTCAACTTCCCACCCCCCTCCTCGCCCACCCTGTCGGTGTCTTCAACGAGCCTTTGACAAAGAATCAGGACCTACCTTACCTCAAGGGGACAGGGGTGCCTGGTGGAACACTAGGCCAGCGTGGCCCACCCCGCGGGGCAGCTGGTCACTATAGGAGAGTGAAGGTGCCAGCTGGTGCCTCCAGCACTCCTGTGAACCCCCGGAGCCATCCCCACTCTTGGTGCACACATCGGATCCACACGACCACAGCAGTTAGAAATGTGCTTCCTGGACGAGCCCCCTCCTTCAGAGGGTGAGGAGAGGAGCTGCTCTCTGCTCCGTTCAGACCCATCTCACCGCTCACCCCAAGGGCCAATATTTTCTTTGTAGAGGGGAAACTTTCAACCATTGCTGCTTCTTTGGATTCACGTGATCCAGCCGGTGCCACAGATAGGAGCACAGCCAGCCTTGGAGGCTCCCAGGAGTCCCATGGGGTGGCAGAGGTGGACAGCACTCCTCCCAAGGACACGGCTGAATGTGCAACCGCTCCTCTGAATGTCTCTGTAGCCAAACTCTTTACCAAGCCTTCTGTGCACTGTTAAAGACTCTGAGGCCACTCTATGGTCCTCAATGGTGTCTAATTGATGCCTTAAAATACACAAGCAAAAGAAGCCCAGCTAAGGGACAGGGCCTGGAGGAGGTGAGGTTTGGAGATGCAGCACCCGGAACCCTCCAGCGTTTCCACACCAAGCTGGTCCCACCTCACCCCCTGAGATCCCATCTGACCATTGCTCTGGGGAGTCCCCAACCAGGCAGATGGGTGGAATGACCTTGGCTGCACCCGTGCTGTTGCAGGCCCAGGTTCAGGTGACTGTGCCTGCTCACGGCCCATGGCCCTTGTTCACAACTTGGCTGGGGATGGATCAGCCTGTTTGCTGTCCCCCTCTCTGCAGAGCAGGTTCTGGGTGTATGGAAAGGTACTGGTTCTTGAGCAAGAACAGTCCAGTCTTCTAAATGAGGAGAATTGCCTGGAGTTACTTTTTTCGGGTATTAATTTTTTGCCTTTTTTTCATTTGAATGCTAATATTTTAATTTTTAATGACCCCATATCCCTTTATTTTTTACACTATCCTGGGATTCTCTATCCCGTCTGCTTTTAAGGCAGCAGAAGGAATGCAATCACTTTCCTCATTTGTTTATGAGATGATGACTGTGTCCTGGAAGATGTTCTCTATAGATGTGTGTGTGAGATACCATATGTACAGGGAAAACAGCCAGAAAGGGACCATTTGCAATTAGCAGCTCCCTGGCAATTAAGCAACCACTTTAATTAACTAAAGGCTGAATAGATTAGTACTGTAAGTCACAGGCCTGTCCTAGACCCACCTTTGCCATGGGACCTCTGGGGTGGTGTTCTCAGTGTGTGTGTGTGAGCCTGAGCTGAGACACGTTATGGGGTGTTCTCCACATTGTAGGGGAATGACTCAACCACTGGTACCTCAATAGTGTTCAAATGTAGCACTGGAAATATGGCTCAAGTGTTTGTTTTGAACTAATTCCTTTGTCATTTCCCCCTGCTCCTCCTCATTTCTCATTTACAGAGTTCAGATTTCCCTTGCCATGGTGTTTGGTGGCCTGAATTTTCCAGGGGCCAGAGGTTTCTTCTTTTTCTTTGGGCTGAAAGAAGTGTTTTGGTTGAGACAGGGACTTCCCAACTTCAGACAATTTTTATGGCCATCTGATTTCTCCTGGAGAGGTGCCTGCATGTTCTGCAAGCCCACTTCCAGTGTCTAGGATTGGACACCTAAAATTACCAGCATCTTCTGAAAATCTGGGCTGCTTCCCCCCCCGCAGCCTCTCCCCAAGGGCTTCTCAGGCTGAGGAGGCCTTTTTGGCTTTTAGATCAGACCCTAAATCTGCTTTTCATTCCCCACTCATCTGCCAAGCCCCTGCCCCAGCCTCTCGCAGCTTGGCAGCTCTCCCATTGCTCTGTATTGCAGAGGACCCTGCAGATGTCCAGGCTCTGCTCGTGTGGGTTGGTCAGTAGGGCTGCCCTGAGCAGGTTACATGAACCTGCTTTGCTCCAGGTCATGATGGGATCAGTGGAGTCTGCTCTGTTGGGTGCATGTGAGTGTGTGTGCCTACATACGAGCGAGGTCTCAATCCCCTTCTTCCCATCCTTATAAGCAACATCAAGATTTTAGTCTTCTGCTGGACTCTTATCAAGCAGCACATTGGAGATGCCCCTGGCTCTGAGGTTCTCTTTGAAGGAGGATCAGCCTAAAAGCCCCATGGCTGTGTCAGAAGTGAGAGGTGCTGGTGCTGAGCCTTGGCCTGATGTGCTGAGGAGTGGCTGAAGGGAGAAATGGGGGTGATTTCAAGCAAGGAATGAGTTGTTACAGCAGTGGCTCAGCTTCTGGTCAGACTGTGTGGAGGGAGGAGTGAGGAGTGTAGCAGGCTGAGGAGCAGTTTTTGTGCCATGTGCCCTTGGTTCCAGTGCTAATCTTTAACAATTTACACTACAAATGGTGTGTGATGCTGTCCTGCCTCTGGAGGGTCAGGGACAGGGGCAGTGTGACTCCTGTCACCCACTGGCTGGGTCCTGAGCAATATCACCACTGAGCCTGTTCTGCAGAAACCCGGGGAGGAGGGAGCCTCTCGTGTCCCTGATGTACTAACTATGCAGGTGCTCACTGCTTTCCTGTGAGGAAGAAGAAAGGAAGGAAAGGGCAAAATAGTTCCCCAGCAGCTTGCAGGGGTCCAGAGCACCCCGACCCACACTGTGTGGACACGAGGTGTCAGCAGCTGCCCTGGGAGATCCCAGGGTGGATTTGCTTCTGGTGCTGCACACCCCTCGCTGAGCAGGAGGCCTCGGAGGGGATGTGTGTCTGTGTCTGTCTGTCTGTGCGTAGTACCCTGTCTGAGGGGAGGAGAACTGTCAACTCTGTGTGTGTGGCTTCTCTGCCAGTTTCAGTTCGTGGTGTCTCACCCGAAATGTTATTTGTGCAATTTCCCACGTGAGCTTTGCCCAGCAGAGGAGCATCCCTGAGCGGGGGTGCTCCAGGCTGGGTGTGTTGATGTGTTTTGCCCAGGGACCCCGGTGTCTGCAGTGAGACAGCAAGGTGAGGCAGGAGCCCTCTCCTGGCATGGGGGGAGGCTCACTTGGTCTTACTGGCAGGCAGACCCGGTGTACTCATGTCCAACTGTTGTCACTTTGATTTCTCTGTAAGTTATCTGACTTATTTATGTGGAACTCTGTTTCTCTGAATTTTTTGCACTACGTGGGACTGGGGAGGGGATACAAGCAATAGAAGCCAACATGTACAATAAAGACGTTTTCTTGAATACCGGATCCTGCCTCTCGCATCCTTCCTTTTCACTTCCCTGGCCCTGCTCCTGTGGAGGCAGGGAGCTGCTCTCTGCATGCGGGGAAGGAGCAGCCACTGCTGAGATCTCATCTGCCGGGTGCAGCTGCTCCAGGCTTTGATTTGCACAGAGCAGGGATGGACACCTCTCTGGAGGCCACTTCGGACTGGCCCTGCCATTGTGGACCTGAGCAGAGGAGCCAAAGCCAGCTTTGAAGGAACTGTGGCACCACAGGTGAGCTAAAAGGAGCCCAGGTCCTGGGGGAGGTTGCAGTCCTGCAGATAAGGTGTTTTGTATTGCCAGCAAGGATGCTGTGCTGGGGCTGCCCCAGAGAAAGAGCAGGGCAAAGATGCTCATGGTGTTGGAGACCGCTGGGATGATTTACACCTCTCCCCGCCACTAAATTCTAGTTGGGTCTCATTAGGACTCCCGCTCTCCAGTGCTGTTGACAGCTTTGCCCTGCAGTGGAAATGAAAACCAGATGAGAAACACTCTCCCTTACCTCCAGCTGCCACATGGTTCCTGCCCGGGGCAGGCGTCGCTGCTCAGCCTGACCAGCAGCTGGGAGATCAGATCCGCCTGCACTAGCTGCTGCCACTCACTGCTGCTGGGGGAAGCACGAAGCCCATTTCACGGTGGTGGGAGTGCAGGAGGTGAAAAGAGCAATGAGAAGCAGCATGGTGACATCCCATGGGGCCTGGAAGGGAACTTTCCCACGTGTGCGTGCTGCCAGCCCCGCAGAGAGGCGGCGATGCTGTGCTGCACTTGGCTATAACCCTGCCCTGTCCCCTTCCTCACTGCTCTCCAGGCTCTTGCTTCTGTTTCGAGCTTCTATAAATAACGACTGTGCTGCAGAAGTCTTTCCAAAGTCTGGAGCCTGACTGCTTCCCCACCCAGCTCAGGCCCTCCTGGCAGCAGAGCCATGGGGGTCAGGAGAGCAGTCGGCATGGGAAGAGCCATCCTCAGACACTGGTCACCCCCAGCCATAGTGGTGGCACTGCTGTCCCAATGAGGAAGAGGATGCATATGTGCAGGACCTACAATAACAGCAGGAGAGAGGCAGTTGTATCACTATTCTGTAAGGTTTTATTTAGAATGTGCTGGAGGAACCATTTCTGGTCACAGTGCTGACCGTGTTAGCCATGGCCCTTAAGAGGAATCATACTTTTCCTGAATAAACCCAGTTGTTGCTGTTTGCCTTAATTTTTGGTCTCTGCCAGGAGGTGCTGGGACGTGGCTTTGCTGTTGGGAAGTTATTTCACAGCTGTGCAGGGAGAACAGAGCTTGCAGAAGCACCCTGCCATGGTGTTTCTGATAGGGCCCCTCCGGAGTGATGTGACTTTGCTTGGCCATGAAGAGTTAACAGATTATACAAGGCAGAGAGGAGAGGGGGATAAAGAGGCTGTTTTTCAAGGTCAAAGATGTGGAGGATTTTGAGAAGATGTGTGGTATTGGCAGCCCTCTCTGGACAAGTATTGCCTGACTCTACAATTCCCTTTTTGGGGATATATTGATTTTCTCACTGCAGGGGGAGTTCCATTGCAGGACATGACAGATGCAAACAGAGGGAGTCTAACAAGTTCAGTATGTCCATAAGACCTCACCTAGCAAATCCCAGTTTGATTCAAACAGATTTTCTAGGAAAACATCCCCTCCTGGCATTAAAAATCCATTGAAGAAGCCATCACAAGCTTCAAGTCCTATCCCATGGGAGTTGTTTTCATAAGAAATAACCTTTCCAGTTAAAAATTCATGCCTTGTTCCTAGCTTCAACTCATCCAGCCTCACTTTCTCTGCATCATTTCTTGTTATCCCTTTGCCAGCTGGTTGTTGCAGGTTGGGTCCATTCCCCATGCAGGAGCTTCCAGCCTCATGGCATCCCTGGAGCCTCTCTGCTGTTGTAGCAAGATGGAGCTGCTGAACTGTCACTGGAGACAGAACCTGCTCCCTGGAGCAGCCATCAGAAATGCTCTTCCCAAGGGACACTCCTTGGCTGGCCAGTCTGGAATGGATTTGTGGATCTTACAGTCTGGTTTTTAGAGTCTTACAGAAAGTTGTGTGGATATGTCGCATCATGTACTTTATAGTAATTTCTTAGGTCAGCACTATTATTTATATTACCTAAATCTGATTTTTTTTCAAATGTGGCAGCAATTAAATTAGTCTGGCAAGATCTAATTTCCATAACCCTGAGTTGATTTGTATTAATTACATTCTTCTCCTTTCTTAATCAAACTCTCTATCAGCTGTTACATCATTTTCCTAGGAACCAGTGTCAACTGACAAACCCATAATTACTGGGATAGTCTTCTATACTCATTGAAATATTGGTATTCAAATTAACTTATGCAATTTCTCTGCAAATTCCAGTCCTGCAAGACTGAATGCAAATGAACAGCAGTGATCCAAGACCTTTGTTGTTCAGCTCTTGTAAAACTCTTGGATATGAATTCTCTGGACCTTCCAATCCTGAGCATCAGAGTTTTGTGTTTGTATTTTAGCAGCCACCTGCAGCACCATGGGGTGACAAGGGCTTTGTCATTTCCTATGACCATACTGTTGTATTTTTATACTCTTTGTTTCACTTCACCTCTAATGCAGGCTACTTCTTTTTAACTATTACAACCATTCTGAGTGCAGCCTTTTAAACACCTCGCAGAATGCTTAAGCAATAATCACCGGTGTTATCTTTCTGCATCCTTATTTCTTCTGGCTGAACTGAACAGTGATCGATTTCCTTTCGGAAAAACATTCCAGATGTATCTACCAGGGGCTGCAGCTTCGTTTGCTGGTGAGAAATGTGAGTGTGCTGTGCTCACTGTGTCTGAGCAATGGGTTTTAATTCTGTGGTTAATTCCTCTTCTCTGCCCAGGCCACCACTGAGCCATGGCCCTCAGCACCACATCTACACAGCTTTGAAAGCCCTCCAGGATGGGGATCCTACCACAGACCCATGGCCCTCAGCACCACATCTACACGGCTTTGAGATCCCTCCAGGGATGGGGATCCCACCACTGACCCATGGCTCTCAGCACCACATCCACACGGCTTTGAAACCCCTCTAGGGATGAGGATCCCACCACAGACCCATGGCCCTCAGCACCACATCTACACGGCTTTGAGATCCCTCCAGGGATGGGGATCCCACCACTGCCCTGGGCAGCTGTGCCAGGGCCGGACAGGAGTTGGCACTGGGGGGTGTGTAAGGTCTCTCCCAACCCAAACCAGTCTGTAATTCGATGTTTCTATGATTCTATG
>VZRW01007774.1:89841-112855 GCA_013398125.1 Aegotheles bennettii | reverse complement strand
GGGGGAGCCGCGGGGCAGGAGCGGGGGCAGGAGCGGGGGCCGCGGCCCGCAGCCGGGCTCAGCCCACACGGGTCCCCGCCGGAGGAACGGGAGCGTCTGCGGGACACCGGGCACGCACCGAGCTCCGCGCCCCGCTCCTCCCCGGGCGCCGCCGCCATGGGGAACATAACTTGTGTCCCGCAGGCACCCGGCCGGCTCAGGGGCTCCTTCCGAAGGAAACCTTCGCTGAAGAAAGAGTAAGTACGCTCCGCTCGCCCCCCCCCGGGCTGCTTCCCCGCTGCCCGTGCCCGCGGGATGCCCCGTGCGGGGCCGCGCCGGCACCTCGGGACACCGGGACCTGGCTTTCCCGAGGGTTTGCGGGGCTCTGGCAGTGCCGCGGGCACCCCACGGGTGTCCGGGAAGGGATCCCGGGGCTCTGCCGACAGAGGATCCCCGGGGCGCTGCCCCCAGGAGGGACGGGGTTTGTTTAATGTCGCTTGGGAAATTAAACCTCGGCTCCACGGGACGGGCAGGGCAAGGTGCAGGGAGCCTGGCGCTCCTTGGGTCCACTCGAGATTGTGTTTCTTTTGATTCCCGACGGCCAGAGTTGTGGTGCTGTGCTGTGGAAAAGCAGCATTCACACTCCTCTTAGTTCAGAGAGGCTGCGTTTGTAGCCCGGAGGGAAAACACAGCAGAAAACGTCTGGGAAATCCTCTGGGGACTTTGGTGCTGGGCAGGGCAGCGTTCAGGTACCCCCAGGATGCACGGCTGTCCCAAAACACAGGGAGTCCTGCCAAGCCCTTCCCACTGCCTGTGCTCCCATGGGCACAGTGGCGTTGCTGCCACTGGTACCTAAGTACACCTGAAGTACAGCCCTGAGGGCTCCGGGCTGGAAAGGAGCTCTGTTAGAAACCAAGGTGGTTCCTCACAAACCACCAGACCCAACCACGTCGGGTTCAGCACGCTGGGCTTTGAGACAAACCCCACCAACCCCACTAGGCTGAGGGGGTTCTAATCAAGAGGAGGTGCTGAAATTGTCCTCTCGGTCTCCTGCGCTGCCGTAAATCGGGAGCAAACCTATAGGAGCTACTGTGGAGTAAAAGAGAAGGAATAATTTGGGGAATTTGGACCCTGGAGGGTTGATACCAAGTAGCTGCAGTGGAATGGCCAAGCCCCTGAGCACCTCCTGTCCCCGCTGACTCCCGACTTCCCACGCTCTCCGTGGAGATAAGCCTGGTTTCTGCTGCAATCTGGTTGAAAGAGAGAGCAACTGCTGGGAAGTCCCAGCAAAGCAGTCCCCGTGCTCCTCCAAGGGCACCGGTAACTGCTCGTTAGTGGTGTGCAGGCAAGGAGGAGCTGGGGGCCTCTCTGGGAGTGGAAGGAAAGAGAGGAAAACCACAAAGATAGAAATAAAACCTGTTTGTGAATACGTGTGTGTGTACACATGCATCTCCATGCCAGGGGCTTTGGAATAGTCATCACCACTGGGTTTGGTCTTTGTGTTTCGCAATGGAACAGCCGGTCCCCACACTCATGTGGAGACCCCAATGAGCCTGGCTGATGGTTTGGTTATGCAAAGACCTGTAGAAAAGCCAAGAAACTCCAACAAGTGCAGCACAAACCCCATTACAATTCTCCCAGGCTGTTCATCAGCCCTTTGCTGGGCTGGGGTGATCAGAAAGCCTGTGACAAATTGCGTGTTCAGCTTTCTGGCTTCCTTTTTTCTCGGTAGGATTCACGATGCATCAGCCTGGGTTTGCATTTGCATGTGTGTTTTGAATTTTTTTTTATCCCCTCTGCAGGCAAAATGGCAAGAAAAAACTGCCCAGCTTTTTTGGTATAGAAGGAGGGCAGGAGAGAGATACGACCGCAGACAAAATCCTGCAATATATTCCAGGAAAGGCAAGTACAAACCCATCCAACCCCTGTCCCCACTGCAGGTTATTCCCCCACCACCACCCCAAGGACAGAAGAGGGATGGTGGGTCTGGGTCTGTCTCAAGGAGGTGGAGGTCAGATCTGCAGCCCAGGGAGGGATGAGCCCTGTGCCCTTCACAGCAGCAGAGCGAGCAGCTCCAGGGTCCCCATGCAGGTGTGGAGGGGACATGCCACCATCCCAAAGGGTGGGAGGGCAGTGCTGAGGGCAACGCAGGCAGAGTGGTGGGAACATCTCACGCACCCCTTTGCTCTTGGTTCTTTTGTTTCTGGGTAGCCTGTGAAGGAAGGGAAAATCAGACTGAGCATTCAAAGGTAGGATGATTCATTCCCACGCTGGAATGAGACGGAGCAGGCAGCGTGTTAGCAATGAGCCTTAGGAAGGTAATCAGGAAGGGCAGGTCTGTCCCAGGCACGTACCAGCCTTGTGGCCATCTGGCCCATTTCCCAGCACCACTCAGGGAAAGCAGAGGTGAAAGGATGAACCCCAGTAGGTGTGCTGGGTCCCCTTGGGTGGGTCAGGGGTGTGGACCAAGCTTTGGGGCTGTCCTGTGTGTCCATCAACCCCACTGCATGGCAAATAGGCTGTGTGGGTATGGGAGAAGGGGAAACTGAGGTGCCCACTGAGGTGGCCATGGGTGGGTGCCATCCTCCCTCTCGGGGGACATGTCCTGAGCTGCAGAGTGGGAAGCACAGCAGAACTGGGACTGTTTCACCGTCCAGCCCATTATTTGTGAATGGGGGTAACGGGTGTGTGGCATGGGCATGGTTCCCTGCAGGACTCAGCTGGCACCCAGGAGGGTTGGGCAGCACTTGATGGGACCAGGCCCCAGAGGGATCCTGGGCACTTCCCCTGGGGAAGGAGGGAGAGCTGTCATGTTAGTGGATCCTGGAAAATGAATCCCTCCAGCTGACAGAACAAAGGTCATGGAGTGATGATTCATTTGGGAGCACACGAGAGTGTAGGATCTCTTCAGGGAAGGACAAGGGTGGAGCAGTTGTTTAGATGTTACCCTCACCTGGGGCAGATGGGATTCAAACTCCTTCCTCAGCCTCAAGCTTCTTATGTGGCCTGGAGAAAGCTTTGGCTTAGTCCCTTCCCCAGTCCCATCTTTTCAGGAGAAACACCTCCAAGAGCAGGAGGTGACCTGGTGCTGTGGGGCCAGGCTGAAGAGGAGCCATCAGCACGGGACTCTTGCAATGCAATCTCAGAGGAGATGGAGTCAACAAACTGCTGGGCATGGCAGGCAGTTTGGGACTGGGACAGGTGACATCCCTGAAAACCAGGCCCCCTTGGGACCCTGCTGGCACATAAAGCTCCCACCAACCTTCTGCCCCGTTTCCCACACTTCCCAGTTACGGCTTGTGCGAAACCTGGGCAAAAGTGAGAGGGCAAAGGATGTGCCAGAAGAGCTTCTCATTTGCTTCTTTTATCATGAAAGAGCAGCTTTCAGAGCCCCGGGGCAGCAGCCATGCAAGGCTGAGCTCTTCCTGCTGTCAGGGGTAGTGATTCAGCCGGGAGTCACTGGGGGCTGCAGGGGCTGCGGCAGGTTAATTATTAACTTGCTCTACCTGTAAGATGAGGCATCTGAGATGAGCGAGAGAACATGTCAGGGCACTTGCACTGCCAGACACCCGCTGCTTCATCAAACCCTGAGAGAAACCAGGATTCCACCAACCCACACTGCTGCAAAGCCAGCTGGAACTAACGGGAACGGTGCTGGTCGCCATGGGCTGGGTGAGGAGAGGGCTTGCCACCAGCACAGCCCAGCAGACTGGCTGGGGAGGGTCTCAGGGGGGTGACAAGTGCAAGTTCCCTTTCCTTCTGGCCACACACTGAGGTCTCCCCATGGTTTCAGAGGGTGGTGGGCCAGGGGGGTAGGTGATGCTCGTGAGGAGGCTGTGACAGCTCTGGTCCCCAGCCCTCACAGGACACCATGGGGTTCCCAGTGTTGCTTTTTGGGGGATGGCTGGTGATGCCCAACTTACTGCTGCTGCTCTCCTCGGGTGTGGAAAGCTGTGAGGACAGGATCCCGTTTTGTCCATGGTCTTGGAGATGCCACCATGCTTAGCCACTAAATCCAGCTGTCTTCTCAGTCTTGCTGCAAACCCTGGAGATAAACCCAAGCGAGATGCTTGTCTGGGAGAGGGAAGCATTCCATCTCCCTTGTTTCTTGCCACATGAGCAGTGGCAGTGGGAGTTCTCCCCGTGCTCCTGACCTGGGGAGGATCCCTGGGGAAACTGGTGGGTAGGCTGAACACTTTGCTGGATTCCCAGCTCCCAGGTTGCTTTTGCTTTGCCTATTACTGGGGAATGTGGCTGCCACGTCCCAGGCAGTAGCATTGCCCAGGCAGCTGGTAGCTGATGCTGCTGCTTATCACTGTGGCCGTAATTTCATTACTTTACCTTCTCCCCCTCCCTCTTGCTGGTGGCTGCCCTTATCTCAGCCCTTAGCCCAGCACTGTTTTGTTTTTGCTGCCCCAGCTGTCAGGTGATCGGTTGCTCTTTGTTCTGACAGCGGCTCATAGCACAAATGCAATCTTTCCCTATGCTTAATTGCTCCCTACGAGATGATTAATTGGCATCAGCAGCAGGACCTGGGTGCGTGTTCCCAGGTACTGCGTGGAGCCGGGTGGAGAAGCTGGAGGGAGGCTTTGAGCAGAGAAGGGGTTAACTTGTGTCCTAAAAAAACAGAGTTATCTCAGTTCCATGAGGCCCTGGAAGGAACCCCCAGCTTTGCAGGGGAAAGGGTCCCAGCAGTGTGGTGTCCCCAGTGCTGGCTCACCAGGTCCCCTCTGGCCCCAGCGCAGCCGCTGTCCCTGGCACGGTTGCGAGAGGGGTTCATCTCGTGCCAGAGGGGTGAGTCATGGAGGCCTCAGCAAGACAGATCTGGTTAGCTCTGCTGGCTCCTCATTTATCACGGGGCTTACACAGCTGTCTCCTTGGCACTGGGCACCGGGAGCGGGCACACGTGGGCACGGCAGGTCGGGAGGTGCTGGCTGCTGCTGCTGTTTCTCTTTCGCTTGGGAATAAATATCCCAGAATCTGTGACACATCCAGCAGATCTGAGTTATGACTCAGACATGCAAGTGGGGTGGAGACCTGGGGGGCATCAGTGATGCCCGTGACCTCACTGGGATACAGCCCTTCCCTTCTCCCCAGGGAAATCCCCAGAAATAAAAACGTTCCTATGAATTTGATTGGGATGGCAGGAGGTCATCCGTGGGGTTGGAAGACCCTGACTGTAGGGATGTGCTTCTGCACCCCCTTTTTCCCAAGCCAGAAAACCTCCCTTTAGGTCAGTATCTCCCCTTGCTTAGGGAGGACAGTGTCCCAGAGGTCACTGAACCCCAGCTCCAGGCTGGCATGGAGACCCAACAACAAACAGCCTGGCCCAGGCACCTGCCCAGGGCGCCTTTCCAAGGAAACCCTTTTGGGAAGATGTTCTAGGAACATCTCTTCCAGACATCAGACCCTCACCTCCCACCAGCTCTGATTTGTTTTTCCTGAATCCTTGGTGCAGAGTATTCAGAACCAGGAAAACCAGAAGGAAAACTTGGACCAGAGGTTCCCCAGCCCGTTCAAGAAGGGACGAAGGAAAACTGTTGTCAGGAACTTGGGGAAGATGATCTATTATTCCAAGGTCAAGTTTAAGTTTCAGCACTCCCAGGTAAGCTGCAGCACCTGTTTGTGGGCGTTCCTCTTCCCAGGCGTGGGAAGTAAAGTGTAGCTCTGGGAAATGTGACTCATGGAGGGTTCCTTGGGCTACTGCATGACCCAGGGACTTCTGCTGCCACGCGGTCCGTGGGTGGCAGCTGGTTCCCACCAGCTCCAATCCCATCCCATCCCAGCAGGGACCTGGGTCATGCTTCCATGCTCACATCCAGATGCAGTGCTGGCCCTTGGATAAGTGACCGCTGGCTTTTCTGTGCACAGATCAGCCTGAGATGCAGAGGGAAGCTGGGAGGAGGGAGGTGTCCTGAGATAAACCCCAAAACGTGTCTTTTCTGCAGGAGGTGAATGACTGCTTCCTGGAGCTCTTCCAGTCTTACCTGTACTTCCAGTCTGTGGCCTCCAACGGATTCACCTACCAGGTAGGGCATCCCTGGGGAGTCAGGCAGCATGGACAAACTGGGGGCACTGGGTGGATGGGGACAGGACAGGGCAGGGCAGGGGGCTCCTAGGGGCTGCCACTGTCCTCTGCTGGGTGATCTCAGCAAGTCCCATCCCATGGATGGTAAGGTCAGAGCTCTGTCACTCACAATCCCACTGGCCTTGGGGCAAATGATGGGCTTGCTCTCCCTCTACTGTAGCTAAAGCTGACTGTGGCTGTTTTGTAGATGTTCATAGGATTTGTTCCTTTTAGAAATGGTTTATTTTCCCCTGGATGACTTGAGGGTAACTCAATGTGTCCATACAATCTCAGGTCATCCAGCGAGCTGGGCTTTGGCTGGAGAGACACATGGGAATGCAACCAAAACCTCCCATCTGCTTTAGAAACAGTTCCTTAGGTTATTAATTCTAGAGGAACTGGAAGGGAATTAATGTACCAGTACCAGCCCCCAGATATTCCAACAAGACAGTGAGCACAAGCTTGTCATCTGTCCCTGTGCTTCATTGCAGTGGGACTCTGAGGGACTGGAGTGTGGGAACCAGGCATCTCAATTTTGCTTCATGGCCATTTCTGTCTTCTGGCTTTCTTGTGTTAAACCAGGGGTGGGTTTTGGGGTTTTTTTGGAGGTTTCTCTGAAAACTGAAAAACTTGGAGTATAAAGCAAGTGTTCATGTCAGCATGGTGGGTGATTGATGCAGTACTGGCCCCATGGAGCCTTGGGAGCTGCTGAACCTGCTTCCTTGGGGGCATGTGCTGGGCTGAAGTCCCAAATCCCCAATATTGCCCTTCAGAGCAATGTTTTGCAGTCCAACCTTGGGAGCCACCACGACCTGCTGCTGCCAGGCCTGGGCTTCAGTGTCCTATGGCGAAGGGGCATTAATTGCAGAGCCTGCCCCCCAAAGCAATGGTGTGTTCTGCTTCCACAGGGCCTGCTGCCTTTGAAAGAGCTGAGTGTGTGTGAAGTGGAGAACGGGCAGAGCCCTGGGCAGGAGGAGCACGCGTTCCGCATCGCAGGTGGGTGCCTCTTGGTTGGCTTTGAGCAGAGAACAGAGGGTGTATGAATCACCACTGCCTCTGCTCTTTGTCCCACTCTGACCTAGTCCCAGAGAGGAACCACGCCATGGAAAGAGGTTGTGGGGAGCTGAAGTTCTTTCTCCTGGCATTTGCATCTTTCCCTCCAAGGCAGCTCAGTGGAGCAGTTTTGGTTTTCTGCTAGAGGGGGAGAAGCCAAGGCATGGGGGGGATCAGAGCCTGGTCTGTGGCCACACGCAGGGGCAGGGTGGAAGCCTCCTGTCTCATGACCCTGAGGCACAGAAGACATGCATCCATCCTCTTGTGAAATCCCGTGGCATCAGTAGTTCCCCATGAACTACACTTCCTAGCCTGGTCCATCAGAAGATGCTGACATGATCCTGGAGGTGTGGAGGTGGAGCAGGAGAAGGAAGCCTGGCAGCAAGCAGAGCTGGCACTCGGTGCCCTGGCACAGAGGAGTGGACGGTGGCTGACCACCACCTTGGCTTTGTGGTCCATCCCTTGCACTGCCTCTGGTGCTGATGGAGTTGCTGAGCACCTTGAGTTGCTTCTGCCTCACCTGCAGATGTTGCAGCTTTTTGGTGTCTCCAGACAGAGAGGTTTGGGTGGGAATAAACTGGTGCTGCTCCAGGAAGGAGCTTTCTTGCTTCCAGTGTTCCTCTGGAGGCGTTCACAAGGAAAGAGGAAGGACAGGGCAGAAGAAGGGAGCACGAGGGCTGGCAGAGATTGCTCAGCACGGCTGTGTCATGGCCCTGCTGCAAACGTGCCCTTGGGGCTGGGGGAAATGGCAGCAAGAGAATTAGCAGCAGCCTTTCAAGCTCTGCTTCCCAGCCTCCCTCCTCGCACGAGCTCCAGGCATGTCTCAGGCTTGGCCAGGAGTTCCTCTTCTCATTTTCTCTTCCTCTGGGGCCCTGTTTAGCTGTGGCAAAGCAAGCAGCCCTGGGGATACGTCTGGCAGGCTGGCCTTAGAGGAGGTGGCAGAGCAAGCAGTGCCACGTTACGGGTCAAGCCCTGCAAGATTCCTGCTCTCTGCACAAGGACCTGGATGCTCAGAGAAGTATCCCCAACTGCCAGAATATCTAGATATCTAGATAGTTAGCACCTTCATACCCTCCTAGCAGCTCTGTGAAGCAGGGAATCACTTTATCTCCATTGCAAAGGCAGGGAAACTGAGGCAAGGGGAGACAAGAGAGCCCCAGAGCCATGATGGTTGATAGACACTGGGATGCCCAGTAATGCTGGACACCCGATTGTTGTGATGGGCTGAATGGAGTCACTTACGGAGAGTCACCGGGGGACTCTCTGCCTCTGTTTCCCCACCTCTGCTTTGTCTGTATCCATGAATTTCCTAACAGACAGAGGTGTTTCAAAGTCTTAATTAACTGTTGCTCGTAATTAATGCAGGAAATACAGGATGAAAGGCTCCACAGAAGGGCAAAGTAGCATGTTTATCCGGCACATTGGCTTATCTGAAGGCTTCCAAGTCCCACAAAGGCAGAGCTTACTGAGCGTGCACCAAGTATGGCTTAACATGAGATCACCAGTAAATTATTAATCATAACATACATTCTGCAACCTGCCAGGAGTGATTATTAACGTCACTGGTTATGTCTGTAGTGAGCAGCTGAGGGTGTGTGAGACTATTTTCCTCATGCTCCTCAGCGAATGGCAGCTGGAAACATTAAAATCAACAAGATCTAGGGCTGTCCCTCCCTGCAGGAGTGTGCCTGAGAGCAGCTTCAGCTTGTCTGGCACAGATTGTGTTTGGCGAAGCAATAAATCAATAGTGTCACAAAGCTACCCATGTTGTGCATGTTGAGTGCCAAAGCGAAACCCAGAGTTAGCGTGAAACTGGTGTGTTGAGTTGGGTTGTCTGCAGGGATAGTCCCTGCCTGCAGAGATGCTTCCCACAGACTCTTGGGAAACCTTCAAAGCTGAAATCTATTGCTTTTAAGCTCGACTTTTATACTGTCTTTGTTTTTTTTTCTTGGCCTGGGAAGTGGGTGGTGGTCAGAGCTGGAGCAGTCAGCCTGGTGTGAGGCAATGGGCTCCAGGTAGTGGCAGGACTGGAGCAGGGTGACACCAGAGCAGAACACTCACAGCCAACCCTCCCCGTGATGCACTGAGCAGCTCTGGCCAGCTGGTTACTTGTTGGTGCTGCAATTGGTGCCCTTATCTGCTCAGCTCATCTTGTGCCTCGCATACCTAGGTCCTCTGCTGAATCCCCTTATCGTGTTCTGCCCCACTGAGTCAGAGCTGAAGCAGTGGCTTTATCACCTGGAGAAACAGATCCAGCTAAATGGAGGAAGCCTTGGCTTGCCCTTCTTCTCTCAGGTTAGTGTCTGGGGCCAGCGAGGGGTCCCTGCTTCCCATGCTGACCTCCTCTGCCCATGGAGGAACCGTGTGTTTGTGCTCAAGTCCTCGGGTCTGTGCAGACACAGAATGTGGGGTTTCAGACTGAATGGCATCCACCAAGGTGCTCAGGACTGCTGGGACCTGAGAGCAGCTTGCTGCATTCCTGCTCTGTGTGTGTGTGCACAGCTATGGACTTTGGGGCTTGCCTTTGTGCAGTCTCCTCCAAGGGAAGGGTGCAGGGAGGGCCTGGCAGGACATGTGTGATCAACAGGGGACCAACGACCCAGAGCTGCCAGCACCCCAGCCTCTGAAGGGTTGGAGTTTTGGGTCTGCTTCAGAGGGATTCACACACAGTTGGCTGCTTGTGCAATTATCCAGAGTTTACAAAACATTTGAAGGAGGAGACTGGGGCTGGGGCCTGGAAAACAGGACCAGATTCAGGAGGTGTCTTCCCTTGCAATCTCTGCAGCATGTTTTATTTCTCTCCCTGCCTCCATCTCCCCACCTGTCAAACAGAGGTGTCCCCCTTTGAAAGGCAGTGCACAGATGATGTAAGTACCAAGCATGCCTATTCCCAGATGGAAAACTGGCTCCTGCACAGATTTATTTACTCTTCCCTGCTTTTGCCATACTTGGAAAGCGTCCTGAGATGGGCCATGCACTAGCTAGACTCCTAGGGAAGGACGTGTCTACCCTGGTTCTCAGTCCTGCTCCTGTCCCTAGGATGACTGGAAGCAGAGCTCCGTGGGGAAGGAGGAGCTGCGGTGGTCCGTGCAGAACATGCCTGTCCAGGAGTGGAGGGGGACCCAGCGGGAATCCCTAGGTGAAGTCCTCTGTGTTTCCAAAGTGAAGCTTCAGCATCTGCCCTTCCAGGTAGGACACACCTCTGGGGAGCAACCTCCTGTCAGCATGGCTCAGGAAAGGCAATGGATGGAGCAAGTCCTGCCAACTCCTGCCGACCTGCTGCAGGGTCCTTTCACCCACATCCTGGCAAATGGAAATGGAAACAGCTCCTGTGGTGCTGGGGGACACACATGAGCATCTGCAGGACAGGGCTGGTGGCTGGAGCTGGCAGGAGTTGCCCGTTTCCAGAGCCCTTGCCTCAGCCTGCTGTTAGGGGCAAAGGAAAGGACTCTCCTGCCCCAAGCCCTGGCTGGCTGCTCACAGGGAAACCTCTTCCTCTTTGCTTCCCAAGGAGCAGCACGACCGGCTGCTGGTGCTTTACCCCTCCACGCTGGTGATCGTCTCTGAAGAACACAACGGCCTCTGTTTTAAGGTAAGCTCATTCTGGGGCACCTTCCTGCTCTTCACCCTGCTCTTCACCCTGCTCTTCCACCCATCCGCAGTGCCTATTTCAGCTCTCCTTTGGCTCCTTGCTCCCCTCCACCTGGGCTCCCTGCTGCTCCTCGTGTTGGCAAGGGCTTTCCCTCACGCTGCTCCCTTGCCAGCTGGCAGGTGAGCCTGCAGAGGGATGGTGCAAGCCATCTTCCCATGAGAAACACCTTGCCCTCCTACAGAAGCCCTGGGGGAAAGGAGCTGGCTGCCAAGGAATCCGAGTCTCTGGGAGGAGGGAGGCTGGCATGTTCCTGTGGTTGTGCTGGCAGGGAGCCTGGATCACTGGAGACAGGAGCTGGAACAGCCCCAGAGTCCCCCGTGGGGGCTCAGCCTCCCAGGCCCTGCTTGGTGGGACCAGGTAGTGTCCAGGCAGCACATCTGGTGCTGCTGGGGAAGGACAAAGGCAGGTGGGCATTTGGCTGGGGGACAGAGAGGAGAGGCTGCTGGTGGTGCACAGCCTTTGGCCCCCAGCGATGTCTGGGCATGCCAGCAGAAGGGTCAGCAAGGACGTGGGGAGCTGAGTGCCCCAGGGGACATGGGATGAGCTTCTCTAGCCCACTGGTGTGTCTTGGCTTGTAGGAGCGATGCTGGGAGTCTCAGCACAGGTGGGGCTGTGGCGTTGTGGGCTCTGGAAGCTGCATTCCCATTGCCTGCTGGCTGAACAGCCCTTACACCTGAGTGCCAGCATGCATGCATGCATCCATCCATCCATCCATCCATCCATCCATCCCAGACATCTCTGCAGTGGCTGTTAAACAGCCCTGGGCTCTCTGGCCCCGTTTCCCCGTGCCAAAGAGAGCTCTGAACTGTCTGTGAACCTGCAGGTGCAGCATCCTCCTTAGTCACTGGGAGAGGAGCCAGTGACAAGGAAGCCCTGCAGAGGAGGAGGTGTGTGGGCTCACGGGGGTCCTTCTTCACCTAATTTCATCATGTCCACCCCAGGTCCCAGAACCTTGCGGGCTGCTTTTAATTCAAGGGTTCCCCTTGGGAAGACCTGCATAGAGCATCTCCCTGGCTGTGTCTGCGAGGGGAAGGGGTGTGAGGAGGAACATGGGCTGGTCAGAGCTCTCCTCCATCCCCAGTTCCACAGCCGAGGGTGTTTTCCAGGGCTGGTGGCTCTTGTGACACACCTCAGACCGAGCCTGCTGTCGGGAACACGTTGTTTGTGGTTCCTGGGAACGGGGCACCACGTAAGGGGGCCTTGGGCTGGGCTCTCGGATGAACTCATCTCTTTTGAAACCTTAAACCAGCTTTGTCTGCCTGGTCCGTGCAGTGCTCCCTTCCCACGGTGCAGGAGCGTGGGTCCCGGCGGCGGGGGGAACGGCAGGGCTCTGTGCTGCCGGGGGGTGATTCACCAGCCTGTGACACCACGCTGGGAACCTGATTTTCCACAGGCATGTCAGGGCACAGGAGCAAATTAACTTCCCTTCCCCGCCAGCAGATGCTGAGCCCCACAATTTGTGTGTGGAGGGATAGCCCGGTCCTTTTGTTCTTGGGTTTCACACAAACCACAGGAGCTGCCGCTGCCAAGTTGTGGGTTGGGGAAGGGGAAGGCAGGGGCTCTCCCAGAGCAGCAGGCTCTGGCTCACCACTGGTGGGAAAAGGCCCTGGGCGAGGTGTAAATCAGCAAGGGGGGAGCAGGTTCACACCGTGCCTGGGGTGGGCTCTCTGCAGCCGACCTGCCTGTTGTCTGCAGGATGCTGCTGGGGTTCCCTAGGTGGGACTCCAGCCCCATCCCATGGATTGGGGGCTGTTGCCTTAGGAAGGATGGAGCACCAGGTGCCTGGGGAAGCCCCATGCAGTGGTCCTTGGTGGCAGGAGGGCTGGCTGGAGTGTGCCAGAGAGCCGTGGAGCAGGAGGAGCAGGCAGCACCAGCCATCTCCACGCTCAGCCTTGCAGCACCTTTGGTGCCAGCTGAAGCATCAAAGTCCATTTCTTACCGCAGGAGCATTGCATGAGCTTTCCCTCCCAAGGTCAGCACTGCTCATAAATCACTCTGGGTGCAGGAGAAATGCCACGGGCTATTGCAGAGAGGCAGCTGGCCAGCACAAACCACCGACACCCGGCCGAGCTCCACCTTTCCCTGGTGGCAAAGTTCTCACGGCAGCCACATCCCCTGGAGCCTGTGCAGCTGGGACAGCTTGGCCCTGAGGACATGATGAGGGGTTTCTGCTGGACACCTTGTTTTGCAGCCCATAAACTTAGGCAAATGGATTGCACCTAACCAACTGCATGGAGGTCCCCGAGTCCTCACCCAGATCAGCAGCAGTTTGGGTGCCTCTCGTCCCCTGCAGACCTAGACTGGGGGATTTAGGTGCTGGGCTTCCCTTTCCTCCTCCTCTTCTCTGCAGAGGACTCCGAGGTGATGCTCTGCCTGTGGACCACAGGGCATGGTTCTAAGCCTGCTTCTCTCTCGACAGGGCGAGCTGCCGCTCAATGCCATCCAAGTGCTCTTTGAAGAGAATGAGAAAACCTCCTTTTTAATAGAAGGTGGGTGCCTGGTGTGCCAGGGGTGTGCTGGCAGCAGCCATGGAGGTCTCCGGGGCTGGGCTGTGGCCACGTTCCTGGCTGTGCTCACCCACATCAGCACCCAAGCTTGGAAATCTCAGCCCATCTGTGCCCCGGCTGCCCTGCAGAGCCTGGCTTGGGGCTGGAAGAGGGTTCTGTGTGTGCACAACCCTCCTTTGGATTTGTCCCTGTCCCACAGTCAGTCAGTCTGCACCAAGGGCAGAGCGTTCCCATTGTCCCTGCATCCCTGTGAGGATCTCCAGCCCCTGGGAGGACGTGGGGACGGATGGGGCAGGGGGATCCTGTGTGTTTCTGAAGATCACAGCCAGTGATGGTGAGGGATGTTCCCACAGGCCGGCTGATCAACTCCATCCGGGTGATCTGCCGCAGCTATGACGATTACCGGGACTGGCTCTACTGCCTCAAAACAGCCCAGTTTCGGAACGCCGACTCCTCCCTCTCTGGATCAGAGAGTTTCTCGGGATCAAAGGTGCCACACCCCAGCCAGGTAACAGATGTGGCTTTGTGTGGTCATCAATAGATGCCTCCCAGGACTCCCATCTATCCTATCTCTAGCCACGTGTCACTACTCCTGTGACACAACAGGCTTTCATAGGATCATAGAGTCATTATGGTTGGAAGGGACCTCCAGGGTCATCAAGTCCAACCTTTATCCCATCATATTCCTAACCATTAGACCATGGCCTCAAGTGCCTCATCAACCCATTTGTTGAACACCCCCAGGGACGGTGACCCCACCACCTCCCTGGGCAGCCCATTCCAGTGCCTAAGCCTATTCCAGTGCCAAGTCCCCTTTGCATCAAGTCCCCTGCTTAAAGGCTCTCATGAAGTTGCTGAGCCCTGCAAATTATTTTGAAGCCCTGTATCACGTTATATGGGCATTATATTATATGAAATTCCCCCAAAAGCAGACTCCTGGTCACAGACTGTGGTGGTGTTGTGCAGCGAGGCGTTGGCACGAGGACATTAACAGGGTCTTGGGAGGAAGGGGGACCAGCACTGCAGCTGGGATGGGGTCCTGCTGGGGTGGGAGATGGGGCTGGGGAGGGATGTGCCTGCAGGAACAGGGGGCTGTTCCTACCTGTGTGCTTCTCCCCCCCCCCAGTTTGCTGGCAGTGGGAGGGGGTCACTCACATCTGACGGCCGCACAAACTCCTGGGCGTCGGGAGGCAGAGTGGCCACCTCAACACAGCTCTCCCAGAACAGCGGCTCCCTCCACGATGGACAGTCCTTCCCACTGGGGTTGGAGAGCAGGCTGCTCGAAGACCCCCTCTCCCCTGGCTATTCCCAGCCTCTCCATGTGAGTGAACCCCCCAGCATCCCGGGACTGGGCTGGGGTGGTCAGTGTTTGCAAATCCGTGTTTGTCCTGGCTCAGCTGATAAAGGAAAAGTCTGCCGAAGGGTCCATCCCAGTGCTTTGGTCTGAGCACAGATTGTTTGTACAGATTGCAAAAGGGCAGATGGGACTGTTCAGAGGTCGGGAAATCCCAAAGTAACAGCCTGGAGGTGTGGGAGGTGATGGGCTGGGCAGGCTCTGACCCCGTGCAGCGCTCGTACATCCAGGGAAGAGCACGTGGGGTACGGGCAGGACAGTGCACGAGTGCCTGGCGTTGGTGGCAGGTGGGTCTGTGTACCTGAGGCTGGCCTCAGGAGAGTCACCTCCCAGCTCAATCTTCTCATTCCAGAGCCTGGCACAGGCCAACTGGCCGAGCACGGGGCTGCCAGCACAGGACCTGCGGAGGGGAGGCAGCGCCAGGAAGTCCAAGGGCAAATGTGGGCCTGGTGGGCAGCAGCTGCCCAGCCAGGACGTGGAGAGGACCATCTGCAGCCTCATTGCTGAAAACCCCAACGGGGAGCTCCTGTCCTCGGTGTACCACGAGCCGTACCCAGCACACAGCTCCCAGCATCACCCCGCAGCTCCCGCGCCGCACCTGGACCGCAGCAGCGTAAGGGCGCCCGCTTTGCATGGCCCTGGCAGTGCCACCCATGGGGACAGCTGTCCTGGCAGGGCTCGAGGCAGGGTGAAACCCCTTCCCATTTGAAAACATCCCATGGGAGATGAGGTTAAATGGAGGAATGTCTCTCGGAGCCTGGAGGTGCTGGGCACTGAGGCAACACAAGCGCCAGAGCTCTGCACGTAGGAGCAGGATTAGGACACAGGCTCTTCCTCCAAGGGCTTTCCAGTGTGTGTCCATCACTGGTTTAGTGTGGGATGCCATGTTTCCCTCCCCTTGATGAGCATGCATCTGCCCAGGGAAGTCCCCTTGTTAGCACAGACGGCTGGAGTCGGGAATCAGACTGGAATTGCAGGGAGATTCCCCGCTCCGATCCCTCCTGGGGATGACTCGGGAGTAGGGAACAGCCTGTTACGTTCCTGTCTCCATTCTGCCTTTTAGCTGCACAGATGGAGCTTGGTGGGGAGTCAGCCCTCGACAGCTTCCAGCTCCCTGGAGAAGCCGCCCGTGCCCCGCTCCCCCTCCTACGCTGATCCCTACACTCCCAGCTCGCCCGGTGCGCGCAGCCTGGCCGGCTCCGGCTTCCTGGAAGAGGTACCCACTGGCCATGGCCCTGGCTCCAGAAGCTGTGCCTCGGGCTAGTTCTTTTCCTGCTGTCAATTCACAGTGGGGCTGGGCATGGCAGAGGTCTCTGCTTTTCCAAGCCAGGACAGGGTCAGAGGAGAACAGGTCACAACAGTCCTGGGAAGAGCCAGAAACCACAAAAGAAAGGCAGAGGCTGAGATGTGATCCAGCCTACAGAAACCAGAGATGAGTCTGACACACACAACACTTCATCCACCCCAAAAAACCCCAGCTGGGATAACCCAGTGCCTGTTAAAGGTTACATTTCTAGTTCTGGGCATCTCTGGCTGGCACCCCCTTTGCTGCTTGAGTCCTCCCCTCCAAGGGTTCCTCCTGGCTGCTCTCTGACCTCTCTCATGCCCTGAGCTGAGCAGGCTTCACCCTACAACCCTCACGTCGAGCCAGCTTCCACTTGGACCTCTGTGGGTCAGTGCGAGGGACCCTCAGCCGTTCCTCCTTTCCCATCTAAGGCATGGGAAGGATCAGAAGGATCCTGGGAAGGTTCAGGAGGATCAGGAGAAGGCATGAAGGATCAGAATGCAGTAGGGTTTGCAAGGCAGGCTGAATCCCTTGGTTTGCCTAAGTCTGTTGATAGCAGGGCTGGCTTACAGGTGGGGAGCAGCCAGTGGTGTTCCCAGCTCTCCATAGCAGGTATCAAACATGGGCTTTGTTTGGGTTAAGTTCCTGCAGTGTCACGGACAGACGGGCTCAGTGGTCCCCCAGCACCACCCCCTGCAGAAGAGGAGCTGCCAGCCCCTGCCCAGCGGTCACTGCAGAGAGGTGCCACCCCACACCTCGTGCCACCTCCAGCTGCCACCTCCTGCTGGTGCTTATCTTGAAGATGTGAGTTTGTGACTGCAGTGCCAGTGCCCCACGCTGTGCAGCTGCAGGGGGAGGGATGGGGGTGTGACGTCCCAGCTCACCTTTCTCCAGCAGAGTGGTTGGTCACTGCAGGGCTCTGGGATGGGGTGGATCTTGGGGAGCAGGGTTGGGGGAACCAACAGAGAGCTGATTCCTGGTGTGCACTCACCAGGGCTGCAGTGTCAAGTCATCCTCATCAGTGCATCTCTTTCTTTCCAGGTCTCTTCTCTGCAAGAGGAACATCTGGGCCCTTTGTTGCAGCCACCAGGTGAGACCCTTGGGTGGGTGCTGCAGCCCCCCCTGCCTCGCTGGTGTCTGGGAGGGGGCGTGGGGACTCCTGCTTCCCCATGGTGGGACCGAGTCTGTCACCCTGCCCCTTGCCTGCCTCTGTCTGGTGGGGCCATGCCTTGGCTTCCACTCACTGCCCACCCATCCCATGTGGGGGCTTGTGGGTTGTTCTGTGGCACACTTGTAGCTTCCACTGCTTTGCCCAGGTCTGGTAGCCTCTGGGCTGCCATTTACTGACCCTCGTGTCTTCTCCCTGCTGGTGAAGGAGGACACAGCCACTGGGCTACTCGGGAGCTCTCTGAGGGCTTCTGTCTGGTTTTCTGCAGATGGGGATTTTGGCACCTATGACCTGCCCATGGCCAGCTACTCCCCCCGGGACTCAGCAGCCTACCACGACTATGCCGAGCTCCAGAGCTTCCAGAGCGACCTCAGCTATGACAACCTGTGGGAAGCTGAGGAGAAGGAGCTGGACACCCCGCACACAGCTCCCAGCCAGCAGTTTTACCACGTCTGAGGGAAGGCATCCACAGCCAGGCACAAAAAAAGCCCCCCGGGCTCTTTTCTTGCTGGGCTTCCCTCCAGGGTGAGGAGCCTGAGGAGCAAAGGGAAGGGCCCTGCTCTGCCAAAGGCTGCTTCCCATGTCCTGGCAGGTCCAGGGTTAGAACGTCTCCCCTAAATCTGAGGATGGGGGTAAAGCACAAAAGCAACAGCCCCTGCAGAGCTGGAGGAGCAGTGTGTGAGCTGTGCTGAGGAGCACACCCCACGGCAACAGAGCTGGGGAACAGCATTGCCCCTGCAAATAGGGGGAAGAACAAAGAGCTGGGCAAGCTCCCTCAGATACAAGGGACTGAGTGCTCAGGTGGAGCAGTCACTCGAAGGCCAAAGACAAGGGCTTGGTCACTGGGGGGGTCCCCTGGTCCCTGGGAATAGCTGTTAAGCCAAACCTTTCCCCATTGAGCTCTGAGGTCTGCAGAGATCACAGAATCACAGAATCCTAGGGGTTGGAAGGGACCTCAAGAGATCATCCAGTCCAACCCCCCTGCCAGAGCAGGGTCACCTGGAATACATGCATGAGACATGCCCCATCGTGGTGTGTGAGGTTGGTAGCAATAGCTCATGGGGTTGTCTTCCAGCCAGATTAGAGCTATCTGACAGAGATGGAGAAAAAACCCCCAGATTTGGGCAGAATGGGATGTTCTTCCCACTTTATGCAAAAAATTCTCTCCTGGCAGTGCTGGCTCCAGGCCATGGTGGTGACCTGCAGTGTTATGAGCCTGCCACCTCGGCAAGAGGAATCAAGACATGTGGTGCCAGCAGATATGCCAAGTGGCTTGTGTTTACCAGGGTCTTCCCTGGAAAGGATGCCCTAGATCCCTCTCACGGGACAGCATCCTTTCCTCCCACCCCTCTGCACGTTACTGGACTCACAGGAAATGCTGCCTATGGATATCCAGGCAGGGAGGGAAGGAAAAAAAATCCCTACTAGCAAAACTCCAGTACAGTCACAACACTCCAGTGATCAGGGCTGGGACCTCCCTCTCCCCTCCTCCAGAGCAGCAGCAAGACCAGGACACAAACAACATGGGACAGAGTCTCAGTGCTATCACTTCCCAGCCTCTTAGGGCAGATCCTCCAGCACATATAAGGTCAGCAGGAAACCCAGATGTTTTTTTCACCTGAGGCTCCAAATTCTTAACCTTTGTTCCCTAAAGAGGCTGCAAACCAAACGTATTACCAAAATCTCTATTTTTGTTCTTTCACTGGTGCAAACAAAACAACCTGGGAGCTTTTTGTACTTGAATATCTACATATTACATTGTACTTGTGCTTTCTTTCTTTCTCAGAAGGTACCCGACAAAGTTTACATGTAAGGTTTGAGTGGGTTTTATGTATTTAATGTGTAAATGTGGCTGAGTTGAAGATCTATTTAATTTTCTAGCTGTGGGTGATGTTTGGGACTGTAGAATGGGCAGTTGTCTGAACATTTTTGTGTGTGTGGGTTTGGGTCTTCTGGCTGTTATTGTTGTGTTTCAGGTTTACTTTCATTCTGGGAAGTTTAGTATCTAATAACAACCCCAGCAGGACCTATTTATTCAGAACAAAGTTGCACTGGGGAACAGCAGAAGCATGTAGTGCATGGAGGCAGCCATGCTCTTGAGCTCCTGTGGACATGTTGACACTGAAGACTGTCACCATGGTCTTTTAAATTGGGTTTCAACAGTGTGGAAAAGGGAAAAGCTCCTCCCTGTTGCTGTAAAAATTCCCTGGTGGATTTCTGTGAGACTGGACAACTGCAATACACGTTCTTCTGCAATATTCTTCTGCTCTCTTTCTTTGCCATCATCTGGTTTAATGGAGGTGGATTTTTGCCCATCACTGCTGTCCTTCCCAAAGCCCTCCCTCCCTTGAGGACCTTGGGGCCCTGGGTGCAGGAGGATTCCTTGTTCAGGTCAGGCACTTGTAAACCCTTAATCCCATAGTAAAGACCCTCCTGCGTTTGCCAGGCGACGAGACCTGGTAGAGGTTTAATGCCAAAGCTGGTCAGCCCTGGCTTCAGCCCTGTGCCTGGGGGTCTGGGGAGAGCACTCTGCACATGACAGTCACTTTGGTGACTCCAAATGGCTCCATGCCTGTGCCATGCGTGGTCTGTCCTCTCTGCTCTCCAGCCCAGAGGGTTGATGAGGCACTTGAGGCCATGGTCTGATGGTCCAATGGTTAGGAATATGATGGGATAAAGGTTGGACTTGATGACCCTGGAGGTCCCTTCCAACCATAATGATTCTGTGATTCTGTGATTCTATGATTCTATGATTCTATGACCTGGGTGGGATGCCCAGGCCAGCCCCAGTGGCAGGGTCAGGCGTGGAGCCGGCTGGTGCAGGGTTTGGCTCTGCTTTTGCTGGCCCGACCTCACTTTGTGGTAGCCACTTCCTAACAAAGCCAGTTGGGATGGTGTGTTGGCCACTGCAGGGGCTGGCTTGGCAAGGAGATATCATCCTGAGCACTGCACCCAGATGCCTGTAGGCCACTTCTGTCCCTGCATCTGCTCTGGGCAGAGAACCAGGCGCCCTTGGCTGGCTCTGTCGGGGAGAGCAGCGAGGAGCTGGAGCTGGATCTTCATTTAAAGGTCAGGAATCTGAGGGCTGGGAGCAGCAGGGCAGGCGGGGGTTGTCCTCCTGCATTGTCCTCCTGCACACACTGCTCCATGCGAAACAGCAGGGTGAGAATCACAGAATCACAGAATCACACAGAATCACACAATCCTAGGGTTGGAAGGGACCTCGAAAGCTCACCCAGTCCAACCCCCCTGCCAGAGCAGGGTCACCCAGAGTCCATCACACAGGAACGCATCCAGGTGGGGTTTGAATGTCTCCAGCCAAGGAGACTCCACAGCCTCTCTGGGCAGCCTGGTCCAGTGCTCTGGCACTCTCACAGGAAAGAAGTTCTTCCTGAGAAGGTGGAGGTGTTTGTGCTGCAGCTCCCCGTGCTGTGCTCAAGAAATGGAGTCACCAGGTGAGAGGTGGAGGCGTTGGCCATGGTGTGTCTGTCCCTGGCGAGCAGCTCTGCCGAGCCACGACGTGCAAACACAGAGATGGGTGACAGTGACACACAGGGCCACCAGCAGCCAGTGCCTGGCTCCCCAAGGCTGCAGGGATGTGGCACAGCTTCTCAAGCCATTTCAGTGCTGCTCCCAGAGCGGCAGCTTCCCTCCCCAGCTACATCTGGGCTAAATTTGTCACTCTCTCCATCGCTGCCCTTTGGACGTGCAGGCTGCTCATTTCTCACGCTTCCAGCACGCCTCTGTGCGCAGCTGCCGTGGTCTGTTTGGCTCCTATTTCAGGTCCTGAACTCCATCCCTGTGCTCGTGTGCCTGTGCCTGAGTTATTGCCTTGTTCCTGCAGTTCTGCTGGGGCAGAGCGTGGCTGCTCCCAGCTGCTGCCCAGCACAGAACATCACGTTTCGGGATGAAATGTGAGCGTGCCCTTAGCAACCAGACACCACCAGGGGCTTGCACCCAGGGAGGGTGGGGGTGTGGGTGGACACAGGACCTGGGTATCCCATCCCTGAATGCTGCTTGCTGCCCAGCTGACCACTACCCCACTGTTTCTGCAGGAATTAAGGATTGTGGTAACAAACTGCCACTGAAATAGCTACACAGCCCCTGCCATAGAAGCAGCTGAAGGATTTTTACTTATGCCCTTTCCCAATTGGGTTTAGCTCCCCCTAGGAGAAGCACTTTTCCCCACCCCCCCTCTATCTGTCCCTGCTTTAGAAGGTTGTACAGCTTTGCCAGGCTGGTATAATTAATGTAGAGCAATTTATGTGTGTGAACAAGCCCTAAAATGTTTCCAAACCAGCATCAGCTTGGTTGAGACCCTCACCCCAGCTCCTGGGCACAGCCTGATTTCCCTCCTGAGGCTTTCCTGGCCGTTGGTTTTCCCCTGATGGTTTCCTATCCAGATGCTGCCCCAAGCAGCAGGTGGGAACAGGGCTGTCTTTGTGACCATGAAAGTCCCCACCCTTTTCCTCTTCCTTCAACACATTTCTCAGCAGATTCAGGATTTAACAGAGAGGGGGTTCACTGGAAGTGGTTCAAGATGTCTTAGTGAGGGTGGCATTAAAATGGAAACCACAGCACCTGTAAACACACCAAATACCTCTCCTTCCCTGAGAAACGTGTTCATCCATCACAGCCTGGCTGCAGCAGAAGTGTGGTCTGAGCCAGGTCACCCACAAACCACCACCCTGGTGCCCAGCAAGCCCGTGCACACCCCGCTGCCCCGCTCGGTCACAGGATAGCTGTGTCTTTATTCCCAGGGGCAGATGAAAGGCAGGGGATGATCCTAGCTGCCAACAATTCACTCGCTGACAAATGATATCTCCACCCCTCCACACCCTCCAAGTGTTAAAACTCCTGAGTCGGGTCCCCCTCTTCTGGAACCACGGCTGGAAAAGCAGAGCAGCGATGGGAACACCAGACCTGGCTCTGTTTCTCTCTGCTCTCTGCTTTCCAAGCCATGGTTTCACACTTCTTTTGCTCAAAGAATAAACAGCAGGGAGAGGGGGGGTTAAAAAGAAAGTGGGGGCTGTGAGCTCCTCCTTTGGCTTCAGAGGTCTGGAGACAACCCGCTGTAACTGAGGGCATGGTGAGCTGTGGTGGAGCATCCCACCCACCCCATCCTGTGCGTGGACTTGCTGAGCTTTTTATTGTATTTACAGAGATTTGGGAATTCCGTGGGGAGCATTTTGTATGAACGTGTCTCTTCCTGCCGGGGGAGGACCTGCTGGGCAAACCTGCTCCTGATCCTGCTGGGAAAAGCCAGCACCTCCCTTGGAGAGCCCTCGGTTCCCTGAGGAGCAGAAGATGTGCAGGGTTTGCTCTGTGATGAGCAACTCCCTCAGTGCCCTGTGGGTGGAGGAATCCACCCGAATATGTCAGGCTCTCGGGGCTGGGTGACTGCAGCCTTTCTGTCTGTCTTGGGTGCCAGGGAGGTCATGCCCTGCTCTGCCTCCTGGCACTGGCACAGCCCTCCGGAATCCCTCTGGAGTGCCAGGAGCAGACAGCCACGCTCTGGAGACAGCACAGCAGGAATGTCCATGGGCAGCTTGGTGCTGGTTTGATTACCAAGAGGCGAAATGAAAATAAGAGTGGAGGAGCTGCTCTGGCCAAGCAGATGCCTGCAAGAGGAGGGGGCAGTGGGAGAGCCCTCCCGGAGACGCCGGGTGGCACACGGTGACCAAGGCCAGATGAAACCCGGAGGCAGATCTTGAGGGTGCACCTGCCTGACTTTTTCATCTGCTTGGCAAGATGAGGTGTCAGATGTGGGAGCTACGTGCGAGGCAAGGAAGTGGGGTGGGGTGGGGTGGCACGGCCCCCACCACCAGCACTGGCACTCTCTGGTGGAGGGGACGGTCCCACGGCACCAAGGATGCTCAGGAAAGGTCATTTCTATTGTGGCTGCTGCTATGGCAAAATGTGATGGGTTCCTGGCTCCTCCCTCCGGGG
>VZRW01007774.1:30931-89575 GCA_013398125.1 Aegotheles bennettii | reverse complement strand
CATGATTCTATGAGATACAGGCAAGATGACCTTGCCATGGAGGGGGAGGAGAGAGCTTAAAAGGTGGAGAATAAACCAAGCATTAAAATTGCAGGCAAGTCCAGGCTGGTTTCCTCCAAGGACACCAGAGACAATGCTGCTGTCTGGCTGAGTGCAGTAGACACTCCCAGAGCTGATCTCCTGATACCAACAAGATCTTTCAATATTTCCTTTGGCTTCTGCTGAGAGCTGAGAACATCTGTCTTCTGAAATATTTATCACATCCACTTCTACCAGTAGAGATCAAAAGGAGTGTGAAATGCACCTCCGACCTGAGGGATCACCTGGCACCTCCAGGAACTTTTAGCAGGGGAAGGTGTCCGATCACATCTGCATCTCCCAGCCCGAGCTCTAAAGGATCAGACACCAATTATCACAGAGAGGTAGAGGTGACAGGCACCTCGTGTTGCCCACAGCATCACACAGGTACTGACCCCTCCTGGGAAGGAACTCAGTGTGATTTTCTGGACTTGGAAAAGATGTGGCTGATGTGGGTACACTCCCCAGCACAGAGCCCTGCCCCATCCAACCCTCCCTGCAGGGACCAATGACCTCAAAAGTGTCTTCAACATCATGGTTTATGGCCAGAAACCATCCTGGTTCCTCTGAGATCTTCAGACCAGCTTTGACATCCCTGAGACACACCAGAACAGTTCTCCCAACCATTTTGCCCAGTATTAAATCCAGTGGCTTTCAGCACAACCGTTTATGAACTGCCAGCAATGTGTATGGGAGGGAAATCACCTGTTCCTGCACCTGCAAAGTGGAGGGCAATTCCTCCACATTTGTGTGGCAAGGTTAGAAAATACAAACCCTGAAATATTCAAAACCAGCCAGAAGTCAGCTGTGACCCTTCAGGATTGAGCCATGTCCCCACCCTGGGGACATCTCGCTGCCTGAGGAGCTGTGCAGGAAGGGTCAGAGACCCCTGAAGCAGGAGCTGGCAGTCCCAGACACCTTTTTCTTCCAGCAAACCTGCCTGCTGCCTTGCTCTGACCTTCTCCTGCTCTGCTCAGCCCCCCGTGACAGCCCCCCAGGACAACCCCACATAACTGAGCGGCTGGATGCCTCCAGCTGCTCCCCCATAACCCACCCCCCAGGCCAAGGCTGCTGGATTCCCACCTGCCACTGGGAATGTGGAGAGTGCTTCATGGATTATGGCTGGATAAACAGTAAAGCTGAGCATATGTGAATGGTTCAGCCTCCCCTGTGCTCCTGCTCAGCAGAGGCTGCTGGGCAAATCTATCAATGCCTGAGGCTGCCATGGCAGGAGGTCCTGGCTGCAGAGCTGGAGAGCTTGGCTGCACCCAGGGGGCATGGGGAGGGTAGAGGTGAGGACGATCGATGCACTGAACCCAGGAGCTGCTGCTGTGCATTGACTTGTGCTCACTGATCTGCTCGGGGAGCCCCGGGAGGAGCTGGCAGGAGCCCGACCCCGCTCGAGTCCCGGGAGGAGGACAGGGCTCTCTGGATCAGGCTGCCAGCCACATGCAGCAGGGTCTCAGAGGGCTGAGCCAAAGAGGAGAAGCAGCCCATGTCCTTGCACAGTCTGTCCTCAACCAGCACAGCAGCTCCTACATTTTCCAGTCAACCAACACATAATGGATTGATTTCTCATCCTTTAAAACCCAGTGCTCATCCAGCAGCTTCACACACAAACAACACAGACACAGGACTGTACACAGAAGTATTAAATGAGATAGATCTTTATTAGAAGCTTCCAGCATATTTTGTCTGTTTTCCTCCCCCACAAAATGCCTCTTACTGGATATACAGCTCCTCTAGTCCATATAGAGCCTGCACATCTCTCTCTCCTGCTATTCACTGCTGTGTATCTCACTGTACAATTGTACAGTTTGCCCTCTTACTGGCAATAATACCTGGTCTTAAGTACAACTCCACACATTAAAATCACATGGCATTACAAGGAAGGAGCTAAACCTTTCCCCTCTCATTTCCAAAGACAAACATTGCCACGGACTGTTCTGCAAAGCTCAGAGGCAGATCCACACGGGTGTTCTGGGCAGTGCCCTTGTGGATCTGGTCCCTAAGTGCTTAACAAATCTCACATTCGTGCTATGACCAGTCTTGGGAGTGAAGAAAACCCTCATGAATAATGCCCTTGAGTGATCAGGAAGGCACTAGAGACAGGGAAGAACCTGAACCACCTCTTTTTCATTTTTCACCCCTCCTCCTGCTCTGGGTCTCACCAGCCCTCTCCATCCCCACGAGGTTGCACACGCAGCCACGGCACCTCCTCACTCCACACCTCCTCCCAGCCAGCTCTGTGTCTCCAGGATGAGAGGCAGCAGACTCACCAAGTGATGTACCAAGACTCTTCACCTGGTGGTTGTCAGAGCCAAACACATCCATGTGCCTTTTCCTCCTCTCCAACATGTTCCTGTCCTCATCAGAGCTCTTCCCTGAGCTCAGCCCCTCCTCCTGCTGCCTCTGCAGCCCCTTTCCATCCTGCAGCACCCTTCCTCGCTCCCCCTTCCCCTGGCTCTGGCCGTGTGATACCTACGTGTCCCCTGCCCACGGGAGTGAGATGTGTCCTTGCAGTGGGTGCTGCTCACCCGCAGGGACAGATCCCCCATCCACAGCTCTGGCTCAGCAGGGTGGAGGTGGCCACATGCAACAGAAACCCTACCTCAGCCTCCTGAACAGTTCAACCCAGCCGTGACTTCTTGGAGTGAAATCCAAGAGGATGAGTCCTGCAGTGAGCCAAAGTGGTCACGGGAGACCTTGGCCTTGCCAAGGGAGTGGCCCCTCCATCCCCATTTAGCTGCTGCCCAGCCAGCACGCAATGCTCAGCAGAGCACCATGTTTGGACAGACAGCTCTTCCCCAAAGCTCTCTCCTCTCTTCCTTCACAGATCCCCCAACCCTCCCATAGGAACACAGCACTTTTCCTGGTTTCTTCTGCTCCCTCCTCCCTCCACCACCTCCTTTGCCACCAGGGGACTTCAGCAGGGAGGACGGACACACGGTGCCCTGGGAAAGACACTGGGACTACTCCTAGGAGATGGCACGAGTATGCAAGAAGTGTGCAACTAAAGAACAGAGCCAGCCCACACCGGGCTCCTCTTCTGTCCAGCACAGGTACAAACTGCCTACCGTATGGCAAGTGGCTGTCACGGAAGGATCCTGCTCCCTGTGACATCCTCTCCCACTTGGGGATGGATCCAGAGAATCCTTGGTGCTGGGGTCCAGGCTTCTCGCTCAGCCCCAGAACAAAGTCCTCAGCCTCCGCCTCCGCCGTCCTCTCGTGTCCTCGGGAAGCACCTCCGGTGTGCGCCGAGCCTAGATCCGGGGGTGTCCTTCCCTGACCTGCCTTCTGAAGTAGCGGATGGCAGAAAGCGTGCCAAAACTTGCCAGGAACACTGGAAAAGAGCCCAGCACATTTCCAAAGTGAGCCTGGGCGCTTCTTCCAAACCAGAAGATCACTTTTCCAACCCTGAAGATCACAAGCTGCTTGGCTCACTCTGGGACCCAGAGGGGTCACTCCCTTTCTCAGCCCCCTCCTGTCTTTGCTCTTCATCCCCACCACACTGTGCTTGTTCCCAGCGTGCCCGGTCCTGAGCTGCCCACAGCATGGCTGACCACATCTGGTCCTACAGTCTGGGCATAGGGATCACCCCCCTATTTCACCAAAATGGTTGTTTTTTAAGAGAAACACAACACAGACTTCATAGAGATGGGTGGTGATTAGATGGACAGGTTCATGTGGAGATCTAGTGGGTCTCAGCTCAGATGAGAAGACCACAGGAGGAAACCTCACCAGGGCTTTAGGACAGCCCCTTCATTTTCTGCTTCTGTTTGGACCAGGAAGATGCCAAGAGAAATACCAGTTTGTGGGTTACCTGGGGATGCTCTGATCCCAGCCAAAAGCAGAAAACATCCAAAACCCAGAGCCAGAAAATGCAGAGGTACAAAAAATAACTCCTGGAGGTTACACACAGGATCAAGCTCTTCTCTGTCCTTCCACCTAATGTTTTTAGCTTGGCTTGTAAGGGAGCTCAAATTCCCAATCTGTGCCCAAGCAAAACTGGAAACCCAAGCGATGCTTTTGGACTTCCCAGTTTAAATCCAGACTTGATTTTGAAGTGCATAGTGGGACATAAACAAGGAAATTCAACTGGACAGAACCTAAAATGCCCAGAGAGAGCTGCTGGTCTGGGACATCCGAGGGTCCATAGGCTCCCCTCCCGGTGGGTTATGCAATCCCGAGGGCACGAGGCCATATTGCCTTCTCACGCCCTCTCCAAGGCCACTCTGCTGTCTAATAATAAGGCAGCAAGGAGGAGCAGGCCAAAAGCTCCTTGTGATGACTGCGCTGAGCAACTTTAGCTAATGAGCTATTCTCAGCTCGGGGTGTCAGCTTGGTGACCTTAGTGGGGAACATTCCTTCCCGGGACAGGCAGCAGGAAGCCCTGGTCCCAGCATCTCACCTCACATTGGGGTCTCTCTGGTGCCCAGGGGCTGGACCCTGCTCATCCTGCAGTCCTTGGGCCACAGCTCAGCTCAGCCGTGCTGCCCAGCTTCCTCTCTCCCCACCAGTTATTCAAATGCTGTGGTTGGAGAGGAGAGGAACTGATAGAGCTCCATTTACTGGCATGACCCTGCACCAGGGAAATGTTGCAGCTGTGTTTAGAATAAAGATTATACCTTTACAGCACATTAGAAAAATATGTGCCCTTGTTCCAGCTGAGCTGAAGGGGTATAAACCTGCAGACTGGTCCATACTGGTCCATAAACCTGCATACTGGAGGTCCTGATTCAGCTTCTAGCCATCACGGATCCTAAAGAAGCCTCTTGCCCTGACACTGGTACCAGTCCCTGTCTGAGGTGGGATGTAGCAGGGCCAGGATTAGGGATACAGACTTGTCCTACGGCTCAGTTCAAGTCACTTTGTGTGGGGAAAGGACAACTAAGTGAGCAGGAACCAGAACTGACATTTCTATAGGAGAGAGAAGGGATTGGGAAGTAACAGGACGCTTTGGAAAAGCAGGGAAATGACTGTGTTTTCCCCCAGGCAGGGTTAGGTGTGCCAGCATCCCTGCCTTTCTCCCCACCACACCCTCCACGGGGTCCTTCCCACCCCTCTCCCACCAGGCTGGGCACCATACGTACTGGTCTTCCAGGCATCTGGAGCCTGCAGGTCGGAGGTCTTCACCGCCCAGGACGCGAAGGCGCAGAAGACAAGGCACATGTCTTTGTGGGTCAGGGCCAGAGGGGCCTCGGGCCTCCCTGCCAGGAGGAGAGCAGGAGGATTGGGGTTGGACAACACCTCATCTGCCTCCAACCAACCCCTCTGGGGCAGCGAGTCCTTGCGCTCCCATAGAAACACATCTTTGTCATGTGTTTGCCTTCCCAGAAGACCATTGATCACCATTGGCCAAGTCAAACGCATCCATGTAGGACTCAGGTTGGTTTCCTAAGGTGAGGGGCACATTTCCCACCCCTCTCAGGTTTACACTTTGCTGAGAGCCCCAGGTAAATATTTATTAATGCACAGCGGGTGGACACGCCACCTCCAGGACCTCTGCCTGCCCCACCACCTCCTGGTGGACCCCTCTGTGGAGGAAGCAGGGAGTAGATTTAGGAGAGATCAATTCCTGGGCTGGCTGCCCATGTGGTGGGACTTTGGGCAGGGTCCCCATCCTGCCAGCCCATGCCCCGAGGCACACACAGCTCCAGGACAACACATCTTCTCCCAGGAGATGCTCAGCATCTCTCCATGGATCCCACCTCACTCCCCCACCCACCAGGTCCAGGTCCAGACACAGCCCCAAGTGCTCTGCTCTTCTTTGCTGCAGCTCCAGCTGAGCACAACTTGCAGGTTATTTTTGCTCCTATGTTGATTTGATCAGGCTTTTAATTAAAGCCAGCTTATTAATTAGCTACGACCATGGCAAAGGGGTTTTTTCCCCTGTGCAGGCAGAATGGAAGTTCCATTTTCAGGGACCCTTTGGGGTGATTTATTCATTGTTTGGTTTTAATATTAACTGAGGTGCTGTGGCTGTGAGCATCCCCTAAGCTTTAAGGTCAATACTCCAGCAGCCTGAGTGGGTCAGACTCACTCTCCCTTTATTCCTGTCCCTCTCACCTCCCACCAGTTGATATCCAGGTAACCTCTGGGGTTTCTGGAAGGTGTTTTTCAAGTTGGAATGTGTTTTAGAGTGCCCCTCACCTCCCTCAGCAGGAAGCCTTGGCCATGTCCCACTCCATGCATCCCTTTCCCCCCACCAATATTAGATCAATTAGCAGCCCACCCTTAACGGGGCAGCAGCTCAGCAGCCACTGCTGCATCTCAGGGGCATGAGTTCTTTGGTACAGAAGGATTTTGCTGCTTGGCCACCTATTCCCTCATCAGAACCACTGGTTCATGGTTCTGGATGGCTCTGGGATGGGGGATCCTGACCTCCCAGCCACGTTTAACACAGCGACCCATTTCATCAAGCTTTTCTTGGCCAGAGTGCAGGAGAACAGACCAGATCCACACTGAGTTGTGTCCATCAGGGTGACAACACAAGGACACCGGGCCAGGCTGAGGTTCAGCCTGTTCCATGCATGCTGACACGAGCCCCAGGAGTGGAGTTTGCAGGGAGTGAAGCAAATTGTGCATCAATACCCCCAGCACTCGCCTGGCACAGGGACAGCGTGAGCACCACGAGAGAGAGCCAACGTGACACAGCGTGGCACCATGGTGGCTTCAGCCACGCTTCCAGAGATCCCTGCTAAAGCCTAGGGGGGATGTGGGGTGAGGTATGGTGCCAGGAGTGTGATCCTGCTGAGAGGTCTGGAAAACAAACCTTATGGAGACCGGCTGAGGGAGCTGGGGGTGTTCAGCCTGGAGAAGAGCAGACTGAGAGGAGACCTTATTGCCCTCTACAACTCCCTAAAGGGAGGTTGTAGTGAGGCTGGGGTTGGTCTCTTCTCCCCAATTGCTGATGACAGGACGAGAGGAAATGGCCTCAAGTTCCATCAGGGGAAGTTTAGGTTGGAGATTAGGAAGAAGTTCTTTACTGGGAGGGTGGTTGGGCACTGGAATGGGCTGCCCAGGGAGGTGGTGGAGTCACCGTCCCTGGGGGTGTTCAACAAACGGGTTGATGAGGCACTTGAGGCCATGGTCTGATGGTCTAATGGTTGGGAATATGATGGGATAAAGGTTGGACTTGATGACCCTGGAGGTCCCTTCCAACCATAATGATTCTATGATTCTATTCTATGATCCCAGGCCAGGGCTGCTGGGCAGGGGGGAACAGTGCTTTACCTGTCAGCGCAAGGGCCATCTCCAAACCTTCCTGGCCTCTTCCCAGCGGAGCCAGCGGGACGAGGGCGAGGTTCTCTCCAGATCCTCTCCGCACCAGAGCCTGCGGGGCTGGGGCTTGGCCTCTGACCAGATGCATTGGCCTTTGCAGGAGGGACTTCAAAGCCCCTACAGCTTTCTTCACCTCGGAGGCTGGAGCGATGGAGAAAATCCTTCTCCAGCCCACCCTGCTCCCAGACCCATCCGGGAAGAAGTGTTCATACACCTCAGGGACGGAGATAACCAGGGAGTCTTTGGCTGGAGCCGAGCTGAGATCCTCACCCTGCAGCCGAGTGTGGTCCAAGCTGCTGAACTTCTTTCGCTTCCTCTCTTTGCCCTTGAATTTTTTCCTGTTTCCTTCTGGATCATTGAAAAAATATTCATACAGTTCAGGCCAGGATATTTCCCTTTCCAAGGGTGTTTTCTCCTCCTCCCCTGAGTTCCCCATTCCTTCTTCTTCCCCTTGGGAGTCACAGAACAAATACTCGTACATCTCAGGCCAAGTCACGTCCAGGGTGTCTGCCCTTGCCGAGGCCCTGGCTGCAAGGCACGGGGGGCCCAGCTCCCCGGGGGGCTCAGCTCCAGGCTCCCCAGCAGCTCCCACAGCAGCATCCCCTCCAGAAGCCACCAGGCTCTTGGGATGGGGAGGCTTCTCTGGCACCTCCTGGGGTGCCTCTCCCGGAGGAGCCACAGCTCTGCTGGCAGGGATCACGGGCACAGTGTCACGTACGCCCAAGCCACCAGCCTGCCCCGGCTTTGAATGCTTGGTGGCCTTCACCTTCCCCAGGGACTGTGCTCCTGGATCCTTCTCCTTCTGCTTTGGGGAAGTGCTCATGGCTGGATTGCTCTGCTCCACGCTAGGGCTGGGCACTGGCCCTTTGCTCTCCGCTGCCTCCTCGCTGCCCAGCTTCACAAGAGCTGGCTTGGCTGCCTTCTCCTTCCCCTTGCTCTTCCGTGAGGACATGGGGGAGCCCAACGGTGCCTTCATGGGTGCTCCCATGCCCTGTGCCCCAGGTCCCACAGGCTCCCGGTCCCCTGGGGTCGCCTCGGTGGCACCGGCCCCGCGCTGCTTGCGGCTCTTCCTCGGCTGCCCGGGCACTTTGGGTCGCACGACCTCTGGGGACCCAGCTGGAGACCTGGGCTGGGCACCCACCTTCTCCCCACAGCCAGGTGCTCTGGGTGCAGCCTCCAGGGGGGGGTCCCGCAGGGGTCCCCGCAGCTCCGAGCGGGAAGTGCTGCTCCGATTGTTCCTTGCCAAAGCTTCCGGACCCCCCGGCGGTGCCACCACGGGGTTGCCACGGGGCTGTTCCTCTCCAGCATCCCCTCCGTGCTCAGGGGTGCTGGTCCCAGCTGGGTGGTTGGGGGGCTCCATGGCTTGGCTGTTGGTGGCTGCTCCTTCCTCCGACCCCGGCTGTGCTGCTGCTGCTTCACATGGTGGGCTGCTCTCGGCCGTGCCGCCGGCCGGGCTGGTGACAGTGGCTGCAGGGGGACAGGATGGTGGTGTCCTCTGCACGCTGGGCATCGCAACAGGCCAAGGGCAGCCGGGTTTGTCACTCTTGCACAGGAACCTGCCAACAGAGCCCAGGTCCGCTTCGTCCTCGCTGCCCGAGAGGAGCTCCGGCAGGGAGAGGTGGCTGCCGGCCGGCCAGCACGGGGAGGTGTCTCCGGCCACCCCACGTGGGGCTGAGCTCCGTGTGCCAGGCCCTGGCCTGCTGCCCACCCTCGCTGTGATCTGCCCGTCGGTGCTGGCGTGGCTGTCCCCTTGCTCAATGTCACTGAGACACTGCTCCTCGGCCGTGGCCAGGGCAGCCGGCACCAGGCTGCACTCCTCCGACGCCAGGAAGAACTCAGCCCACTCCCTGTCGTTCAGCTGGATGCTGTACTCGAAGTTATCCATGCCTGCAGCAGCGGAGCAAAGGGAGGGGGCAGAGAGATCAGGGCATGAGGCTATGGCTGATGGTGCTGGTGCCCCCAGCCCTTATCCCCCAGGTCCCTGCCCTGCATCCCTGCTGGCTGCGTTCACCCATCCTCACTTCTCTCCAGCTGGGATCAGCGGGAGCCAAGGGCAGCTCCTGCACACTCAGCAGGAAAAGTAGGGCTGTGCTGGACCATAACCCAGCCAGCAGTGAGAGAGACCACTGCTACCCCCCTCTGGTCCCTTCTGCCTCTGCTCCCCCAGCACAGCAGCACATCAGGTTTGGGATCCTCCCCACAGCAGCATCTGCACCTCACAGACCCCATTCCCACTCCCTTCCCCTACAGCCCGTTGGCAAAACTAGAGGATTTGTGCTCTTGAGCATTCCTGCTGCCAGGGCATCCTGCACGGAGGGAGCATGGAGCACAGCCCAGACAAGGACACCTCAGCAAGCCACGGCTCTGGGGGGGATATGCAAGAGAGCCCAGAGCCAGCACGGGGCACCCAGTGGAAGGAGAAGAAGCAGAGAGGTGACAAAGCTGCATCCTACCTGTACCCCAACCTGAGCCGGTGATGGAGCCATCCAAAGATCCATGCAGGAAAATCCCCCCAGCACAACATGATGCTGTACCCTTGACGGGGACAGAGAGCTCGGCTCCAGCACAGATCCATTCAGGGGCTAAAAATAGGAACCCCCCCTCCCTCCCCGGCGTGACACTTGAGATCCCAGTGTGATGGGTTCAGAGAGGGCAGGCCCATATATAGAAGCTGGTGGGGGAGATGTGAGGGTGCCAGCCAATGCATTTCTGTCCCACGGCCTCTGGGGTCTCTGGGACCACTCCTGATGCCCACTGCCTGCTTCTGCCCTCTGCCTGGACTTGCTCCATGGGATGGCCAGCAGACAAAGGGTCCAGACCACAGAGCTCCCAGCCTTTGGCACAAGCTGGAGTGTGACAACTGGATGGCCATGACTGCTCGTTATTCAACATCCCCACTTCTTTGCCTCAATCTGTAGGTCATTCATTTCTAGGATGATAAAAATGTCTCAGGAGCATCGTTCTCCTGTTGATGGCACTCCTAGGGCACGTACTGCCAGCCTACTGCAGATGTACATCAAAAGATCACAGCCACCGTCACGGTCTTGTGACAAGCCTTGCATGGTGCATGGCAGCCACCCCGTGCTGCCCAGGAGGGAGCCTGGGGAGACACAGGGGAAGTGCCCGGCCAAGGGTGGCCTGGAGGGTCAGCAACCAGGGCCAGAAATAGCTCTCAGCTCCTGTGAGCCCTGGACTCTGCCTCCCACCGCGTGCCCTCCCCTGTCCCAGGGGCCAGAAATAGATGCCCTGAAGCAGCTGCCTGCAGCACAGCTCCTGTGAGCCCAAGCCCCTGCTATCCCAGGAGGCCAACACTTCCATCCCCAGGCTGCTGGAGACCCCAGCCTGGAGATGGCCAACTGTGTGGGAGCTGAAAGGGACAGACATCCACCTCAGAGGTCCTCAGTGGGGACAGACAGGTGCTGCCCATGCCACCAGGGAGCCAGGAGCCAGCACCCAGCTCCTGCCCCGCACGCTGGAGGGCAGCCAGGGCTCTAGCTGGCCATCCCATGGGAAGGAAGCTCCCTGTCGTGGTTGCCTTCACGCACTGCACTGCCAGGGAGTGAGCAGCCCATGGGCAGCTGGAGCTGGAGCGTGCTGCCCCACGCCAGCAGGTAAATATTGACCAGGACACGCTTCCTTTCCCTGTGCTCCGGGCTGACACACGCAGGGAGCTTGTCAAGCCCAGAAAATATGGAAGGGAAGAGGTCTGCTGTCTTCCCATCCTATCTCATCTCTGATCTGGCTACACCCTTCTCCCTCTCCCACTCACACGCGCTCGCAGACGCAGAAGGGAAACCAACTGGCTTCCTTCTCTTGGCTGCAGTCGACTTCCTTCCCTTTGAGCCCAGCAGCCAGGGTTAGTCAGAGAAACCTTTAAACTCTGCTTTGCAAACCGCAGCAGAGAACATAAAAGAGACAGAGGCAACGAGACGGAACTGGAAGCCAGCAGCGGGCTGGCGGCCCGCGTTATCGGTGTCACATTTAAAACCAGCGCTGGAGCAGCCACACACCAAACCCAACAGGAACTGCACACACCCCGCCACACGTCCCACCCCGGCCCCGGAGACACAAACAAGTCTCGGCGCAGGAGACATCCAAGTATTTATTTAGCTGTCCAGGGTGAAGCCCACACACCGTCCTTGGGGAAATTACGCATCTGCTAGCGCTTCCCTGCCTTCCTCCGGGGGGGTGGTGAAAGCCCAGCGTGGACTTCAAGGGCAAGGGATGCTGCCCCGGGCTGGGCTGGCTGCAGAAGGGGCATTTTCCCAGCTGGGAAGGACATCCAGGAGTTGCAGCCTGGACATCCAGGAGTTGCCGCCTGGACAGACCATCTCCGGTTACCTTCTGCATGACCCTGTGCCACTCTGGGACACCTCACTCCAGCTCTCCAGAGCCACCTCCAGAGGAGCTGATGTCAGATGTTGGGATGCTGCAGGGCTGCTCCAGCACCTCTGGACCAACGGGACCAGTGGATGCCACGGGCAGGCGGGCACAGCCTCCCCAGCACCTCCCCAGCACCTCCCAGCACCTCCAGTATCGACACTTTGGTATTAAGGACATTATATAAATAACTAATGTCAACGTGTAATTAGAGTAGGGCCTGAAATAAAGCAGCAGATGAGGCCCCTCTGCCTGATCACGTAGGACACAGCGTGGGAGAAAGGGCCAGAATCAAGGGCATGGAAAAGGGAGCAGGGCAAGGAGACCAGGAGTACCATGGAGAGGCATTTCCTTTGGCATAGAGACCCCTCCCGTGGCTCCATATTCCTTATTCCCAGCCTAAAGGGACTTCAAGAGGCTGGGCAGGGGGAAAAGAGCTCTCAGAGCTCTACAGAATAATGCTCTAAGATAAGCAATTCCCTATCCAGGAAACTCCATTTGGGAAAATTCTACCTTCAGAGAGCTTTGAAAATCAGCATGAAAACATCACGAGTGTGAGGGTTTGGGCTGAATTCACTGCCGAGACAACACAGACAGAGCAGAGAAATGTGGGTCTGATTATAGACCTCCTCCCTGCCCTGATCTACACCCATCACATGCTGTGTGCTACGGGAGGAAGGGAGTGATGAGTTTGCAAGGAAAGCAATGGAAAAAACAAAACCAAAACATATTGGGAAGAGAAATATGTCCACAGCTTCAGAAGCAAGACTACACTGGCCCTTGCTGCTTCCCACTGCCTGGGACACACAGCTCTATTTGTGGGCATTTTCTCATGCCGCCTTCTGCTTGATCATCACCCTTCAGCCTCAGTCACTGACACAGCATGGCCTTGTCTTCCCATCTCTGGCTGCCCCCTGGACTCTGCTCTTCTGCTCTCACAGCTTTCCCATCTTGTGTTCTCCCACTTGACCTGATCCATTCCCCCCCTTCCACAAGTTCCTGCAAGGTACAAAGTGCCCTACAGACAGCTCAGCCCCTTGTGTCCAGGAGCAGGGAATGCTGAGCTGCTCAGCTACAGCTTCCACTGCTCCCAGCCACGAGACCCCCAAATTTCCATCCGCCCCAGGGAAAGCCAGGCAGTGAGAGTTCCCCCGTGCTGAGGAAGGGGTTAAGTCTGCATTGAAACTCAGAGTGCAATGAAGCTGTAACCACCAGTCTGGTTTTGCTGGTTTGGGGGCAGGTGAGTGGTTAGGAATCATCACCCCCAAACCATAAGAGGGCTGCATTGTTTTTGCCTAAACCCTTTAACTGTGATGGGGGGTTTTTTGTCAGTTTTGGGTTTTTTTTGCCTGAAACTCACTCCCCAGGCTCTCTTAAAATTCAGGCCCATGCTTCCCGAGCAGCCAGCAGCGGGCTCACTCAAAGGTCAGCCTTAGCTGACTTGAAACCCAGCCCGAGCTTGCCTGAAAGCCTGCCAAGCTCTTCCCAAAGCCTTGTATCCTGGCCGGAGTTTCGGGTTGCTAATCCAAGTCTCGCTGGGTTTCAGGTTTCCGTGCAAGCTTTGGCTTTGCTCTACACAAGAATAGCCTCAGGCCACTTCTCTGCTGGCTGGACCCTTCCTGCTGGGGCAGGGGTGGAGGTGAGCAGCCACCTCCATGGCCAAGAAAGAGGTAGCAGGGCAAAGAGGGCACGCAGCTGCCTTGGAGGCACAGGACACAGATGGGCCTGATGTCCATGACCCTGGACTCACCATCCCTGAGGGGCAGGTTTTGCAACTCCCTGGCTTTGCCAGCCAGAACAGCCAAGGAGCTCTGGGCCACCACCCCCTGCCCCAGCGTGGTGCGTGGCCGGAGAACCCGGCAGGACAAGCGACAGAGCTGTGAGCCACAGGAGCAGCTGTGTCAGAGGACAGGAGAGACCTGAACTGGCACGAAGCTCAGCAGTGCCAAGTTACCAGACTGCACTGAAGCACAGCACAGTAACATCAGCCCAGACCATGGTCTGTTGTGGCCATTGTGTTGCTGACTGGGGACCAGCAGCCCAGGTGACCGCCGTCGGGTCTCTGCCATCTCGCTTTACATGTTGATCATTGATGTGAGACAAACCAAGCACACCAAGCTCTCTGCAAGGCACACCCAGACAGAGAGAGAAGCACAGAATCACAGAATCATAGAATCATAGAATCTTAGAACATGCTTGTTGGAAGGGACCCTCCAGGATCACAGGTCCAACTCCTGTCTCTGGCCAGGACACCCCAGATGGATCAGATCAAGGGGGAGAACACAAGATGGCTTGATCATCACCCTTCAGCCTCAGTCACTGACACAGCATGGCCTTGTCTTCCCATCTCTGGCTGCCCCCTGGACTCTGCTCTTCTGCTCTCACAGCTTTCCCATCTTGTGTTCTCCCTGTTCTATTTTTTTTACAAGTCCTGAAAGGAGGATGATGGGCTGAAGTCCCAGCTCGCAGGAACTGGAGTTTCCCCACTGAATCCAGCAGGATCAGTATTTTACCTGTGGGACTCATTTTTCCTGCCGTTTCCACTAGATGTCACCTACAGTCAGAAAGTTCGCACTTTCCCCAGATTTTTAACCTCCTCCTGATGCACAGGTCTATGTTAATCCCAAAAAGGGTCTCAGATGTCCAGGACTTTAGGAATGTAATGGTATTAGAGCAGTCAGGGTTGCAGGCTGTCAGGGAGGAGTGTAGGGCAAGCCAACATCTCCTGAGCATCCTGTCCAGCTGGCGTGGTGCCTCTAGGGGAAAGGAAAAACCTGTGGTTGGTAAGGTTGGAAGAGCAGGGTTTTTGCTAACACTGGTTTATGTGTGTTGGGATTCTCTACAGCAAGCCTGTCCTGCTTTGTGCTGCAAGGTTAGGCAGTGATCCATGCAGGTCGGCCACCAGCTGCCACGTGTGGGTGTCCAAATCTCCAAGCCAGCAGGCAGCTCTATCTCCACGGTCCCCAACCCATCCTAAAGCCTGTTCTGCCTTTGCACATCACTTGCATGCAAATCTCCTAGGTTCAACCAGCAAAAACAACTGTGATTAGCAAAAAATAAATGGTATTTTGGGCAAGCTGGGGATGAGGAGGTCCTCAGACCCACGTGGTGAAAGCATAAAGCAAAACTCACAGGAGCAAGAGTTGGTGTCTTGGGCCACATCTTTGGTGTCCTTTTCTTCCTGCACCCAGCATCGTGATGTGAGGGGCTGGAACAGTGGAGGGGAAGGCACTGTTGGCCCTGGCCCTCGGGAGCAAGTGTGGACTCCAGGATGAGCTGCAGGAGGAGAGAAGGTCCTGGGACTTTCTCACAGTGTCAGCTTGGCGAAGCTCTCCCCTCCCTGCTCTGGCTGTGGGCCTGGAAAGGGCAACGGTAGCTGGACCTGGAGCCACAGCTCCCTTTTCTGTCCAAGTGGCTGATTAATTATGTTTTGGGTTGAAAGGGCCTCCCCTCCCACCCCAGCCCCGAACGCAAGCTGTTCCACATCTGCAGGACCCTGTCAGTCCTCAAGGTCCCGAGTTCTTCACCCCTGTGCTGCCCACCCCCGTCCAAACAGATCCCATTCCCAGCGGGTCAGGGCACGGCGGCTGTGTTATTCTAACTCCCAGCAGATCGGCCACTCCACTGATCTCAGCCCACCCACTGCCAGCAGCTTCAAAGAGCAGAGGAGAGGTCGGGTTCCAAGCACAACAGACACCGGCAGCTCCTTGCACAGGGCTCTGCTCGCCCTCTCCGAGGGCAGCGGCTCTCAGAGGGAAGGCTCCAGCTCCAGGGGAAGCTGCTTTGTGCAGAGCTCTGGTCTGGCTTGAATTAACCCAGCCTGGGAGAGCCCCTGGCATTAACCCTCTGAGGGCTGTGAAATGGTCCCTGTTTGTCACAGAGAGCTGAACTCCCCTCTGCCCTCCGGGAAGCGCTTCCAAAGCACCCACAGCCATCCTGAAACTGCAACCAGGGACAGAGGAGCTGGGGCCAGCTGCTGAGGAGAGAGCTGTGCCAGCACGGAGCATCATGCTGATCCCCAAAGCCTGAGGAGTCCAAATGCCACTGTCAGAAAAGCTCAAGGTCTCTGCCAGCTGAAGGCTCCCAAGGACCTGTCTACATCCTTCACCTGCTTCTGAAATGTGCTGCCTTAGGTCACCCGTGAGTTAAAAGCCCCAGAGCCCTGATCAGCTGGTTCTGGGGTGTACATTTGTTTCCACATTTTGAATACAAAAACCCCACAGAGAATCGTGGCCAGGAGAATACCAACCAGTGGTCCTTATCTCCTCGGGCTGAAGTTTATTATTACAGAGGTTTCTGAGACAAAATTAGGATTAGAGCTGGGCCAGTACCACAGCAGCAATTCTTGGTTATCCATGCGAGTGCCTAAGGCAGTGTGTGTGTGCTCAGAGGTCTCCTGGGTAGAGCTGCAAGGGTAAAGCCTGAGTCAGGACAAAGGAAGGAGATTTATTTACATCCCAGTAACACCCCGAGCTCCTGCCTGCCTGTGAGGGGGCTGATCCTGCCAGGGGAGCCCAGCACAAGGGGGAAAAGCTGTGCTGGATGTGGAGAGAACCATCAAGCAGGAGGCGACAGGAGATGCAGAAGCACAGGGCTGGGATGTGATGTTCCAGCAGTCACTGGTGTCCCAGTTTCAGTGATCAGAAATCTGGCTCCAGGGGCCCATACGCTGCTCTGGTCCACTACACTGGGACAGTTCAGCTGGCCTTCACCAGTCCTGATCTCAGCTGTAGGATGCCTTTGTACTCCTGGGGTCAGGGAACAGGAACATCTGGGCATGATTCCCCTGCCCTGGCTGCAAAGCATAAACAGGGATTAGGGACTGAGTGACTGGGAACCATTTAACTGTTAACATGCTTGTTGAGTGAGCACATCCAAGTGAGCACATCCAGACACAGCACCCATCTGATGGAGAGGACAGGTCTTCCCACAGCTCTCACCTTCACTCACCCCCTGCTTATGAGTGTTCAAACACAAGTCAGGTCGGTGCTGGCCACCCTACCGTGGTCTTCCTCCCCTTAACTAGGTCTGGCGGCTCCCCCAGCTCCCCTACAACAGGCTTCTCTGGCCATGCTCCTGCACCCAGCACCAGTTGCACCACCTTGTGTTGGCCAGCACAGGCAGTAGACCCATGCCCCTATGGATCCACAGTTTGCTGGGGATCCATCAGCCTCCAAGCAGAACCAAACCAACCCACCTCCCTCTACCAGGCTATTGCCTTTGGAGGGAATTGTCCCAGTCTTTGGAATAATGCTTCAGCAAAACCCTTCCACAGCAGTGATTTCTTCCCATCTTCCTCCTCATCTTCCCATCTTCCTGTCTCCCCACGTCACATCTGGGAATCTTGTTTTAAGTGCACATTTTTTCCTCTCCTTACTGAAAGGAGTTTCTTCCCCTATTCCTTGTGAGTGGGGTGGATGGGTAGCTCACAGTTGTATTTGCATACCAGTTATTTGGGTTCTGACTGGGGACTGGGTGTTTCTGAGCTATCGAGTTCCTTTGCATGCTGCAAAAATTCTTGTGCTTCTTTGAGAAGAACTGAAGGTAGCGAATCCAGGCCCGGGGTGATAAGGAACACTGAGTTCAAGAAGCATTTGGATGATGCTCTCAGGCACATGGTGTGACTCTTGGGGTGTCCTGGACAGGGACAGGAGTTGGAAGGGACCCTCCAGGGTCATTGAGTCCAGCACGTTCTCTGATTCTGTGTTTTTCAGCTCCAGTCAGGCTTTTCCCATGCATTACAGAATAGCTGAGGAGGTCTGGGGTGTGTTTGAGGTCACCCCAGACTTCTTGCATGACCTTGCCTGGGACTCACTCTCTCTACTTGCATTCTACAGCTGTAAAATGGGGTTGCAATAGCTCCACTGCCTGTTCAGCACATCAGCACTGGCACCCTTTCCCCTCCTGCACTCTGCCAAGCACAACAAAGTGCCACTCTGGACTGGAGCCTCCAGACGCTGCTGTAATAACAGTGCTAATAATAATAATAACAGCCCAGATGCACAGCACTAATGGAAATCTCTGTGCTACCTGGGGCTGCCAATGACTAATCTCTGGCCATTGATTTGGCAGCTGAGACCAAGCTGAAGAGACAATAACAACTGCAAAGACAGGAGCAGGCACCAGAATTACAGCTGGAGGGAGATGAAAGGCTTGGGAGGAGCACGGTCTATCCTAGTGCGTGGGGCTGCTCCTGGCTTCCATAGCCAAGATGATCAGGGCATTTCTACCTTGCACCTACCCCATCTGGAGTGAGTCCTGTGACCATGACCTGACCATTACCTGCCCTCAGAGCAGCACCCCCAGCTTCGAGCGTCCTCCAAGCCCTCTCCCCAGCTGCTCTTCCCCTTCCCCTTGCAAGTGAAAGGATTGGGCATCACTGTCTGTGTCACACAGCTCCATCTTCCCATCCCCTCCCTTCGGGGGGTCAAGAGACCCCACGGGCACCACAGGCTGAGGGATAATCAGCTCTGGTGGGGCAGCCAGAGGTAATTGCCCAGGCAGCAGCCTGGAGTCGGGGGCGAGCAAGGGGCTGGTGAAAACAGAGGCTGAAACAAGTCAGGCAGCAGCTGACTGTTCATGCACCTTTTTATTTCTCCCCTGGGGGATGGAGGCTTAGAAAACGCCGGCATGGGACCAGGGCTCCCCTGCTCTGGCATCTTAACAAGAAGCAGCTGCTGGAGGCAGAGTGAGGAATCGCACAAGGAGAAGGCCCCATTGCATTAATTAAAGGTCACAAGGCCATTCCAGAGGCTTCCCAATTACCTCTGGAAGAGTGCTGCTAATGTGAGATAATGATGTCATCCAGCCACTAATGAGGCAGGTTATCCACACCCCAGGTCCCCCTGTCCCCCCCCCCGAGGATGTGCTATCCCCAGCAGATGAGCCAGAGGGAACATCGCCACGCTGCCCCCTCTCCCTCCTCTTCCTTAACGATGGCCCTGCTGGATAACGGAGCTGGGGAAGGCAGGAGAGGCCAGAGCCCTCTTTGAGGTTTTTGTGCCAGGGAGAGTCTCAGCAAGGCCCCTTCTCCTCTCCATGGTGAATTGCTCCTCAGAAGCGATGTCAACAGGATATTGTTCAGCATTGACTCCACTCCCTTATTGCTCAGGCCAAATCCATTTGGGGCTGAAAATCCATCTCCTGGTATGGAGGGCTCCAGCCCCTGGACTCCTCGTGCCTTGGAGCAGGGGGATCTCCGGCAAGCAGGGTGGATCAATGGGATAGTGCGCTTTGGGAGCACCATCAGATCTGAGCTCTGGGGAACCTGAGGACCATGGATCCCTCAGATCTGAGCTCCGGGGAATCTATGCTCCCAAGAGCTGCTCTGCCTGGTAAAACTTTGACTAAAGCAGCCGCAGAGGGGTCTTGGGTCAATATTGGTTTTGGGGACAGGTGGAAAGAATGTTGAAATGTTCAATTCTATCTGCTCTCTGCTGTGCTCCTTGTCTCCAGCCTCAATGCCCGGGCAGTCTAGGAGTGTAAACACCTCTTTGTCTTACAGCTCAGGCACCAGGCAGGAGGTAAGGAGACAAAACTCCCTAACAGAGATTAAAGTAAGTCCACAAATGGAAAAAAGCCACAGGGCCTCAAGTTCTTTGAATGGGAAGAGGGAAGGGGACAGAGAGCAAGAGAAGTGCCCAAAATAAAACTAAGAGCATGTACATCTGGAGTTGAGGGAGTTGTCCACCTTGAGCTCCAAAACTGATGGGGAAGGGGGACAACTCAAGAGGGGCTGCAAGACCTATGCTTGCTCTGCCCTAATTCTCCTGTGGCTGCTGAGGGCAGTGGTGAGGGGACCTCCCCCAGCATCCTCCATCCTGCAGGAATGCCAGAGGCTCCTTTTTTTATCCATGCAACATTAACTTTCAGAACATCAAACCTCTGCACTACAGCAGAATTGATCTGGCTACACGGAATCTTGGAGGAGAAGCTGCATGGAAGCCATGGCCTCAGCTGCAGAAGGCAGTGGCACCCACATGGTGGAGGAGAGCTGACCCAATCTCCAAGTTTGGTTCTGCAGAACAGGCAAGGTTTCTGGTGACCAGGCTTCTGCAAAAGTGATGCTTAGGAGAACCCATGCTCTAGACAGAGCACAATTCAGCACCTGCCCGGCTGCTCCCTCTTGGACACAAACAGATCCAGCACTGAATTCACCGTGCTGCTCTTGGGAGGTGATTAGAGGTTATCAGCAGCTTCTCCTTGGCCTCTCCCCGTTGTGTTTCCTCCTGTTTGCTCAGATTGCCTCTGCAGCAGCAGCCGTTTGCTCCCCCGACGAGGCATTGTCACAAGTCTCCTCTCTCTCTAGGTCCTGCCTTTTGCCTCTCCAGATAATCTCCCTTTCAACGCAAAATACTCATTCCCAGCCGGCCCAACAGTAGGAAAGCACGTGAGGAGTCAGGAGAGAAAGAACAGGAGCTGGCAAATGAGGAGAGCAGTTGGCCTTGCCCTGAGCCTGCTGACCTGCAGAGCTGCTGGAAACCAGCTGGAAGGGGCAGAACAGGAGGGAGGGAGGCGAGAGAAGGAGAAGTGATCCCTGCCAGCCTTGGGGCCAGGGAGATGGGAAACCTCTGCTAACTCCATGTGGCTTCACCCAAGAGCTTGGCAAAGCCCTCACAGACCCACATCAAGAAGCTGCTTCTGCAAATGGGGGTTCCCTGCGGGTAAACTGCAGTGACACCCATCCCCAGAAGAGCTGCTCAGGCTGAATCCTCACCCAGGAGCACACACAGAATACGCAAAGTCTTTCGGAGCAAGAGCTGCCAGCTGCAATTTATCAGGCAACAGGAACAGCCAGCACATGACTGGAAGTGAGAGCGTGTTCGCAGGGGGAGGCAGAGGTGGAAGGAGCAGGAATCTCTGAGTTCTCCCAGGAAGACAGAGCCGAGAAGTGCCTGGGTTATTAATTATCTGCAGCTTTCATCCCTCCCACATTCTGCAAGGGAAAAAAAAAAATTGTCAGGGCAAAATGAAAACGGGCAGGAGAGAGGAAAGGGATGGAAAAACTAAAGGCAGAAAAAAGGAGGAGTGGAGGGTGTGCTGGGCTGGAGAGAGGGTGCCAGGACCAGGAGAACACCGTGTTTGCTGATAAGGAGCTTTCTTGCCCGTAGGGATCCTATTAACTCCCCCAGCACGCTGCAGCAGCCAAGGGGTGGGGTGTTGTCCGTGTGCCAGCACCATTACAGCTGCTCTAGGAATTCTGCTCCCATGGCTCCCCCAGACTGGGTGGGATTTTTCCATGCGCGTACAGATCAGGCTAAATCAACAAAATTTTCAAGTGTAGACCTAACCTGCAGTAAAGGAAGAGGCTGGGAAGGGCTGGAGCAGTAAACCCTGACCTTTGCTAATCCACAGGCAATAACTCCAGGCGAGAAGTATGCTGCAGGCAGTGTCAGACTTTGCTCTCCCTACGGGCAACATTTTTAACCTTAATAGCAGCCGGGCTTTCCTGTCAACTCGTAGGCAGCAGCTGTGGGTCAGGGAGTTATGGTGGAGCTGTGAAGCTGTCAGCTGCCCTGTGAGCGATGGGTTGCTCGCAGGACAATTCCAGCAGTGTCTGGTGGGAAGGCCGTGGGGCTGGGACCTTCAGGAAAGCTGTGATGTGCTGCTGGCCTCCCAGGAGACCTTATTCAAAACAGCACCTCCCTTTGCTTACTTCTTCATTTCTAAAATGGGGATAATGAGGCTGAGACCTTGGAGATGTTACTATAAAAAACCACCACTGTGTAGCAGCTGAAGTTCTTACAGCAGATCGGGAAGATGCTGAAGATGCTCTCTGTTCCAACCAAAATATGGATGTTCTGAGCAAATTCCTTCAGTCATCTGTTAGCATCAGGACCCCTACTAAGTGAGCCCCATTTTTGGTTCAAGTTTTTTGGTCCCCAGTGTCCCTCCTCACCCATAATGCAAATACAGGCTGCCACCAAGCACCAGTTTTATGCAAAAACATGCCTGTTGCAGCATACAAAATATCTTCTAGCTAAAATATATTAAATAGCTGCAAAGTGGAGTGACACCTGCATGCAAATCCATCTTGGGCCTCCTCCCTTCTTGCCCAGTCCCCACCACAGCATAGCCACTGGGCCAGGGCAAAGGCAGAAGCTGAGCTTTCCTTTGGGAGCATTGCTGTCCAGATATGTGTTGGTCTGACTGCAATGGCACATTCTCTTGTGGCAGGGAAGGGGTGCAGAGAAGTTTACATTATAAACAAGAGGCAGATGGAGTGATCTGAGGGTGTCCTAGGGCTGGCTTCAGCAGGACACACACAGTTCCCAGCTCTGTGCTGCCTAATGACAAAATCAAAGGGCTTCTCCCAGCTGGGAGCACGGATGCAGGATTCCCACTGGACACATTGCAAGCCGTGGTCCCTGCCCCCAAATACTCAAAAAGGCAAGAAGACAAACTGTGACAGATAAGCAGATGTGCCTCGCTCATGGGGCTCCAGGACACAGCAAGATCCAACCTGGTTTAAACCACGTTCTAATTGGCACCGCTGCCCTTCACAGGCAGCTCCTGCTTCATCCAGGCAGGGACAAAGATGGTGACTCGAGAAAGAAAATGACTTGTACAAGGCCCGGACCAGATCTGTGCTGATAGAATTGCTTCCTTGATGCCAGTTCCTGCAGACAAGGACCTGGCCTTCAGCTCTGAAGGCTCACTGGCTCCTTTGTCCTGCTATCTGCCTTGAAGTCCGACTATAAATCTGAGGAAGGGCTGTTTTGCTTTAGAACCTGCAACTGACTTGTCTTTAAGCAGCAAATAAACACAGAGTCTGTCGCCTCTTGAGTTATGGGGGAGTTTAGAGGCTGCAAGTGTGAAAAAGTTAATTGCCTACCACTCCAGTTAATCACCCTGAGCCTGCAGTGGCAGTCTGCTGGGTTCCTCCACAGCGTGCCACGGAGCCCCTCGCTGGGCTGTGCCAGGGGGTGGCTGGTGTCACACCCATCACTGTCACCATGTCAAGGGCTCGGAGCGTGGCTGCCAAGAGGTGCTACTGAGGGATGCTAACCTGTGTCTGCCTCTGTGGCCACACCGTGCAACCATCCAGAGCGTTCGATCCCACCCATTGCAGCTGTCAGCCCCAGACACCAGAGCTTGGAGGCTTTTGTGGTCATGTGGATTTGCATAAATGGGGAGAAAAAACACTTGGTGGCTTTTTTTTCAACTCTCTCAGATATTAGCAAGGCCGTGAGAGAGTCAGGGACCCTGGGGTATGGAGCACAAGTAGTTCCCATCCATAAAGTGAAAAGCAAGCTCTTGATGGCCAGCAAATTGCCCCAGGTGGATTCCCCCTTCCCAAGCAGCATTTTTCACATGGACCCCCCATGTCCTCCTCTGGAGACTGAGTTCACAAGGAGATTTTTGCTGTGCAGTGCCTCGGCCAGAGCCAGCGATGGGGCTGGCACTGGTGGTCGCTTCTGTCTGGTTCATGTTAAGCGAAGGGCTAATGAGATCCATGTGCCTCCCGCTGTTCCTCTGGAGGAAGAGCCCCTTGGCCGATGGGAGCACAACTGTCAGGGCAAGCTGCCTGCAGTTTGGAACTCCCGGGGAGGCCGTGGCTGCGAGCGCCAGGCACGCAGAGCAGGCGGTGATGCCTCCGGAGACTGCCGCTCGTGAAGGTCCCCGGAGAAGGTGCGTCACATCACCGGGAGCTGTCGTGCTCACTGCTTGTCCCGGGTGGGATTAGTGGCTCCCCGAGGAGCTGCTGTGGTTCAGAGCCAGGAAGGCATCCTTCTTTTGAAGCTCCCCTTCGCAGTGCGTGTGCGCACACGTGAGGAGGAGGAGGAGGGGGGAGCACGCATTGCGGCTCTGCTCGTGGCGGGGGCTGGCAGCCCCCATGGGGAGCCAGGGGAGGAGGGCAGGCAGGACTTGCTGCTGCCAAGCTCCCGAAGGAGAACGTGCCTTTTCATCCCATCAACAAAGCCCCTCTGCACCATGCTGCGGGGAGTCCAGGCTGGGGGAAAGGAGGGGCAGTGCTTCCACCAGCTTCAGGGGCTTCAGCAGTGGGGACTTGCAGGAGAGACGTCTACCTGAGCTGGTGTTGGCACAGCAGAGCCTGACCCTGGCACCTACAGTGCCCACAGACTCCCTCCGCTCAGCACTGGGGTCCTCTGCTCTCCCCAGGGACAGCCCAGCCTGGGAGCAGGAGATGAGCAGCTCTCGCAGGCAGAGCCACTCAGCCTCTGCCTCTCACTGAGAAGAGGATGGTCTGGTTCAGTCTCCTCCAGTGATTCCAGGAGCTACCTGGGCTGGACTAGGGGATGGAGTCAGCTGGACCCTCTTCTCCTGTGAGATATGGCCACTTAGTCACTGACACTCAATTTCAGCTTCAGTTTCCTTGTGTGTGCTCTTCAGTGCTGAAACAAGGATAAATACCCATCTTGTCGCCCAGTTTGTCTGACTGGATGGCAGGGGCTTGCCCAGTAGCAGTGCTGGGGCAGCATCTGGCACAGCAAGGCTTCTCTCCATCAGTGCCAGGAGGGAATGTGAGCAATACCCCAGCAGCACTGGCACTGGGGAGCCTGGAAGGAAGAGAGATTTATTTCCAGACCTGGTATGGTGGCAGCTCCTTAGTGGTGCCTCAGGGACCCTGGGCCTAGCCCTGTGTTGCTCCCACACATGGTCCGTAGGGCTTCACCAGGTAGCCTGAAAAATGCTTTCAGAAGCATCCCCAGACCCCACACTTGCTGGAGGGAGCTGGCCAGCTGGGGTGGCTGGGGACTGCACCTCAGTCCTGCCAGCTCCTGATAAAAGGGCCATTATAGCAGCAAAACAGCAGTTCTGAGGAATCCAAATGTCCCACGACACCAAATGCTGAGCACCTCTTCTGCTGCTCATCACACATGAACCAAGCAGGAGCAAGTCAGCCATGGTCCATGAGCACTGCCAGAAGCAACAGGAGAACTTTGAGAACAACATTTGCATCAGTTCAGATGGGTGAACTGATGCCACTGATGCCTTGTCACCAGAAGGAGGGCGGCAAACTGGCTCAGTGACCACGTGCATCTGCCCTTGCACATGCACCTCCTCTCATGCTGGTTTGGTTCTGCCTGCTCCACGCTCCCAGCACAGAAAAGTGAAGCTGGTTTTTGTACCAAGGCACCACTCCAGACAGGCTCATCTCAGCTCTGCCTTAGGTGGTTCCAGCTCAGCAGCAGCCTAGTTGTTGTGGCTGGACCCCCACAGCCTTTTGCACCAGTTTAGTGAAGCTCACACCACATCAGCTTCCCTCTGAAGTGCTGTGGCTTTGCACGGAGCCAAGCACCAATACCCTGGGGCCACCCCAGTCAGTAACTGGGGGAGACAAGAAAACCTGTGGGATGGAGCATCTTTCCCACCAAGCTGCAAACTTCTCTTGACACAGCGGTGGCATCAGAAGGCATTGTTCTGCTTCCTCCCCTCCTCCCTGTCTGGCACTCTTTCCCAGGCAGCCCAGCACTGCTGGGTTACTTGTGAATGTTTATCCCCCTCTCAGGCCGAGTGTGAAACACTAATTGCTGTTGACACTTGCCAGGCTGGGATATTTAGCTCCCCCCTGCCCCAACACACACATCTTCGGTGCTGAAAACTCCCCTGGAAGTGGCAATAGGGAGTGTAAAGTCTGACCCTGCCCTCATCCACTCACACCTCCTGGCCAAGAGTTAGTCCTGGTCTCTTCTGTCCCTCTCCAAAGCACATGGAAGCTTTAGCTGGGCTTTTCCCCACCTATGCATCTTCTGGGCTGAACTTTCCCTGGAGAGCAGCACGGTGCTCCCCACCACGTCCTCTGGGCAGGGAGACCCAGCAGCACTAGGGGCTGGTTGCTTCACCTGGAGGTGTGTGAAAGGCTGGCACTTCCCTTGGCCTTCCAGAGCCTGGTGTTTGGCCTCAGGATGTGCCCACACTTCTCCTTGGCTCCTATTCACTCTACAGCACAACTTTCAAGGTGACACACAGCTTTTCCCCTATCCTGGGTAGGCCCAAGCATGATGTTTTGCTTTGGACAGGAGAGTGTTTTCAAACATCTCCATCCCACAGAGCTCCCCATGTTCGGTGCCTGCATTCACAGCTCAGCCCTGGCTTGGACTGTTTCTCCTACAGCCAGAAATAACATCTAGAGATGAGACATGGTGACAGAAGGGACAGTGGTGACAGAGTGGATGGGAGAGGGCTGCAGTAGGACTGGGGTGCAATGGGCTGATGCCAGGGGAAGGGGCAGAAGAGTTAAGTCCTCTCTCAAAGCATCAAGTGTTGAAGGAGCTAGCCCCATCACTTCACAGCCCTGCACTCATCCATGAACAAAAAGTCTTTCAGAGCCCTTTAAAGAAGAGCCAAGGGCAGCAGTTGGTGTCTGGAGGCAACACCCACAGCATGAGGGTGGCCAAGCTGCTTGGGCTGGACTCATTGTCTCCTTCAGAGGCATTGTCCCCCGTTAATGGAGAGGCCAGTCCCAGGAGGGATGATCAGGAAGCCCCAGGGGATGTGCTTCACTGGGAAAGGTCTGTTTCTCAGCCACACGTCCGCACGACTGTCAGTCCTGTCGGATACAGGAGATACTCTTGAAGCCGTGCCAGATGTCCTCAGGTCCAGCCCTCTGGGGACCAGCCAAGTGCAAGGAGCCTGCTTCTGCAGCAGAGGGGAGAAAGGCGGCGGGGCTGGGGAAGCCAAGTGACCTCTGGGACCAGCGAGGCTGCCAGGGTCCATCCTGGCTGAAACAAAGGGGTGACAGCTCTGCCCGGCCCCCCTGAGCCACTGCCCTCCCTCCTGTCACCGCAATGGTTAAGCACTTGCAAATGAAAGGCATCCTGGGGATAGGCGAAGTGTTATAAACAAATAAATAAAATCTCTGTGTACAAGAGAGAAAGGGGAGGGGAAGGGGGCTCCCGGGGAATGAAGCAGCCTCATAAAAAGATGACGCATGCACCGAGAGCGGTGGAAGGATGCCAGGGGATCTGGCAAACAGGTTCTCCGGATATCCACCCTCTCGCCGATTCCTTCTGACGTAGGCAGGGGCTGGAGGTGGAGGGGCCCTGGCTGATGGGCTCCCCCCTGGCCCCTCCGCAGCCCGCATCTGTGGTGTGGAGCTTCCCCAGCAAGTCTCAACCTTTCTTTGCTGCCCAGAGCCTGGAGCTGCCAGCATGCCTCCCACCACAGGACCCAACACGGCTGGGTGCAGGAGAGAGCAAAACACTGGAAAGAGCAGCTCAGCAGTGAGCAGAAGGGCCTTTCTGCACTGCTGTGGACAAAGCCAAGCCCTTTCCCACCCAGCTGTGCCCTCGGTGCTGAGGTGCTAATCCCCAAGTGCCTGATTAAACCTTGAAACAATGATGATAATGACTCTGACTTCCTTCCCACCATTGTCTCCCTGCCCAGGGATGGGGAAATCTTCACTGAAATGCCTCTATAGGAGGTTTTTCTTTACGAGGCTGCTGCTTTGTTTTTCAGGGGTATCTCCCAGCCCATTGAACATTCTCAAGTCTGGAAGGGAGCAGGAACCAGAGCAGGGAGGATGTCAGGCCATGGGTGCCGCCACACTGATCCCGGATGGGACACAGCTGCTTATCTTGGCAATATGAAGCTGATGGTGAGAAGAGGTGTGATGTGCCCATGCAGAACTCTGTGGGCAGGCAAGGCCAGTGTGTCCATCTCTTCTACTCCAAAATGAACAGAGAAAATGTCTAGTAGCTAGAAATTGCTCCCATCAGGGAAGAAGAGAGGCCGGGGAATTGTCACGGCAAGTTCTAAACTTTGTCCTGTCAGTTTGATGTGGCTGTGTTTTTCTAAGGTAGAGCAGATCTGTGGTTCAGCTGGGCAGGATCAGGCTGCTGCAAGAAGCACGTGTAAACTGCTGCCAGCAGTTACCTGGGAGGAGAGGTTTCTTCCTGAGCCTCGTGAATCACCTCTTGTCTATTCATCTGTTAAGGCCAGATACAGGGGATCTGTTGGAAGGGCTGAAAGACATGAGCAAGTCCCGAAGCTTTCTGTGTTACCATGCACCAGCTGAGCCCTGGCAACTGTCTGCCCATCAGCTCTGCCCCTGCGGCAAACACTGAGTAACACAACCCAGCTTAGGTTGCTAGCGCTGCCAGCTAAGCTGGGCTGAATTAACCTGCATTTGCTGCTGAATAAGAGCATGCACACGTCAGTTACCTCGGCTCAGCCGAGCAGGGGATTTATCTCTCAGTGGTAATTTAAGCGTGGCTCCGAGCCCTCTCCTCTCTGCGAGATGTTAAGCGGCAGAAAAGCAGAATTAAGATGCTGACAGCATGTGCACGGCTTTCCTCTCCCATCCCAAAGCACCCAGAGAATTTCTGCATGCACAGGGTAAGAGTGAGGGCACTGCACCAGCTCTGGGGCTGGAATCCCACAGCATCCTCGTAGATAAGCTAATAAAGTATGGGTTTGGTGATCGGGTAGTGAGGTGGATCAAGAACTGGTTAAAGGGAAGAAGTCAGAGAGTTGTAGTCAATGGGACAGAATTTAGTTGGAGGTCTGTGACTAGTGGAGTCCCTCAGGGGTCGGTACTGGGACTGGTGTTGTTCAATATCTTCATCAACGACCTGGATGAGGGAACAGAATGTACCCTCAGCAAGTTTGCTGATGACACTAAACTAGGAGGAGTGGCTGACACACAGGATGATCTTTCGAGGTCCCTTCCAACCCCTAGGATTCTGTGATTCTGTGATTCTGTAATCACAGGATCACAGAATCGCAGAATCCTAGGGGTTGGAAGGGACCTCGAAAGATCATCTAGTCCAACCCCCCTGCCAGAGCAGCGTCACCTAGAGTCCATCACACAGGAATGCACCAGCTCTGTCCCTTTGGAAGCAGAGGAGGACCTGGCTGGCCAGAGACAGAGCTGCTCCCAGTCTCACAAGTGCCCGCGGTAGCCTGGCTGGTGTGGATTCCACGCAAAGGCCTGCAGAGCTGGGATTTACATCTTGGAGGCAGAACTGCTTTTGCAGTTCAGTCCCTGGAGATCTGGGTTTAATCCCTGGCTCTGACGCTGACTCACTGCGTGCCCCTGGGCGAGTCCCTGAGACCTCCCATGTCAGTAAAATGAGAAGAACATTCATTTATACGTCTGCATTGTCCAAGCTCTTTGGGTCAGGAACTTTTCCTTGTTCTGCATGTGCTATGCCAGGCACAACAGGGGCCAGGTTTTGGATGGGCGCCTCTAATCCAGATAAATGCTGGAACGGATTCCCAATGCTCTTCCCATGTGGCCCTGAGATCCTGAGCCCAAGAGGCTGTGTACTCTGAAACCAGAAAGGCAGTGATGGGGGGCGGGGTGGTTATTCATCGTTATTTAATGAGGATATTAAACCGTAGTGTTCAGCAGTGGCCTGTGCATTCGATGAATCTTTGGGGAGTAATTGTGCTGAGAAATGCTTGCTCCTAGGGACGGACATTTGATATATTAACTTTGGCAATACTTGCAAACCATGTCATGCCAATAAGGCTATTGAGATTGAAAAAGAGCTGAACTGGAAAGGTGGGCGAGAGTGGAAAGTCCTGGGGACAATTGACAGAGACAGGGCAGGGGGAAGGTACCGGTGATTCCTCACTCCATCCACATGACACTGCTTTAGGACTTAAGGAAAACTGACAGCCAAAAAAAAAAACCTTCCCTGTCTTCCAGCACCAGTGCCCTGAGAAGTCCTCAGCAGAACCACAAATGAGCTGTAAAAGGCCTTTGTGTTATAAGGGGTGGGATCAGCATCGCAGAACTCTGCCTGGCTGCCCCGTTGGCAGCCGATGCAGGCTGAGGAGAGCCCCCCATAGCACCCCATAATGTCACTGGAGCCTGTGCGTCCAGGACAGGACTGGAGAAACAACACCAGCCTCATGTGGGAACACTCCCATCTTCCAAAGGCTTTTGTCTGCTCCCACTGGGGGAACAGAAACCAGTTGCCATTTAACCCCTTCAGAAGCACCACCCATGCTTCTGAAGTCGTTTGGTTCAGTCAAGAAGTCCAGCTGCTCCACACCCTCCCTTCTCCCAGCACATGCACTGATCTGCCACTCTTCTGCCATTATTTTAATCACAAATTAGAAGTGGGTTTGCAAAACCTCTCCATATCCCCCTCAGAGAACAGTTCCCTGTCCTTGCTGTTGATCTTGGCTGCTGGGGGAGCTCGCAGTTATTTTTTCAGCTGCAGAGTTTGGGGTTTGGTCTTTCTGTCTTTCTTCCCTTTTTCTCTTTTTCGAGCCAGATTTGTATCAAGTTGTGTTATTCTGCATGCAAAGTGTAAACATTAACCCGGGTGCCAAATGCAACACCACACACACGAGGAAATAAGGCAGAGGCAGCGTGTGGCAGGGCGGGCAGCATGAGCCAAGCTCTGGAATGAGCAGGCACCCTGGCTTCCCTCTTCTCCGGACATGAACTCCCTGACACGGAAACCGCCGCCGCTGCACAAGGACGTGACAGCAGAGGCTGTCTCCTGTGTCTCCCTTCTTCCTCTGACCACTTCCCCATCCCTGCAGATGACTGCAGGGGCGTGAGGAGGGGATCTTGTCGGAGCTCAGAGGAGTGCACTGGGGTTGTTGACTCTGAAGCATAAGGAGGAACAACGCAGGGCACTCGTGATTAACCATTGCATTCCTGGATATTTTTGCTGAGACATCAGCCTGTGTGGTCACAGTGGTGGTCTGGGCTTCAGCAAGAAGCAGTCCGAGGGCCTGGCTCCATCCAGACCTCTATACAATTGCTCCGTGCTCACCTTTCCTTCTATAAAAAACTGTAGAAAATACCATGATACTTCTCCTTCCCTCTCATACGTTTGCCTAGCTGAGGCCACACTCTCCAGCAGGGTCCTGACCCATTGCTCACCACCACAGCAGCGAAGCAAAGAGGATCTTCATGCCCACTGAGCAAACACTGGGCACGCTGTGACCGCCTGACCCAAACCACCCCCGTGAACGCCTGGGGAGCTGGCAGGGTGGAGCAATTCACAGCTCTGGACCCTGCAGCCACCTCTGCTTTCCTTCTTCCAAGGAAGCCTTTGAGGACCTGTCTCGTGGCACACTGATTACAATAAATTAGCAACGCCCGCTGCTGTGCTCAGGGTGGAGCACCCAGCCCTTGGGTGGATGTCTCAGAGACAAGCTCACCTCTATTACTCCATCCTCCTATTTTTGCCTCGGGCCTCAGGGGCAGGCCCTGATGAGCCACACGCATTTTCAAGCAGTCTCTCCAGCCAACTGGAGATGTCCAGGGCCTGAACTTTACCCATGGGGCACATTGCAGAAATCTCAGGCTGTAATCCAGGTCTCTTTTGGCTTGCACCATGGGAGAGGGTGTGGGTCTGCAGGCAGGGCAATCCCGTCCTTTTACGGCTGACTTCAGATTGGGGTCATAAATGAGGGTGAATGGAAAGGCTGCACCTTAACAACTCAAAGTGCAAGGGAAATTCAGAGATCCCTGTGGCACGGCTTGGATGTCTCTGCAGGTAGATGCTCCTCATCTTGGTTTGCATGGACACCCAAGCAGGAACAGGGCAGGGGAAAGGAAGGTGAAGGGAGAAGGGTGGCTGCAGGATGCTCCTGGCTCTTGGCTCTCTGTCATTTATGGCTTCAGATAGATCTGTGCATATTCTGAAGGCTGAAACTTGGAGAAATCAGAGGTCTCAACTGAGTTTGTTTCAAGTGGATTTGCGTAGAGGTCACAGGGTTTTAAACCCCTGTGGTCACAACCAAAAATGCCCCCGTTGATACTCATAGCTCTGGTTACAGTTTCTCTGTTGCTCTTTGAGATCATGGCACTCTCGGCCTGGGACAGACAGTTCCCATGAGCATCTTCTGCTCCGACCCGGGCAGCACAAGGGCATCTTTGTCATGAGAAAAACAGAGGGCCACCCGCCTGTCCCATCAGCAGTGACAATCTTCCACTCCCAGCCTGCCTGTGGTCCTGCCTACATGTCCCTGCCTCCCTCGGCACCAGCAGTGGCTGAAACCACCCCGGAGCTGGCGGATTTCTCTGCCTCTTCACAGCGTTAGGCAACTCCTGCTGGGAAACGGGGCTGCTGATAAGAGCTGGGGCATAAAACATGTTTCAGGGCCTGACACACTGGACTCCCTGGAGCAGTCCCTTTCTTCCCCCCGCCCTGGCTGGCGGGTGCAATTCATTAACCTGGGCGTCCGGACCCAGCCCTGGGCCCGGCGGGAGAGGAGCGGAGGGGTGGAGAGTTCCCACGCCTCCCGGCAGGTGAGGAGCGGGGTGGCCGGCGGCGCGGGGCATCCGTGCTGGCGTGGTGGGGGCTGGAGACCACGGACACAGGTGCAGCCCAGCGAGGAACCCGGCCATTTCCGCCCTCCGCAGCAGCGGCGCCCGCCCCCAGCCTTTGTGCCGGGGAGGACAATTCCCCTTGTGTTAGGTCAGCCAGTCTGCTGGGAAGAAAGGCGCTTTGTTCAACAGATACTCGCAGGAAAAAAAAACCCCAGAGAAAGCCCAGCATCGCGTTTCCTCTCTGAAGCAGCACGAGCAGGGTGCTCGGTGAGCCAGTTAGAGCATATTAGCCATGGTGCCAGAGCCCTAAGGTTTGCCTTGAGCAGGAGTGGCCACAGCAGCTTGTAGCACGCTTAGTCTTGAATTGGAGGCCTATGGATTGGAGAAAATACAGCTGCCCAAGCCTGTCGGAAGAGCTGGACCAGTTTGTAAATGAATGGCAGCGATGTGGGAGAAGCTGGGTCTGATCTTACCACCACCAGAAAAGTAGCCAAGAGCATCTTTTTGTAAGGAAGAAAATAGAAGTGGCTTGAGATGGACCTCAGTGCCCTACGCAGCAACGCCAACATGGTCAAGAGCTTTTGGGACAGAGCACCCAAAACAGATTCTGTTGCTGCATCTCGCTGCTCTTCAGCAGCCGACTGCACCTCTTCCCCTTGAGCCCACTGACATCAGCATTCACAAATGGTCCCAAGCAATGGCAGCTGCTGCTCACTGTCAAGAACATCACAGCTGCGTACAAGCCCTTTGCCCTGGCTGGAGATGCAGTGATGCTAGGGCCACAGAAATGCTCCGAGGGCTGGAGCACCTCTGCTATGGAGACAGGCTGAGAGACTTGGGGTCATTCAGCCTGGAGAAGAGGAGGCTCTGGGGAGACCTTGGAGCATCATTTCAATACTTAAAGGGGGCCTAGAAGAAAGATCACAGAATCACAGAATCACAGAATCCTAGGGGTTGGAAGGGACCTCGAAAGCTCATCCAGTCCAACCCCCCTGCCAGAGCAGGGTCACCTAGAGTCCATCACACAGGAACGCATCCAGGCGGGGTTTGAATGTCTCCAGTGAAGGAGACTCCAGATGGGGGCACTTTTTAGCAGGGCCTGCAGTGATAGGACAAGGGTGACAGTTTTACATTGAAAGAGGGGAGATTTAGACTAGGAAGAAATTTTTTACAATGAGGATGGTGAAACACTGGCACAGGCTGCCCAGAGAGGTGTGGTGGAAGCCCCATCTCTGGAAACACTCAAGGCCAGGTTGGACGGGGCTCTGAGCAACCTGGTCTAGTGGAAGATGACCCTGCTCACTGCAGGGGGATTGGACTAGATGGCCTTTAAAGGTCCCTTCCAACCCAAACCATTCTGTGGTTCTATGACCTCTTCTGGCGTAGCTGTGCCTGCTGCAGCAGGGCTGGGAAACCCGAGCAGAGCCAACGTGGCTCTGGGGCCATAACCCCACGGGCAGAGGGAGCCGCAGATCTGGTCGCACACCAGGGACTGGCAGCAGATCCTAGCTTAGGGCCGTGGTTCCACAGGGACTGAACGTCACTGGCTGCTTCAGGTTTCCTACCCATTAGTAATACCACTAATTACTCAGTGACCTGCTCCTGAGGGCTGTAGGCTGCTACAGGAGCCAGACTGCCGATACCTGGAGTATCAACAGCCTTTGCGGTTTTGGCAGTGAGGTAGACCTGGGGAGATAGCAGCACATGGGCAACCAGATCCTGTCACCCAACATCAAACACACAGGCCCTTCCAGCACCAGGGATGTTTACAGTAATTATCAACTTTATTCGGAAAGAGGGCACTTACACCTGGATGCCTTTTATTTGTGCTAATAGCCAGATAAACATCGCCTCATGAATGCACGCAGACGCGGGGGCAGATCCATGCACACACACACAACACACAGGTTTCATACTCTGTCCTGGTGGGGCAAAATCTTTCAGTGCTCCCACATGAACACACGCTGTGTGTTACGCACATTCTTATCAGAAAGGCAGGAATGTAAGAAGGCCCCGGTTCAAGAAAGAGCTTAAACAGGCACTTTGCTTTCTTCCATCTAAAAGCACTTAAGAAAATACTTAAATGCCATCTTAAAGAAGGCTGCTCTCCAGAACTGCAGGCAAGCCAGTAGAGAGGAAACTGTTGTGTTAATGTAGAAACTGAATTATTTATTTTGTCTGACTTCAAAAGCTTTCCTCTAACATCTGAGATACTAAAGAGCAAAGATACTCTGACTTCCTGAGGATGCCAAGCCCCTTACTATTTCTATTTGAAAAATCTAAGCTCCCATCCTCACCCCAGTGAGGGTGCCTCTCGCTATAAATAGGATTTCCAGAAAGATTCATTGTTTTGGTGCTGAACCTGAAGTAATGGGGGGAAATAAAGACTTCAGCAGTTTCTGTTCATTTCAGAGCTCTCTCTGTGAGGTCCCGTGCTCCAGAAAGGGAGGTTCTTGCACAGCTGGTTGTTTCCCAGGTGCTGCAAAGGTTTGCCCAGTCGTTTAGCTGCCCTGGTTTATATTGTCCCTAATTTGGTTGGGTTTGGTTTGTCTAGCTCTCAACAAACTGGAGCTCATTATTTTCCACCTGTAAAATAAAGGCAATGTACAAAGGGCTACAGTGAGGAGGGATAGAGAAGGATTGAAGGTAATTACTAAGATTGTCAGAAAGGTCGTGCAAAAGTGACAGCACATAAAACCCTGATTACTTGAAAATCTGAAGCAGCACAGTACTGTTTCTTTGCCATATGCTCTGCAGCAAGAAGTGTTTTGCAGGCAGAGACCTCTCAAACACAATGGGCAGCTCTTCGAGGGGTATAAACTCGAATGCTGTGACATCGGTTCCTACCAGCAATGGCATTCAGCCCTCAGAAGTACCCTGGTATCACACTGGTGGAAATGCTACCTGGAGCTGCATCTGGGGATGAGAGCTCAGAGAAGTCAGCCAATGCACAGGGCTCTTCTGCCTTTCTAGTTTCAGATCCTTAGTCAGCACCGATGCCCATTTACACCATGCAAGCCCCTTGTGCTGACTGGTTTTTGTTCTATATATTTAGCAAGTGTTCTACCACTTCCTCAAAAGAAAGCTGCTCAGTGACAAGGAGGTCTCAGTGACAGGAGGTTCTTCTGCCCTTCACTAGAGATGTTTCCATTCTTAATTTGAAACTCCTGGGAAAACTATAAGCATGAAGAATTTGAGGAGGACTTTCCTAACCTCGAGTGAGCAGCCCACAGAAGGGTGATGGGAAGCACACTGGGGGAGCTGGGGTGATTAGCAAGGAGTTAAATTGCACAGAAATAATCAGCAAACGAGTGGATAATGGTGGGTTTGGTTGGTGTGTCTCCCCTCCTTCCTCTCCACCACAAAGTATTCCACCTGCTAGCTCCAGCCATAAAGTCATTCCCGGGGCTGCAAGGAGCACTTGTAAAATCAACAGGGCTTATCGGACCTAAACTTTGGTAAATACTCGGACAATCACTCCCCTTGTGCTTTCATCCCGGGAGTGTGTTAGAAGCCAACAGGCTCAATAATGTACCAGTAAAGATGAAGTCTCTCGATAGCACGAACCTTATCCCTGAGCTGTGTGCTCCCAGTGCCCCTCCCTGCCCTCAGCCCGGTGCTGATACTGCTATGTGGGTCTGACCAATGGCGGAGGTGCCCCACGCAGCCTCCTGCACCTCTCTGCAGCTGAGGCACTGCAGGTCCTCACCCCACAGAGGGAAGGAGCTGGTTGGGGAAGGAGAGAGGTGCTGATGGGTACCTCCACGTAAAGGAGGAAATGAGGCTTACAGTGCAGAAGGGCTGCTGGTGCCTTTCACCACAGCTCCCAGTTCAATCCCTGCATGCAGTCTGTGCATTCATCTGCACAGCCTTGCACCCATCCTATGCCAGAGCTTATTCCAGAACCAAAACATCTGCACTCGCTTCTCAGTGCTATTAGGAGTATTCATGCCATGAGGGGATGTAGAGGATGGAAACATCTGGGAGAGGATGAAGTGAGCCCACAAAGCCTGGAAAACAAGGAAGGTGATGTGGAACAGATGCTGAAACAGAACCAGCAGGGCTTTTGGGAGGGCCAGGTGAGGGGTGCGTGCCTGCATGCGTGTGGGTGCAATATCTCCGTGGCTTCTGCCAGGGCAGTGCTGAGAGAACCAGATTTGTTTGATACCTGCCACCCAGGGAGGAAGTTGCCCTCCTGCAGACAGCTGTGCCAGGCAGTGATTCAGGAACTGGGGCTGTTTTGCCAAGGGCACACGTTTCTTAGAGCAACTCATGCCATTGCTGGAAAAGAAAGAGAGCTTTGTGGCTGAGCAGCTGCTGCACGTGCAGTGTTCAGCTAGACCCTGGGAAGCTCCAGAAAGACAGCTGGGTGCTCTCCTCAGTCAACCTATGGTTGCTAAAAGAGAAGAGCTCCATCCTGGCTGCGGTTAGCTCTGACTGAGGAGACACTGAGCAGCTGGACAGAGTGCCCTGCTTCTGGGCAGCAGTCATCTGATCTGAGACTTAACCAGCCTGGCGTCAGCAGGAGAGCTGCATGTTCCAGAGCAGCCAGCTGGTTTGTTTGCAGGGCTCCAGACAGGGTTGCATAACGTGGCGAGGTCCAGCCTGAGCTCTGGAGAGGAAGAAACAAGGACAAAGGAGAGGACCCTGCACCTCCCACCGCCTGTCCTGCCAGGAGTGGGATGCTGACAGAGGGACACATACATTTTATAATGTAGATCCCCTAGATTCAGTGCCCCTAGTACTCTGTCCCTTTCCTAGCCCGGTCTATGCTAGCCACTGCTTGAGCTGTACTCACTCTGCAGACCTAAGACTGCATTTCTCATTCTAACCAAAACATTTCCCTCCTCAAAGCAATCTTGATGCCTCCCCTCAGATTTATGTCTGGGGTCACAATGCATCCAGTGTCACACTAGAGAGCAACTCTGCATCTTCCCAGTGTCTTCACTGTGGTGCCTGGATGGCTTTCTCATCAGTTGGCATCCCTGTCTCCCTCTTCCCCTGTGGGTTGTAATGAGTGGAGCTGCAATACAGCACAGGATTATATAGGATCACCTGACAGCTGGGATCCTGGCTCTGCTGTCTTTTTCTTTGATTTCTCCCCAGTTCAGAGGCACAAAATGCACTTCTTTAATGGCAGGTTGAAGCCACAGATGCTGCCAAGGACCAGTGTCAGGGATCAGAGAAGGCAGGTTAAGGCTATGACCTAAGACTGCTTTTCTTTCCAAGCTGGGACATCACCTGCCATGGCAATCCTGAAGGCACCGAACAGCAGGACCAGGGAAGTGCCACTATTGTGGCTCTTTTTGTCATGTTGTCAGAGGAATGGCTTCCTTCACATCCACCAAACCCAGGCCCAAATGCTAGAGCCGAGTGCGAGCCAGCAAGAGGCAGCAATCCAGACACTTGAATTTGCTCTGTTACAAATTACACACACCCAAACGACGCAGGGCCTCTGCTCTTTGAAAATCTATCCCCGAGTGTTTATTATAGAAACCAGTTGCCCTCTTTGTTGACAGCCAAATTGCAAAGGCCTGTTGGAACTGTGAAGTCCATGCAGAGCCGCGGCCCCAGCTGAAACACCCGCAGAACTCCCTCTCTGCATCCAGCAACACGAAGCTCTCATTAGGTCCTGGTGGGATTTGAACCTCACGTTGAGAAAGCGTCGCTGTTTGGGGCGTGAGGCTAAACCCACCCCCTCCAGCATCACAGAATACTCTCACTACGGAGAAAACACTTTGTATTAATATGGGCAGTAAGCCGCCGAGTTCCTGAACGTTTGCAGTGCCAGAAAGAACACAGACGGTAATAATTAAATAAGAGAGGCGATGCAAGTTCCCTTTTCCCCCAGCAATGCTAGCTGGCCACATTTTTCCGTGCCTTGATTGCCTTCAGCTACCTGACTGCCAAGGCTAAGAGATACGTGCCTCCCCGGCTGCTGAGCACCAGAGTGAAGGTTATCTTGGGAAGGATTTTCCTTGAAGCATTTTTTGTTAAAACAGCAGCAAGGGCCCTCCTGAGGGCAATCGGCACGAAGGGCCCTGGGCTCTCAGAATCACAGAATCACAAGAATCCCAGGGGTTGGAAGGGAACTCGAAGGATCATCCAGTCCAACCCCCCTGCCAGAGCAGGGTCACCTAGAGTCCATCACACAGGAACGCATCCAGGCGGGGTTTGAATGTCTCCAGCCAAGGAGACTCCACAGCCTCTCTGGGCAGCCTGGTCCAGTGCTCTGGCACTCTCACAGGAAAGAAGTTCTTCCTGATATTCACATGGAACCTCCTGTGCTCCAGTTTGCATCCATTGCCCCTTGTCCTATCATCGGTCATAAAGTGGCTTTACACCCCAGTAAAACCAGAGCGGGGCCTCTCAGGGCCTGCGGAGGGGATGTCCTCATGCCATGTTCCTCACATGCAGAGAGCACAGAGCTGCTGGCTGGGCACACAGAGCCCCGGGGTTATCACGGGCAGAGAGTCAGAAGGGTTGGTTCCTGGCTGTGCTGCTGCCTCGCCGTGAGTCACCTCCCTTCTATCTCCTGCATTTCCCACTGGGAAAACGGCCTTGATAACCACAGGTGTGTTTGTGGGGTTTAACTCCAGAGTGACCACAAAGTGCTGTGGGGCAGCAGGGAAGTGCCAAGTGTCTGACTGGAACCACCGGCCTTGCTCAGGGGCGTGCAGCCCCGGCCTTTGCCTTGCTTTTATCTGCCAGGGCTTTGGTAAAGAAAACAGGAAGGGAAACCAACATTTGGCCAGTGAAATGGCTTTGCTAGCGGCACAGAGCTCTCTCAGGGGGCACTTCCTTCATCCCTGGGCACCACGAGCTGGGCTGTGTGACCTGGACCAGCAGCAGTGTCTTTGCGCAGGCCCTCACGGCCTTCGCCCCGTTCCCGCCTTTCCGTGAGGGACACGGCTTCTCCCAGAGCGTCCCGTGTGTCCTGCCAGGCACACCCCGGGCAGCGTGAGCATAAACCCTCTGCTCGGCTTCGTGTTGGCTGTGCTGGGGGATGATCCAGAGCCAAAGGGTGGAGGCAGAGAGGGAAGTGAAGCAACTTGCCCAGCAGGCCGTGGCCCGAGCACGGCACGGCCTCCCCAGGGCGCTCCAGCCAGCGCAGCCCGGCCCATGGCTGCGTCCCCGGGTGAGGAACACCCCGGCTCGGCTCCCTGGCCATCCCCACAGCCCATGGGGAGCCCTGCACACCTGCGAGCTCCAGCACGTGGTGAAAAGGACTCAAAACCCCAGCCCAAGCCCGTGTTGGTGGCTGAAGCAGAGGCCCCAGGGACACGCAGACCCCCCTGCCCCATCCAGGCGAGGAGCTGGGATCTCTCTTCCCTCTTCTGCGACTTGGGAGTCTCTCTCCCCCTCTCCCCGGGCTTCGCTGGTGTCTGCCTGCTGACTGAAGCTGTCATTATCAGCTCAATAAATCTCTGGCGCGGGTTTTATTGAATCACTGCCTGAGGGGGAACAAGCCTGTAAAGGTTGAGGAGAGCAGAGCTTTCCCACGCCTAAGACACGCTGCCGGAGCTCTTGCACACATTCCGGGCCTGCCAGCGCTCCGCAAATGTTTGGACAGCCTTGAACAAATAACACACCTTTAAAGAGGCCAGCATGAAATTTTTCCTCACCACCCAGCCACCCTCCCACCGCCGCTTCCCTCCCTGCCGCTGCCTCCCCCCCCACCCCCCGGAGCGCCGTGTGTGTGCATGCGTGTGTGCGCCTGTGTGCGTGCGTGTTTATTTTAGGCCTGTCTTCCCCTTTGTGTTTAGGTTGAGCAGTTCGTGGCTGCGTTCCAGCCGTGTTTTGTGGGAGGAATTCTGGCCTCCTCCGCCAGCGAGCGCTGACTCCAAGGCGGTGTGGGAGGCGGGGGCCGGGATGGGACGGAGCGTGGAAAAGGGAGGAGGTTTGGCTTTTCTCCTGCCCAGATTTCCTTCAGCAGGTAGAAACCAGCCAGCAGGGATTTTCTGCTGACAGCCTGCCAGGCTGCAGTGGTAACCTCTGGATGCCAACATTTTTTCCACCCAGGCCCGTCCCCTCACACGCTGGTGTAAGGTTCCAGTGACAGTCTGCTGGGCCTGGCACGCTCCGCTTACCCACAGAACTCCTCTAATTAATGCAGTGGCTTCCTTCACACAGCCCTGTTGGTGTGTCTTGACCCTGACCTGAAAGGAACTTCCTCAGGGCAGGAGGGTCTGCGGGCGGAGGTGGAGGCGGTGATGTCCAAATGGCCTCCGGAGGGATGCTGTGCTCCAAAGCTTTCCTGGACATGGCCCCTGGGATGCAGGCAGCTAGCTTTTGCGTGGGGCAAGGAGACAGTCCTGCGAAGTATCCAAGTTTGCTCGGGGGGTCTGGAAAGCAGCTTCATCAACTGAGCCAAGGAGGAAGAAAAACACAGATGTATCAGCAACATCCAGCTGAGAAAAGCACAGCGCAGCTCACTCTGACTCAGTCGGGGAGGCTTTTTTGTGCCCTCCTGAGGAAAAATGGCATCTCTCTCCCAGCTTTTCCCCTCAGTTCCACACAGCCTGCTGCTGCGGGAAACCCAGCTGGGAGTAGGGAACCCTGAAACCACTCAGGCTTAATCCAAGTCTGTGGTAGGCAAGCACAACAGGAACACAGGTCCCGTTTCGCCTTTCAGCGAGATGGAAGGCAGCTGCTGGTGTTTCCCCATCATGGTGTGCAAGGGGGTAACACCAGGACGAGACTGTGCCTTGCGTGTTCCACGGGCATAATAGGAATGCATTCGTGGGGCACAAGAGAAACTTGGAAAGGATTAATAGACCAGACAGCTGCCTGCCTGCTGAGTTCTGGGAATGTAAAACACTGCGGCCATCTCAACAGCTCCTAAAATTCCCCCTGACTCGTTTCCTGTTGCTGCTTTCCCAATGCTGAAAAGCTTGGGCTCCCGTGGATAAAAAAATTGGAGAGAATCCAGAATTTAGATTTCTGCCTACTCGATCTTTCCTGTCAACGGATCGTTAAATAAGAAGCAGAAATGTTGTATTCACCATACGCTCATCACCAAAGAGCTAAGTGAAAATCCTGCTTTAGGAAACAAGTGACAATTAGTTTGATGGTTCCATGTTCCTTAGGTTATGTTGGCCGACTTCACCGAGTCATTGCACATGTAGGTAGTGAGGCACCAAGGTCGTGCTTGCTCGGAAGAGAATAGTATGAGCAGAGAGTAGAAGGAGCTGCAAAGATAAAGGTTTGGCTCTCTTTGGGGAAATAAAGATATGGAATTCACCCACACATGAAACACGGATGCTGCAAGTCACAGTGGCAAAATGCAAGCTGTTGCATGTACCAGTTGACAACCCCAGCTTGGACATGCTGGTGAAGGAGCTAAAAAGGTAGCAGGATAAACACCCAAGTGCAGAAGAGCCAGGGCTAGACGACAGGGATAAAGCAGGTAAGGAAAGAGTCACGTGGGAAGTATGGACTGGGATATCTGCTCTGCAGAGGGACACGGGGCAGAGGGCTGGCTGGGAGCTGTAGAGCCGGGACACGGAGATTGAGGTGCATCAGCACAGCACAATGCAGAGCTTAGTGCAAAGTTCATCGGCGCCACACTCATAAACCATGGATAAGGAAGCTCAGAAAACCTCTGAAATGGATTTAGGTTCCACTGAAATGTCCCCAGTGTGGACACTTGTGGGAGTCTGAGGTTCTGCCATAGGTTCAGTTTCACCCTTTATGCCTCTGTAGAGGACAAGGCTCATGTGCTAGTGGGGACAAGGAGGTTAATGCTTCCTTCCTCTACAGAGGGACTGGCACATGCAGCTTTTAAGTTGCTTAAGAGTGATGATGCTGAGTGGAGGTAGAGCTGCTTCCTTCCAAACCTGGGGTTTGGAGCATCCCAGAAACGACCCTGGGCTGAAACTTGCAAGGTTCAGACAAGGTCTCAGTCTGATTAACTGGTGCAAGTGCCCCCAAAAAAGCACAGGAACCAGTAATTTACAACAGGAGGCAGACAAAATCGTCTGTTTACTTTCAAGCCTTAAATTGTCTGTTAGCAAACTGCAGACCACAAAATGGGTGGCCCCTTTCCTGGAGAAACTGTGAAAACCTGCTTAGTTCCTGCGCTAGTAAAGCAAACAAACAAACATGACCTGGAGCTGGGTTTCAGCGTGCCTTGCCTCTCACCAGTCCATGAGAGCATCTGAAAACAAACTCAGAAAACCCTGCCTTGCTGATAAGAACCAGCCATGACGACTGCTGATGGGAGAACCCAGAGATGCAATTAGGAATTTGAAATGTCTTAAACAAAGGGCAAAAGCAATCAGCAAAAGGTAATTAAAATGGATTAAATGAAGCAAAATCATCTGAGCAAAATGCTGGGAACCGGTCCAGCCAGGCAGGGTAGATAACTATGTGAAATGTGTGCTCTGAGTTTGTGCATTAATATTACTTTGTGCTTCTGCAAATCTTTGAGGACCTCGGAGCAGTCTGCAAGCAATTAAACCTCACAACACCCTGGGGAAGCAGAGGTTATTGTACGCACTTACAAGGTGGCTGTATGGAGAGGGTAGAAGTGATTGATGCTGGGCCCACATGGCAAGTTAGAAAGAGTGGGAAATAAACCTTGCAGTCCTGGGTCCTAGCAGTTTGTTTTACCAGCAAGGCAGGGGGATGGTGCCATCTGAAGCGACTATTTTGGCTTCCACAGTAGACATGGTGTGAGTTCATTCCTCTAAACTGTCTTGTTTATTTTTAGCACCTAAGTTTATATCAGGAACGACAAATTTGGCATTCATGCTCGGATGTGGCTAGGACAGGAGCAGCTTGCAACAATAAAATCTTAAACATTGTGGCAGCCTCTTTCACTCCCCTTCAGTGAGCTCTGTGCATTGTGCACTTCTGGAGGAGGCCATGGGGAGACAGGTACCGCTTGCCTCTGCTTAAGAGTGGTGGGAAATCCACTGGAGATGCTTGCACAGAAAGCTTTGACATTCAACAGTAACAAACAGATGTAAGTGAAGAGAGGGACTTTTTTGTTTGTCCTTGGGCAAAAAAAAAAAGTATCTGCCTTATATCTGTATTTAAAAAGCAAACTCATGTAGTTGGAAAATGAATTGGGATTCTGGGACACTGGCTGATGTGTTCACTCCAAGGGCTTAACTTCAGAAAATAAAAGGGATAGAAAAAGAAAAAAAAAAAGAAAAAAAAACCCCGAGGCTTCAGTTGTCCCGTGGGACAGCACTGAAGCAAAGCATAAGGAGCTCTGCTTGGTTCTCCATATGCTTTGGGTGTAACTTCTTCAGGGGGCAGGCTCCTCAAGCAGTGGGCAAAGAGGCATCGCTGTGGAGCCTCTCCTGGCCTTTAGGCCAGCTCACTGCCTTCTTCTTAGAAGTCATTTGTTTAATTGGTTGTCATTTTTATTTCAACACACCTGCTGAAATGGAGGGCTGGGCAGTGTCCTGTCTGTTGGGAAGGGGAGATTAGACAGCAATTAAGGGGGGACTCCTGCTTCGACCTCTTCAGAGTGCAGCCAAACAGGCGATCGATCACTCTCTGGGCGCTGTGGCCGTAGCCTGTAGCTGGCCATGCGTGAGCTGAACCTTGTGCTGTGTCAGACCAGGGCTGATGAGTTTCAGTTCCCCATTCCTTGAGTACCTCGAGGGACACAGAGATCTGAATCTCCCCTCTCTTTGAAGATAGCTACTGCTATTTGCATCCAGCTCTTTTAAGAACTAGTCTCCCCTGCCTAGACCTCCTGTTCTCACTGTGGGACTTGTGCATTTGACCTTCCTTTCTGGCTCTCCAGGTTGCAGCATATGCAGCCGAACATGCCCTGGGGTTCACAGGGTGTTTAAAATCCCACAGCTGGAGGGGCATCGTGGCAGCCGTCGCGGCATTGCAGGAAAGCAGACTGAACTGTCAGCATCCTCATCCTGCATCCCATGGGTACCTCGATGCCTCCAGGAGTCATAAAACTGCAGGGTCTCAGTTGCACAGGTCCATACAGTGCCTCCAGGCAGGTGCCCCAAATGAATGGACCCTTGGGAATGCCTGATCCAACATCTAGGAATACCCTGAAGCAGCCGAGCAGGTCCTGTACAGGATGCATTTCCCCTACTCCTAGGTGATTGATTCTCTGGCTTTGGTCTCCACATAAGGTGCTCCAATTGCTGAGCACAAGGCAGGCAGTGAGCAGTTGGGATTAGACAGAGCAAGGATTAGGTACCCACATGCAGTCACCAGAATTAGGCATTTGCTAGAATAACAAGGAAACATCCAGTTACATTAAGCAGGAGGAAGCACTGTGCTTGGGGCATGCACTAATCCAGCACCGTCTGTGTGTAGGCAGATGTTTTGCTGGAGGGCAGTAGGTTATCCAGGAGAAAGCTGCTGTTCTGAAAGGGTATTTTAGTGGCACCCCATCCTCAGCAGTGACTTGAGCTGCTCACTGTCAGAGATAGGAGACTGCACTGGACTGACCATTAGTCTTATCCAGCCTCCAGCTCCCTGTGTTTTGGCTAGAGCATGGAGATAGGAATTAGCAACTGTGCAATGTTTGTTCTCACAAAGCAAGAGGGGAGGCTGACAGAGAAAGAAATACAGAGAAAGAGAAAAAATAGCAAGGGAGAGAAGGAAGGAAGGGGAGGGGATGTGCGCAAACATAAAAATACACATCACACTTTCAGGATGAGCTGGGCACAATGGAGAAGTTTCCCCGGCTCCATCCCACACTGAAATTTCAGCATTAATGGGTTTGGGAAGGGGCATGTGCCCGGCTGTGTGGACCTCAGCGGGTCTGAGTGCTGAGGAGGTGCTGCAGGAGAGCCACTGATGGCGAGGGAGGAGAGCGGGAGGCACTGTGAGGAGCGAGCGGAGGAGGAGGTGGGGTGAGGTTGATGAGGTGCTCCTCTGACACACGACAGCAGCTCCAGTCCCTGGCTGCGTGGGTGGCAGCGCGGGCTGCGTGCCTGGCTTGCCTTTCCCAGGCACGAAGCAGCCAGCCTGCTGCACAAAGAAAGTGGTCATTATGTGAGCGCTCCCACCTCGCCCTCCCTGCTCAGCTCCCCTCCCTGCCCGAGCAGTCACAGTTCCTCTTTAGTGCCTTTTCAAAGCACTCGAGCCACTCGATTCATTACTGTGTTTGCACCGGGATGGGATGGGATGAGATGGGATGGGATGGTGGCTGGGCAGCCTGACAAGGAACACAGCATCGTTAATTCCCAACACACAGACAGGAGCCAGGCCTGCTCAGGGAAGGGTATCAGGGCAGAGAACGCTTTGCTCAGAGCATCAGTGATTGAGACAAAAGTTTTGCTGTGGGATGCTTCTTTCCAGTCAATGTACAGACTGGTCTAACCTTGCCACTTTGACACCAAGGTGAGGACAAGAAGTCCAAGCCAGTGGTAAACAGTGTGTCTGGCTTACGGGACACCGAATACAAATGTTTGCTGGATGGCAGGGTGAGGATTAGAGCCTCTACGGTTAGTTCAGTGTGGGGGTTTTAAATAAACTTCACCCTCCAGATTACAGCCGATCTGTAACTGCCAAGCGTGGGGTTACCTTGGGTAACGCATTTTTCATGTTCATCCTCCAGATCCCTGCTTGCCAGACCTCATCAAAGGTCGGGTGTGGGATTGTCCGAGCGGTAGCAGGGTGGCTGGGAAAGCTTTGGCTGCCTTTGCCAGCCTCAGGAGAGGGTTTGTTCAACTTATCGATTTGATAATATAGGTCAGCTTTAGTCATTATGCAGAGGGATCAATCACACCAACCAGGCTCAGTGCAACTGCAATCAGTGTGACAAAATCAGAGGTGAGGGAGAGCCTGAGATTGGTTTTGCCCTAGATTTTTTTTTGCCTTTATCTCCAACTCTGCTCCCATCAGTTGGTGAAACAGCAAAATGCTTTGGGTGTCTTAATGCCATAGCCCTGGATGGGCAGGAAAGGCCCCATGATTCCTCTGAAGTGAATCCCAGTTACTGCACGGGGAGACTTCGATTCTTAAAGATAAAGGGGTTGTTCAAATTCTCTTCTTTGTGCCACTTGAGGATGGGAATGTCACCTCTTTGTCCTCTGAAGGATCAGATCTGGGAATCTGGGTTTTTGGGAGGGCACCATGAAAGCTGCGTGTTTCATCACGTGCACTCCTTTGGCAGGCGTGGGGGGATTTTTTCAAACCGTGGTTCTTGGAAGCAGTTTGTGCTGCAGGGTCTTCCCCTCTTTCTCTGCCGCCCTAGCCAGCAGCAGAGATCCTCCAGGGCCTCTGTGAGTGAGCTCTGAGCCAGGCAGACACGAGCCAGCTCCAAACCGCAAGCTTTGTGGCCTCAGTTAGCACAGTGCCAAGCAAAAGCCCATGCAGATGTGCTCTCGGGGGGACGTGCACTACTCTCATGTAGTTCACACTCCGCCCTGAGTGCTCCTGGAGCAAACAACAACGCTTAAAATTGCACGAGGAGCAACTGGATCCCCCTTCTGCCTCCCCCTTCATGCTTTTCTCTAATTTGCTCCAGCTCTACCAGGCTGACGGGTGAAAAGCTGCTCCTGCACAGAGACCAGGGTGTGCAGCTCTGCATACACACCATTTCCAGGCTTCTCGAGGAGAAAGGTCCCGTCTCCACGTAGTCCCTGCGCAGCAGATAACCAGTGGGAGACAGCACCTTTCCTTTGCACGGAGCTTATCTTTCCCATTGCCTTTCTGCCTCTCCCTGTCTGTCTGGCAGGCTACCTGGCCTGCAAGCAGAGATGGTATCACACAGGAGACTGATAAGGGCAGTGGGGATGTGGCAATCAACGGTCAGAACCTCCCCTTTAATCGGCTCTGCTGGGGCTGCCCATTGGTAAACAGACTGAGGCGTCCTGCAGGCTTCCCCCACACCCTGTCTGTGCTGCTTTCTGTACTGAAATACAGCATTTGACCCATTCATTTTCTTTGGAAAGCTCCAAGCAGGTGACTCATGCCATGTACCTTGACTTCTCTTTTCGCACTGCCAACACCAATGCTCTTTCTCTCTCTCTCTCTCTCTTTTTTTTTTTTTTATGGCTGGAATTTGTCCCCTTCACTTTGCCCCTGACACAGGCAAACACCACCCCCCATGACCCTGGCTTGCCACTGATTTTATGGGAGGCCAACTCTTTTCTGCATGCTTGGTACATGGATAAGGTGCTGGGGGAATCCCCCTGTGTGGTTCCAAGGAGGAACTGGCTGTCTCCAAGGAGCAGGTGTGCAACAGAGCAGCTCACTCTGCTCTCACCCTCCTGGGCCAGAGCTCGACCAGAGGCTCTTGCTGGCTGATGCCATGTAGGAAATGTCCCGAGAGCTGTGGTCCGTTTCCCAGTGGATGTGTCTCTTTCTGCTGGAGAAGGGTCATTTCAGGGGCTGCTAATGGGCTCCGTGTTGGACAGTCCCAGCAGAGGAGCCAAAGGCAGAGAGGAACAGAGAGCCTGGGATCCCACCCCTGGAGGTGGCCCCTTTCACCACAGGGCTTCAGCTGGAAAAGCTTCTCTTCTGCCTTGTTACTTGTTCTGCATACAAAGGGACAGCATGGGTGTGTGGCACTGTCAGCCCAACACATCTCCCCAGTCCTTAGACAATGCTTTGTGCAGGTCTTTTTCTTACAATCTTCACAGTATCCTGGAAATAAATACACCTTCCTGTTTCACATCTGCAGCCTGTAGGAAGCTCTGCTAATGCCACCACCATCAGGCTCGTGTCACTGTATTTAATGTGACTTAACTGAGGGGTACTAGAAGCCAGAGGGTCAAAATGTGGTTGGGATGGGCAAAAAACTATTTTTGAGGCATCTCACCTTCAGCAACAACTTGGTGATGACTGTGGTTGGCATGGGGCACATGCACTGACTCTGAGAAACCAGTTTTATGTTAATTGAAAGGATCACAATGCAGAACTAAAAACCGCTGCAGTGGAAGACTCAGATTTATGGTCCCTCTTACATTAGCTAGTTAAAAAACTAGTACAAACATTTAAACACCAGTGGCAGTAAAGATAAAAATGTAAGCTTGATTAGATAAAGAATAAAGATACGTGTTTTATATTTACACCTGGACCATAACCTTTGTTTGCTTCAAGTTAAGGCTACTCAGGTGCACAAGTATTAAGCAGAGATTTCCTGGAGGCCCAAACACCTCCTGGTGTAAATGCATGGCTGGGGTGAGTGCACAATCACTTTGAAAACAACCTGAGGGCTTGTGGCTGACCTCCTGCAGGAGAAGGGGGGCAGGAGATGGGTGCGAGCTCTCTCTGGGACAGAGGCAGAGGTGAAATCCCTCTCAGAGAGGGAATCCAACCAAGCTTTGAGGATAGTGTCCTCCAGCAGAGGCAGCTCAGGGACAGGGACACTTTTAGCAGGTGCAGCTGGCTCTGACAGACTGTACTGCACAGTGGTGGGGTTGTTATTGATGTCCATGGACTCTTTTGGCTGGGATTTGCTTGGGAAAAAGCAAGGTGCAGGTTGCTGTGCTGCTGGGTCTGTGCTGCTGGGATGGCAGCGATCTGGTGTCACCTGGGAGGGTGATAAGACACAGAGGAGCACCCAGGGGGAAGGTGTGGGTTATCACATGCCTGGAGCCGTGGCGAGGTGGGTGCAAAGAGCACTTCTCAGCTCCACATCACAGCCTGCCGGGTGCGAAGCTGAGGTCGCATCAGGCTCCTCACCCACGTAGCAATCTCCGGCGTGCGCTGATGTGCAATTAGCGGTGTCCTCCCCACTGTCATCACCACAGCTACCAGAACAACCAGCCCAGCTCAGCCCCACGGTCTGACAGGTCTGGTGTCACTTCTATCTGCCAGGACCAGGTGCTGTAGGAGGGACAGACCCTTGCATCTGCTTTCACAATGGACGCAATTGCCACTTACGCTGCAGGAGCCCTGATTTTTTGTCCCTGTCCTCTGTTGACACCCAGGTTAAACCAATGCAGCTCCATGGACTTGGTGGCACTGCCGCCTCTACGACATGTGTCAAGGACATGGAGAAGCAGGCCCTGGGGACATGGTGGCACATGCCTCTGGTTGGGTTTTTTTTGCACACGTCAAGCGAGCAGATTCCATTTTAATGTCACGCCTGTGCGGTGGTGGCGGTGGTGAATTCCTTCGAGCGTTGCCATGTGAGGCCAGGACGGTGTTTGGCTGCGGTTAAAGTGCTTTATCAGTTTCTGAAGTCACTTTGTAAATAGCGGCAGCCAAGAAACCGGAGGGGATGGGAGGAGGGGAGCGGGGGGGAAAGAAGGGAGGAAAATAAAAGCAGGAAGAAAAAGGGCTTTGTTAATTTTAATAGGGTGTGTTATGTTCCTCCTTCATCTCCCAGATATGCCACACTCGGCGATGACAACCCTGCTTTATGGAGACCTCGGTCTCCCCTTGCCCCCCCAGCCTAGTTAAAAATCCCACACTGCATAGCAGAGAATAACTCGCATTGCACTTCTGGCAGGCGAGGGTAAAACGCGGCTCTGTTTTCATCACGGAAAAGCCTCCGGGCGCATATTTTTGTAATTAGGCTTTTCTGCTCAGCAGTTTTTGCAGCTGTGATGACACTTGGGTGTCGCCCCCCGGTTTCTCACGCTCTCCCTGCCAAGGCGCCCGGGCGGCTGGGCCGCAGCCAGCGCCGAGGTCGGCCGGCCGGCGTTCCCCCGCGCCGCCCGCACGCGCCGGGGAGAAGGCGCTGTGCTGGTGGAAATGGGCCACGGTTCCTCCTCAAGGTCACTGCTAATGCCTGGCTGGCTCCGGGCTTTGCTCCCTCCTCTGCCTGGGGGTCACGCTACCACTTCTCCCCTTCCTTCCAGCAAAGAAGAGGTTTCCTCTTTCCCTTCCACTGACTTCCCTGGCTTTTAAGCAGGTTTTTCTTAGCCTGGGGAGCCCCTGGGGAGCCTTCCCTCCCCGCCGGCTCGGGGATGAGGAAGGAGGAGGAGGCGGGAGGGCCTGGAGTGTGTCCCACACTCAGGGGGCTGTGGACTCCTTCCTCCCACCAGCCCCGGCTCCAGGAAATGGCAGGCGTGAGCTGGACACCGGCAGGCTCCGCGCTCCCGCTCCCCCTCAGCTGCCGGCCCGGAAACCTCGCTCCAGCTGTGGCTTATTAAAGCCGGAATGTCCCTGCGGGACCGGCGAGAGCCAGAAGGATCATTAATAACAACTAACGACGCTGCCTTGCGTGTCAGGCTGGGCCTGAAGCAGCAGCTCCCACACCAGAGGCAAGAAATGCACCCACCACTTGCCACCCTGCCCCCTTCCCATGCCAGGGCACGGCAAAATGGCATGATCCTTCCTGCCAGAGCCGAGAGCACGGCGAGGATCCCTTCGTCAGGATCCCATGCTCATTAAATGCATGCAGCTTTAGTGAGAGGTGAAATCTGGTAGGAGCCTGACCCCTCTCTGCTCTCCCTCCCTCCCCAGGGGTAAGTGCTGACCCCAGCGATGCTCTGTGATGTGTCTGGAGCCAGCAAAGCCTCTGCCCGGATGCATTTTCTGTCCTAAGAAGTGCTTGAGCCCCAAAACTTGGTCTCTGCACTCAGGTGTTGACCCACCAAGTGATGATGGGCAAGCAAATTCATTCATGGCCTTAGTTTCCCCTCTGCCTTGCTTATTTAATAGTGCGTTTTTTGGAGGAGGGATGGCTTCTGTCTGCTTGCAGGGGCCCTGATGTTCCTTGTGTCCCTAGCCTCTGCCAGAATTAACATTCAGTGGTGGTCATAAAGCATTCAGTGACTTGTGCTTTTTTCCCTGTTCATGAGTACATCGGAACTAGATCCTTAGCTCTGTGATCGCAGACACTGGCCCAGAGCCAGTTCTCATGTGAGTGGGTGGACGTCATCTCATTGAGGCCACTTAGCCCTGCGTTTCAACATCCATTGCAACAACTGACTGCCTATGCTCTGGCGAGCTGCTGGGCTTCCCCGTTTCCAAAAAACCTAGATTAGAAAGAGCAAACGTGGCAAAGTCTACCTTGTATGAATACCATATGCTCTGAGCAAATGGAGACCATCCATCCTTTTCAAGAAACGGGGACGTGGTCTTTCTCAATAGCTCCTCGATGCACCCCGTGAGGTGGAGCTGAGGTTCCCAGCCCGGTTCTTGTCAGGTAGTTTTTCATGTCCCTAGTTTTACAGTTGCCATCACACTGTCCCATGCTGATGGCAGCAATAAAGAATCAGCTCACAGAATGGGCGCTGGGGACCAGTGTGATTTCACCTCCCCTAGCAGAGCTTTAATCCCAGAGAATTTTCCTGGTGATCTGTCTGCTGTATCTATGCATCTATTATGTAGGAAAATACCAGTTTTCATTTTACACAGGACTTTCCTTCAAGTGCTGCTTGCAGGATGGTAGATTGAGCAGCCAAACATGCAAAGAAACCACCTTAAAAGCATAGCATTTAAGAAGCAGATCATCTTTTGAGACCGGGCTATTTGTTATAACAATGAAGGCTCTAGACATGCTTTAAAAAAAAAACCAAAATTCAAATGAAAGCTGAATTTTCTGCTGAGATCACTTGACTCCAGGAGCTGCAACCTGGAGTAAAACCACTTCATACTGTAAAATGCTCTGCTGAAACAAGGCTTAGCAGCAGTGTGCTTTCCCTGAAAACTCAGGCTGTTGATAATCAGGAAGAGGAAAGAAGCCAGCAGCTTTGAAAGAGCTTGCTAAAGTGCTCTCGTTATTCTTATTACTAAGCCTTGCATGCCAGCTTCCTTGTAAAACTCTTCTGTAAAAATATCTAGAAGGAAATTAGATTAAAAAATCAAAACCCCCTCTTTCATACCAATGCACAAATCAGCTGGTTCAGAACCAAAGCAGTAAGATGCATTTCTGGCCTTGGTTTTATGAAGTGACAGGGTGGCTTTATTCAGAGCAGCACAAAACAGCAGTTTCTGTTCAGGAGCCACATAATCTGCCCCCTGGGTGAGACGTTGCTCGGCCTAGAGCTTGTGCTGTCCTTTGGCAGGAGGGTTTTCACCCTCTGAGCTGCATGTCCATGTGTTTTGATGTATTTTTCAACTGCATCTTCTCACGTTATACCAGCAGCTGAAGCCAGCTCCATCCTTGTTCAACCAGCCCCAGGGAGCTCCCAGCAGAAGTTAATTTGGCCCCTCTGGCTTTTCCATGACTATTTTAGTCAACTGGCTTCAGCTGTAGCTGTTTCTGCTTCTGTCCCTCAGAGTGGAGCCCCATGGCCGTGGTGGGCAGCCGTTGGAACCAGGCCTACATTAAGCTGCCAGAAAACCCCACTGCCACTACCAGCGACCAGTACGACTCCTGTAAAATCCATTTTAAGATCCTGGTTGGCATCTGACTCAAGACGTTCGCCCCTGATGTGCCAGAGGTAAGTTTAAAGCCAGGGGCTGGTGAGGGAGGGGTTGAGGGGTTTGAGAGATGTGTGGTTGTGTCTATCGCGGGTCTCTGTGCTGTTGTTCCTACAAGGTACCCCCAGATAGTTTGGGGTAGATTGTGGTGTCAGTATGGTGATTGCTGTGTTGTAAGTGGAGAAACTGAGTCAGGGAATGGCGCTGGTGCTTGCTGAGCAGGCTGGGAGGACAGCATGTTGTGAGGAGGTCGCTTGGGGCAAGGCAGAGCCATGGACTTGCAAGCCTTCCACCAGTTTGTTCACATGGATAGGAATCAAATGTTGCTGTTCATGTTGTGGAGTGTGGGTCCCAGGCATGTTTTAGTGTCGTCGTCCAAAACAAGTTTTCTTTGGTCCCTTTGTCCCTCAGGCTATTACAGGGACTGGTTGTTGCTGTGCAGAGCTCCCCTGGTCCCACCACACTCTGCAGCTTGGATTTTGGGCAGTCAGGCAATGCCTGGGGGCCTCAGCTCCTTGTCTCTCCTATGGCACTGCTGTGAGGACAATACCTGAAAAACAGACACCTTGTGCACACTGAAATACCAGGATTGGGCAAAATATGGAGTTTGCTTAGAGAGGGGAAGAGATGGGGATGGGGACAGTGCCAGGAGCATGCTTGATTGGACCATGGTGCTCAAAGAGACTGCTGTGTTTGGCACAGCTGGTGCACATCAGGCTTTTGGAAGATCCCTGTATTGCTTCTGTAGGTCCCAGTCGGGGAAGGTCCACTCTGACCACTTTAATATCTACTGCTGGAGGTCTGCCTCTAGGTCCCTGCTGCAGCAAGGTGGGGGGCAGTGACAGCTGATGGGGACAGGTTATGTGGCTCAGTCTGCGTTTTGTGGGAAGGAGATAGGATATGATATGATCTAGGCTGAAGTCTGCTCGTGTTGGTTTGTGCAAATTCATGAAGTCTTTAAACCCCAAAGGTCTACAAATGAACACACCACCCAAAACTGGATGCTCCCAACGCCGACACAATTATGTAAAATTAAGTTCCAAAGAATTTACGGAGGGAGAGGATGGGGGATCAAGGAAGAGAAGATTTTGGGAAAGCCTGTATAATTGGCCTAGGCCTTTTGACCCTGGCTATTATAGAGGATCTGAGGCTCCTTCATTACCCAGCTCCACGTGCATTGTAAGTGTCAGCTCTCTCTGTGAGCAAGCTTTTGGAGGCATTTAGAATCAGACAAGTGTAGAAAATCCTCAGAGCTCTCCCAGATAAAGTCCCTGGAGGATTCGGGTCTCCAGGCCACTCTTAGGCCTCGCGTTTGGCCTTTTCATTTTGGCTCACAAACCTGCCATTAGTCACTGACCCTTCAATAAAGCTCAGCCAGAGTTCACCGGAGGCGAAGGGAATCACACAGCCTGCTCCGCCGTGGGGAGGTGGGGGCAAAGGGTGCCAGCACCAGGAGACACCACTAATTGTCCCTGTACAAAAGGAATATTTAGCTGATGCCATTCCTATGAAATTCCTTTCTCTCCTTCTTCTTTTTTTTGGTCAGTTTTTGGGGGAGAGTGGTGCAGGCAGCAGAGGTTCTTGCCCATCCTGCGTCCCAGAAGTGTTGGCTGCAGGAGGGGTGAGGAGAGCACAGAGCAGAGACTGGGTCCTTCCCATACAAAGTGGCTGTGAAGTTTACAGTGCATGGTGGAGTCCAGGCCTTTCACCACCACATTATTAAAGACCTCAGGTCGTTACTGCTAACCCCACCAAACCATTTGCTTTGAGTGGTGCTGGCCCTGCTGGACTCCCATGCTGTAAGGACGAGGAGGTGGTCTCCCTTCCAAGGCCCTCTTAGGCTCTTCAAGATATCTTGAGAAACACTCACCTGTTTTGCTTTTGAGTCTGTCAATGGGAAAGAGTCTATGGAAGGAACCCATCCTTTTCCTATTCTGAACCATGCCGTGGTTATATATTAACAGGAATTATGGAGGTTTGGGACCAGCCTCAGGAATAACGTGATCAGAAAGGAGTCATGTTGCAGGATTCACTTTGGAACAAGGACCAGAAAGAATTTATCTTTTTTTCTGAGCCCAAATCTTATCATATTCTCAGGGTACATGAATTTTCTCTGTGCGGTGCAGCGGAGTCCTTGGGACAATCTGTGATAATGAGCAGGTACGAGAGGTCATGATGCAGCTCAGATGTCCCACGTCTCACTTGGAGTCGTTAGCTGATGGTCTAATGATAGATAGTGCCTCTTTTCTGCTTGAACAGCAGACAGGGACACACGTGCATTTTCCAGGCTGATCCACAGCTGTTAGCAGGTGAGAGCGAGTGTTTGTGAGCTGTGTTTAGTTCCCTTCAGACTTCTTCCTCTCTCTTGTGATTGTTAAATATTTCCAAGTGACTTCCACAACTGGCTGATGCCATTTTTAAAAATAGCCTTTTCATGCATCCAATATTGCCTGCTTTTGAGGCAGTGTGTGACACAGACCTATCTGTTCCCAGCTCAGAGTGTTTCTCCAAATTTCTAATAAATCAGCAATGCTGCTGCAGCTGACACAGTTTTAGCTCATTGCCAAGTGGGGATGAATTATGATATATCCACATTTAGAAAGAACTTTGAGATCTTCCAGTTACAAATAGCTCCCAGAGAAGGAAAAAGGTTCAGTGGACCTGACAGGCACTATTTATGAAGGTTACAGAAAAGGGCTGTAGACTGATCTGGACCACTTTTATGATGACATATGTTTCTAGGGTATCTCTGTTCTTGCCAGCAATGGTTTGGGAGTTCCTTCCTTTGGTTTCCTTTGATTTTCTTCCGCCTTTGCACTTTTCCTGTCTTCGCTAACTATTGCATTTTATTACTTATGGTTGAATTCTATTCTTCAAACTGTGAACAAGATGACCAGAATGTAGCTGAAAGTTTCTTTGGATATTGGGTATTGGCAAGCATCCGTCGCAGACACAGTTGTGGGAAATCCCACGCTCAATTCACGTCATACTAGGGTGGAAACAGCACAGGAGCAAATTCAGTCAAAGCAAAGCCCATGTGTTTTGTGGTGATATCACAGGAACTTTCCTATCATTCTGTGTGCTGGCCCTCGAGGCACTTGAAGAATGACACTGGTGTCCCCAGGCACCCAGAAAATCATGAGCCAGACATATGTACACAAAGATGGGGAAATGAAATTGAAAGTCATGAAACTTAGAAAAAAGGAATGTGGGGTTCAATTGTCCTTGCAGGTTTTTAGCCTCTGGTGTTTCCTCACATTACATTTTCAAGCTTTCCTCTGTAGCCACAAGGGTCATATTTTGATCACTTTTTAAACAAAACTGGAGCTTCTCACACCCTCACGTGACTGCAGCAGCTCTGCCTTTACACAAAACAGTGTGAACTGTAGTAAAATGTGAATTTGTCTACCATGAGAGCTCAGGATTTTCAATGAATGAGCAGGAATGACTGATCAAAATGTGTTGGAGGTAGAGTAGCAAACAGGCTAAATACATCCGAGGAAATTTCAAATCAATTTCTTTAAACACTGAGCGTGTGCTTGAAGCTGTGCCTACTGCAAAGTCGAGACAGCCTTTGCCAGAACCTGCTAGAAGCCACAAAGTGGTCTTTCCCTGTAGGATTTGAGACCCAATGTCCATGTTGTTGTTAAAAAGGAGGACTGGAGCCAGCCCTTTCTCTGCTGTAAAGGTTTGCAGAGTCCAGCCACTGTGGTTCAGTGCTTTCGAGTACTCAGAGCTGTAGCTGAGCGAGACAGGTCTTGGGCTGTGTTTGGATGAAGGCTTTGCTGGGGTGCGTGGCCACCAAGGAGATACAGGCACTCAGGAGCTGTCACCTTGCTCCCAAAGCCAACTCTGAACAGAGCTTTGGCATGGTACAGTGAAAGGACCCTCCATGTCTCAGCATCCCCAACTCCAATGATCCTCCATCACCTGCTGTCACAAGAAGTGTAAAGCCTGGTGTAAATTACTCTGTGGAGGAGAGCCAGATGTGGGATGGGTAAAAGGGAAGATTCTCTGTGTTTGATTGTAGGCTCTTGGTTGTCTTTGGTCAGGAGCTGCCTCTCGGCTTATTTACAGTGATGCTCTGGAAGCACCATGTGAGGGTTTGCTGCTGTCAGGCTGGCTCCTTCAATAACACTTTTCTTTAGTTTCTTTTCCAAGGTGAAATGCGACACAGCGTAAAGGGGTCAAGGCAGCAGGGGACCCTGTGAGAGAGGAGGGTGGGAAAACACAGGCCAGAAGCCACGGCTGTCCATATATTATGAGAAAAAAAAGTAAATAGCCTGGGTTTTGATGAGTGCCCTCTCCCTGGCTGCACCTAGAAACAGATCTCCCTATTCCCATGAAGGGAGACCCCACGTTTGGCTCTGCTCTGCCACTGCTGGTCCCGGTGGCATTGGAGGAGCCCCTTTCCCTCGTGGTGGCTCAGCTCTCGTGGCCCCTGAGGACTGCAACGCGTGGATATCCTTGATGGAAAGAGCAGCTGAGGACTGCACCTTGCTGCTGTGGTGTGGGTCGGGGACCAGTGGCAGAGATGCTCAAGGAGGATGCTCAAGGTCCCTGCCCACCTCGCTGCCGCAGCCAGGGGAGTGCGGTGGGAGAAGGGAGGGGAAATCGCTGCGTGTGTTTCTTCTGCAGCTCTGTTTCAAGGAAAATTTGCCCTTTCACAGTTGCTTAAGCGAAATGTCAGCGAATGCCAAGTGCCCGGAGCCACATATGCTCTACACAAGAGAGGCTCCATAAATCAGGGAGCAGTTAGTGGGAAAAAATCAGGTTCCAAGGAGGAAAGCAGTGGGATACGGGTCTTTTTTTCTTAAAGCCAGGGCAGCAGTGTTTCAGTTTATTATGCAGCCCAGCAGTGAAGGAATTCATCACATTGTCACTCCCCTTCTTTTTTTTTTCCATCCGAGAAGGGAGTGAGAGCATGTGTGTGTGTGCACGGATACGTGCGTGAGGTGGGGGAGGAACAAAGCGGCCGTGCAATCAACTTTGTATAAAATTGGCGCCGTGTCCCGCTCACAATGCGGGACAAAGGCTGGGGGGCTGGTGGCTCAGCTGGGAGTCAAGGCAGCACAGCTGTGACCAATGCCAACACAGTTCCCCTCAATATGGAGTGACCCTGGCTCTTTTTGCAACCTGCTTCCAGGCTCATCTCCAATAATTCTCACAAAAGACGGGAACAAACAAAACCTTTGTCAGCACTTCCAAGACTTCCCTCGGAAAATCTTAAATATTTCATTAGACTCTTCTTGTCCCTTTCTTTCTCTTTTACCTGATCTGGGCTTAAAAAAAAGCAAATGTGGACACTAAAACTCCGGGTCAACAAATGATTAAAGGAAAGGCTTAAAAGGAGAAGGGATGGGTTTAGTAGTGGGGGGAGCTACTCGTGCTGCTGTCTAGTGTGGAACACTACAAAGGCAGGAAAGAAAGAAAAGAAACTCTCCCACTTGTTAGTTAGCACTCGAGGCAGGTACAGTAGTATCTTTTTTTAAAAACCTATTTGCTTAGCGAGGCCCAGACTGAAATACAGTAGCCAGCAGAGCTGGGAGGGCTGGGGATGTGCAGTGGCACGGGGTGAAGGGCAGGCTGTGTTTCTGGGGCTCGTGTCTTCTAGCTGGCAGCAGTTCAAACCCCACCTGCCTGTGACAGCCCCTGAGACGTGCTAAGGAGCAATGGAAATAGGTACGTGAGCTGGAGCCAGCCTCCCTGCATCCCCTCTGCCATGTGGCAGCTCTGAGAACATTGAATAAGCTTGAGCCCACTTGGGGCAGGAGAAAAAACATCCCTCGTCTGGGAAGGAAGCTTTGGGAAAACAGTGTTTGGTGTGTCACCATCGTGTGTCCTCTTCAACATCACCAGGGCCCCTGTTCACTCACACCAGCCCTGAGCAAAACCAGGGATGTTGTGCATCCAAAAGCTATCCTGAGTGCCAACACTTAGGTGATGGGCCCTAACTCCTTCTGAGGAAGGAGTCCAAAGGTTGTAAACGCTTCAGAACGAGGAGGTGAAAGAAAGAAGTCAAGTCCTGTCTTTCCTAACCTTGACCAAGTCTATAAAGTGACCCTTTTCCTGGGTTAGAAGGGCTCTGGTTTGCTCTGCAGGCTCTCCCAGGCATCCCTGAGCTAACAAAAGGGTCTGGTTACAAATATTAAACACTTCTTAATAACTCTGCCATGCCATGAAACAGAGTCCATTCTGGTTCGCTAAGTGACTCTGAAAGGACTTTTTTCCTCCCCTGCTTCCCTTCTCTTGCCTGGTTTTAAATAGGCCCTGAGTGGTAGGAGCCGGCACAATGGCATCACTCTGGCTTTGTTTCAGCCTTGATTTAGCCACCCTTTTAAGGACCCTACTGAATAATTCAGTGTTATCATTCAGGATGACGCTGGATTATTACAAGGGTTTCTTCCCTCCCTTCCCCCTCCTCCTTCCCC
>VZRW01007774.1:1007-30884 GCA_013398125.1 Aegotheles bennettii | reverse complement strand
GTTCAAAGGAAGTCGTGTAAGGAAAACACACAACGAGGAGGTTGCTGCTCTCCCCCTCTGCTGTCAGTTTGATAAATATAATATGTCACCAATTAAAAACTCATTGCCATTCTCCTGCTGCAGCCATAGCCTCGTTAAGGTCCTCCTCCCGGGGTGGCTCCCAGGATCCGCTGCTATCATTGTTGATAACAGAGGGCCTGTTTTTTTCCCATCCTGGGCCATTTCAGTGCTACACATTGGCATGTAAATAAGTTATTCACTCGACATCACTTTCTGATAGAAAAATGACCATGAAACTCTTTGATTTTGGGTTTGCTCTTGTCACAAGCGCACAATGAAATCAAGAGTTTCAGTTTTGTGTCTGTGGCTTGTGGAGGGGTTTTTTTTTTTCTTTCTTTTTTTTTTTTTTTTTTGGCTTTTCTCTTTTGCAACTGCCTCTTTTCAGCATTTGTATGGAAATTGTCCCATCACACAATTTAATGTGGGCATAGTTTGACCTGGTAGGTGTTCCGCCTTCAACATAGCAGATTGTTGTTTATTTTTGCCCTCCCTGGGAACATTAAAAAACAATCTGGGTCATCAATAAAAAGTTGTTTTCTTTTTTCTTTCCTCTTTGCTCTGTTAATGCCTTTGAAGAAGAGAGGTGTGGCTGGCACCAGAGACCCCCTGACTCCTTCCCATCAGGAAGGGACTGGACTGGGACAGTCCTACAGCTCTGCTTTGCTGCAGGGTGCAGCAAGGGGGAGTAAATTCCGGAGGAGGCCACTGGTGATGGAGGGCAACCTCCCCTGGAATATTAATGCCTGCCTTCAGTCTCCCTGCCTCTCTCTGGCTGAAAAGTTTCCTTCCAAACTGCTTTGTACCAGGAGCTGGTGCTGTTATCAATACCCATTTCTGTGTTTGTGTTTCTCTTCCTGTGTTTCTGCTTTGTGGTGACCAAAATCTTTGGTCTTTTCTCACTGGAGATGCTCCAGTCTCTGTGGTTTTCATCACGATGCCACCTACTGCCTTTTCATTTCCCTGCTTATTTTTTGGCAAAAAGCTATTGTGTTATCATTGGAAAACTGTCCAGGATACTGGTAAAAAGAGGAAGGTCTGGGTCCTCTGCTGCTCAGGCTTCAGGCTGAACACTGGGACCAGCTTTTGTGGCTCCAGTTGGACTGATGTGGGGATCCACTTGGCTCTGTTGTGGTCAAAGCTCCTCATTTCATCACCTTGAGAGCTTTAGTGCTTTGCTCTTAAGTCACAGGTATCTGGTGTGAAACCTTTCCAAGCAGGGAACACCAAAGCTTTGGGGCTTCCTTTTTTGCGTTTATTTTTAACTTCAACGGAGCTTTTGGAGACAGAATGGAGAAGCTTTCATACTGGAGAGCTGGGACACCGGTTTTAGCAACAAGGATAATCCTGTGTAGTATTTGAAGTGGAAATGCATGCAGATTTGAAGCAGGTATGCTCCCAGCAACGTTCTGGAAAGCCTTGATTGCTAGAACAATTTAATAAAGCGATGAGTTTCTTCCACCCACCCCCTGGTTGCCTGTCCTCTCTGCAGGGCTCAGTCTGAAATCTCTGCTGTGAAGTTCCCCCTCTGCCAAGCACTACGTTCAAGGTGGGCAGTTCCCTGGGGCTGAGAGACAAAAGGATTTGCAATAAGGGCCTTGGAATCAGAAAAAAAATAGAAAAGAAGAAAAAAAGGCTTTAAAAAGTTTTTTCATGAACATCCATGCTGTCTGAGCAGCTTGGAAGTGGAGGGAGGAGAACTGTGGATTCTTCTTGCCCCATTTACAGTGAGGGTTTGTGGACACAGCCATGGGGCTTGCTGGTCTCTCATCACCCTTTTATCCCCCAGCCAATGGCTCTACTAAGGCAAGTGAGTGTTGGCTGCCAAAGTCTCTTATCTCCTTTTGTGGCCCCATGATGGAAAGAGGATGACGGGGTTTAATTGTGTGGGACACAAACTTGCTTTCATATCCACTGTTTTGCCTGCTTGGCTCTCAAGAGAACATGGTCCCTACTTTGAAGGATCAAGCTCAGTGGGTGAAGCAGAAGGGGGAGGAGCAAGGTGCATGTTGGAGGTGAAACTAAGCACATTTTGAGAGAGCTGAGAAGTAAAAAACATTCCACAATAAGTCTGCAACTAAAGTCAACTATTTTTTAAAAGCCCTAAAAGCAAGGGGGGCAATAACCAGAGTCTTGTTGGGGAAATGAGAGGGAAGACGTGGTGTAAGCAAAGAGATGTGCAGAAAGAGAGCAGGACAATCATGTTTCATTCTCGCTGTGGTAAATCTGTCCCTGGCTGGAACAGGGAAGGCAGCAAAGCTCGGGGCATTCAGGAAAATGATGGCAGAGTGTCTTTAAAAAGTACAGCCCTCGTGGCATCTGTGAAAGGCCTTTCTGAGGTTTGTCTCCTTGCGTGAAAGGAAGCGTTGATTGCTGACACGGCTGAAAAGCCACCTCTGTAACCAGCGTGATGACTTCTGCCTTTCTCCCTTCTGATATTATTTACCTCGCCCCTGGTTTGAGGTCCCCAAAAGCCAGGACGAAGCTCTGCGTTTCTCCCCACCCCTCCTCCACCCTCGTTATTCTTTAACTTTCTAAGGCAACTGTCCTCTCTGTTTACCCGGCCGCTGTGCCAAAGGCGAGGGTGCGCGGGGACTGTTTATCTGCTGTCAGTCTATAACGCAGCATCCCTCACCCCCGGGGTCACCCGAGGGATTGACACCTTAACCCAGGGGCCTGGATTCCGCGCTGCCCTCCTTAGAGATGCACCAGGCTGTCAGTAACAAGGCCACAGGTTTATTCAACTGCGATCTCCAGATCTCAAAAGATAATCTGGGAATAATTGGGACTTAAGGAACTTGTGGGAATCTGATTTTTTCGCGGCGCTGCCATTCATGAAACAGATGGACATCTTATTTCTCTCTAATTTGATGGGCTTTCTTGACAAAATGGCAGAGGTTGCACTTTGCTACAATAATAACCTGCCACTCAGACTTTGTAAGGGGTTTGTGTAGATTTCTTCTTAATTAGACCGTGTCTCGCTATCAGCGAGGAGATGCGTGTGTGTGTGCGGAGCGGGGAGATGCTGAGCAGCTTCTCTGCATGACGGAGCCTAGAAAAGAGTGGAGGAAAATCAGGGGCTTTCATGTTTGTGTCACGTTGTGGGGTTTTGGGGTTTTTTTTAAGTCTCATTTGAAAAATAAAGATTGGGACGTGAGCTCATTGTCTAGATGATAATGTATTCATGGATTTGCTCCTTCTCGCCCTGACTAAACAGCAGTGAGGGGCAGCTTTCCGTGGGCTTTGGGGGGGGCAAGTCTGAACGCTTTGCAAACCATTGGGATTACTCTCAGGTTTGCAAAACCCACTTTTCACTTGCAAAAAACTTTCCAATCCTGCCATTTAACCCCTGACCTTCTCCTCTGCTTCGCTTTCCCTCCTCTCCCCCACCAAAGTGGGATCGAAGCCTGGGATCTGAGTCTCCTCTCCAGCAGCTTTTCTTGCCATCCACTACGAGCAATTGGGAACTTTTTTAGTTACTCAGATGTTCAAGCTCCTTAATCCAGCTTCAAGCTGGTTAAAGAACCAAACAGAACTCAACCACCACCAAAAATAGGCGTATTTGCTGTTATTTTTGTTTACCTCATTCCTGTGCCTTTAGAGCCTGGGGTTGTTTTTAGCTGTTCTCCATGGCCAGCTGAGCGAGCGATTTACTTGTTGAAAGTCGAGCTTGTTATGCAGTCACTTGACTTCAGAGACTGGGATGTGAGGAGGATGCCCAGTACGGTGAGGTGGTACCACAGCAAACTGCAGCCTGCTCTGCATCCAAGGAAATGAAGCAACTTTGGGCTCTAAGGTGGGGTGAGCACAACATCAGCTTGACAACTTCATTAGCGTTCCCCTCCCCTCGTGTTCGCTGCTCAGAAACAGAACATTTGCAGGATGCACAAGTCCCCAAGGAAGGAGGAGCCAACAGAGGTGACAAGTAAGCCTAATCATACGCTCTGTCAATAATGCTGTGGCATCTTCATTCAATTCACCCTTTATTCAGCTTCCTGCATGTTTTGTCACCTGTCATATCCAGGTCCTGCTCCCGACAGGGCTGCCTCTGTGCCTCCTTCATCCACAGCAAGGACGAAGGGCTTTCTGAAGAAGACTTGAGAAGTGCACGTTCTGTGTGTTTTGTGCTGCTTTTTCAGACGAGTTGGCTAAAGCTGCCTGCACGAGGCATTGTCAGCCCTGCTCCGAGGGAGCTGTGCCAGCAGAATCTGGTGAACAGGAGGCACAGGGTGCACAGGCACGAGACTTTCACCAAGGGCTCTTCTTCCCCCGTATTAATAGACAACTGGTCCCATCAAGAATCAAAAACTGGGCGGATGTGAGCTGTCTCTCCCCAACAGGAGTTTTAACTCAATGACAGTATTGGGATAATGTCCTTCTCCCCCACCTTGGTGCATCTGTGCAGCAGATGGCATGAGGTGCAGGTTCTGGCCAGCATCTGTGGCCTGCTTTCGTGACGGGATGGCCCATGTGCTTTTTGCCACATGCAGAGGATGAGAGAGTAAATCTAGTAGTGATTAGTTGAGTCACTATGTCTTCACAGGACTCAGCTTCACCTTCTACTGTCTGTCTCAAGGGTTCAGTTAATTCTTCCCAGAGCTTCTGGCTGGGAGCTTTCTCTGGGATGATATTCCTGGGAGATTCTGTGGAGGAAGTTTTAGGAGGTTTGGGCTATGTCTTGTGGAATAAAGGGTCTGTGACTCCCTCATCCTATCGAGCAGCTCTGGCCTGCCATTAAGATGCTGCATTTCTTAGTGCCAAGGCAGCCTGGGGCAGTGTGTATGAAGGACCTGAGCTCTTTGTGCCTCCCTTTTGCTGCCTGGTGCACCAAGAAGCTTCAGCCTCTGAGCCTCTACACCACTTGATTCCCTCACCTTGGTGCTCACTTCCCCTAAAAACTATCTAAAGAAGCCAATCCTCCTCCACTGAGATCATTAATGCTAAGATAAGTTTTCTCCATGCTTCCCATCAGCTTGGGCTCAAGATGTTTTCTCTTTGGCTCTTAGCAAACCTCCAGGGCGACGAACCACAGCGTTCCTCCGTGCTGCAGGGGAGCAAAAGTTTAAAAGGAGGTCAGAGCCCTCGTACCACCTTCTGCAAACATGGCCCTGACATGCCTGGATGGAGCTGTGCTGCCGGATGGCTGCCAGGAGGTTCTTCCAGGATTACCGGCGGGTACCAAGGCGGAGGATCTCGGCGTGATTTATTCCTTCCCAGAGATGAGGTGGCACGAAGGATTTAAAGAAGCCTATCTAATAGAGTGCTGGAAATTATAAATCAGTGGGGCTTTGTAAAGGTTATTACTTTAAACAAAGGAGGGGCTGAATGGAGCCAATTAAACGGCACCTGAATTGATAAACAAACTGGTTATTGTAGGGGGCTATTCTGCGGCTCTGGCGGTCCCCCTTGCTCGGGGATGAATACGGAGCAAGGCCTGGGGAGAAATTTACATCTGATTGGAGTTTAATGGGCCGCAACAGGCCTCCCATCCCATCGCCATGGAAACCAGCCCTTTCTCAAGATTTTAAACAGTCTGAAATGTCCTTTTATTGTCTGCTTCAAATGTGTCATGTGAGCCCGACGGGGTGGGCGCTTGTATGTATCAATTTGTTTCTGTCTCCGGGCATGGCATTGCGAGGCCATGAATATATCTGGGGGGTGCGGGGACAAAGGGCCTGGCCGATGGGGCTCCATGGAGACCCCGCCGCCCCGCGCGCAGGAATGGTGACATATGGTCTGGGCTGACCCTGGGCAGCCCCACAATAGGCAACCACGCTGCCCCGCTCAACCGCGCTCAACCGCGCCGGCCGTCCCCCCTTCAGCGCCAGCTATTCATCCCTTGGCCAAGTCAACTTGCCCAACCCACTCCCCCCTCTTGTTTGGGGTGGGTTTGGGGTTTTTTTTATAAAATCTCGGCCGTTGATCACTAGAGTCTGGCAAAAGGAAGAATGAGAGGGAGAAAAGAAATAAAGGCAGAAAGAAAAGGCTCTCCATGTCCCAGAGATGTTTGCTTTCCACTTGATTGGAAGCTGAATGAAGGTGAACATCGGAGCAGCGCGAACGCTGGGCAGGAGTGGGAGAAGTCGGCTCTGGTATTTGAATGGTTAAGCTGGATCAGGCTGAGGGTTGGCCTGGATTGTATCTTTTACAGCAGTCAGCATTAAATGTGTCTGATGAGGAACCTGGGGGAATATTTATCCCTAAATGTGAATATTTCCAGGTGCCATAGAATTATAGAATGGGTTGAGTTGGAAGGGATCGTTTAGTCCACCCCCACTGCAGTGAGCAGGGACATCTCCAACTCCATCAGGTTGCTCAGAGAGAGCCCTGTCCAACCCGACCTCATTTTGCATTGTTTCACCTCCCTGACAAAAATGGGAACTCTCTAATTCTGAAACCTGTTTTCCCATAAAGGCCCCACCTGTGAGCTCTGCACAGCCCTGGGCAGCAAGTCCACAAGCCAATGGTATTTGCATGTGGACACGGAATCCTGTTGCCTGTTCTTTCTCTGGGAAGGTTTGTCTGAGGGAGAGCCAAGGGTATGGATGATTTATAAATGAATCCAAAAGTCACCAGAGATAAGTTGCCACACTAATGTCATGCAGGACTGGTTGGGGAACTGGAAGGGAACGTGGCAAGCAGGGATGCCAGCTGCAGCCAGTCCAACAGCTGCTGTCAAAACCACACTGGGACCGGACTGGGGACAAACCTGGCAAAACTGGGGAAGAAATACTTGTTTCAAAAGAATGAATCTATGGAAGAAAACCTTCCACAAGCAGGGAAAAATGGAAAAATCTCTTCAACCATTCATTGGAACCTATTTCCAAACTCTATGGAATGCTCACAACGTACCATGGTTACTGTTTGCTTCTTAAAAAGAGAATCTTTTCCAAATGTGGCTGTGAGACAGGATGCTGCCTGTGATGTTAAAAGATCAGTCAGTTCTTCATTGCTTTCCACCCCTAGTCGTCTTCTGCTTTCAAAGCCATCCTGTATTCTGCCGTGGACATGTATCTGGTGCTAAAGGGGGCCTGGAGATAAGCTGCATTCCCCCTTTCATCTCTGGGGTGTGAGTTTGCCTACAGCTGCAGGAGGAGAGGAAGTTATTTCCTGGCAGTTTGGTAGTCTGCATGCAGCAAGTCCATCAGATCTGAGACCCTGCAGCCAGGCGTGGAGCTGATGAGCAGAGCTTGGCTCACCCGGGGCAGCACTGTGAGTTGCTCTCCACTACTCCTTGCAGGTGGTTGTGCATGGCTGTGGTGCAGGGAAATGGCTTTGCAGCAGGGTAACCATATTGGTTTTAAAACTAATTGATATTAAACTGGTGCAATCCCCTTGGTTTGGAAGGGGAAAAAAAAAAGGACTTGGTCTCACTTTTCATTAATATATTCCAGAGTTGAGCTTAGCTTGAGATTTAATGCCTTAATTTGAAAGCTACCAGCTTCTCCTGGGGAAAACTAGTTCTTATCCTTGGAAGACCTTACTGAAAACTCTTTATTCATGGTACTTATTAGCTCATTTTGATTTGGATTTTTTTTATACCCCTTTTTAAGGGAGCCTGATCCTGCTCTTAAGCTTGGATCCACAGAGGTCAGACAACAGCAGTATATCCACCCACAACAGCCAAGCACCCCCTCTTTTGCATGTAACGGGCTTGCCATTTCCTTCGGAGTGATTTTCCTGCCAAGTTTATTGCCATTCCTTGCATTTGAAAGAAAATTGCTCTTATTTAGCTAGTGGCATCTGAGCAGGACAAGAACATAAAGCAAGCTGGAAGGTTAAAACCTTGCAGAAGGCATTCACCTGCAAGGTGGAACTGCAGCGTGATGGGATCTGATTTCACATCGTAGCCCGTAAGTCCAGAGAGTTTCATTTTTAAACAGAATCTGGGTAACACCCCATGTCACCAGCCCTCCACAGAATGGTTTAATTGTTGGCTGAAGAGAAAAGGAAGGTTGTGAGGTGAGACTGAAAGAAAGGAAGTGACGCCAATCCAACATCACATCCTGACATTTAGCACTCTCTGCCGCTTCAAAGTTCAGGAATGAATCCTCCTCTCTCTCGCTAGCTAATTACCCAAGCTACTTCCAGCATCCCTCCTGCTAATCAAGGATAGTGCGTGCTATAAATGGAAAGGGAGGAAATGGCTAGCATGCAACACGTGGGAATGGCACGGTTTGGTCTTTCTTTAGCCTCTGGAATTGCTACCTAAAAGCACAGATGTGATGGCGCCCAGCTCTTTAAGGGATGGATGAGATTTTCTGATGGAAAAGGGATGGAAATCTGTACAATGAGGAAACTGTCATAAGAAACTGCTTCCTTAGTGGAGTCTGATTTACAAAGCCTGTGCAGAAGGCTAATGTTTGGTTTCTCCTTTGCAGGCTGGGTAAATTCTCAGCAACATGGAGTTATAATCAAAGCAATAGGAATAAATCAAAAAATTCCTGGTTTATGGCATCCATTTGGTCCTTAATGGATTAATGTTCTCTGTGTTTCTCGCAGGCTTTAACATTTGTGCCCGTCGTAAACTGCATTTTTCTCTCTTCTGCTCTTGTTTGCTCTCCAAATGGCTGCCCTTGCCCTCCCACACTGGGTCGCAGTCCCTTCAGAAAGTCATTTAACAAAGCTGCTGCCTTGTGGACTCTGTGTCTTGACAATGTCAGCAGAGTTCAAACGCTGTGAACAGGCCTGGGACAGAGCAGGGCTGGAGGATGTGTTCACCCAGGCCTGGGCAGACAGAGGTTGACACTGATGCTGCTGAGGGTTATAGCTGAGGGATCAAGACTTATTTATTTTAAAGTCTGTAAGCAGCACAATACCCCTGGTGGGCCCCAGGCTGCTGAACACATCTCCCCTTCTAGTGAAGAAAGTCATTCTGCACAGAGATGACAATGTGGCCACACAGATGCTTATTCCCTCTGTGAGGTCCACATCAGCTGGGCTCAGTTTAACACTGAGAATGCACATCAGGGCGCTGGCTCTTAAAGGCAACACTCACCATCTTAGTCATGCCACTGTATTCCTCACCTGGGACAGGAATGAATCCAAATTCAGCTCCATACTCGTGGTGGTCAGCCACTGCCGAGTCAGCTGTCTTCCTGGTGGGTGAGGATGTGAAGTCCTTTGTCCCTAACATATGCCATACCATCAGGATGGCACACTGGTGGGTGCCCTGTGGATGCACTTGATGTTGGGCAAAAGTGGTTCGGCTCAGGTACCACCATAGAAGCTGTGAAAATTGCTCAAGATGTGCACCTATGCAGCAGATTTGGAGGGACAGGGGAACCTCAGAGCACTGAAGACACCAGTGCAGGGGGTGGGAGCATCTCCATGCTGCCCATCTGTGTTCCTGCACCTGCAGGGCTATTTACTGGGAGAGGGTTGAGCTCTGTGCTGAGATAGCCACAATCTCGTAGCAGGGCTCTGCATTTCATTGCTCCTTCCTCTCTGAAGTGCCCTTGAGAATGCCAGCCCAGCCCCAATCTTCCTGCCACATTTGGGTCAAAAGCTTTGTTAAAAGTGAATTAGTCGAGCTGTTAAACCCTAATAGCTGGAGGATTGCAGCAAATAGTCACTCCAATTACCTGCTGGGGGAGGAGAGTCTGTTGGTGCTTCTTTGTGGGGTTTGTGGGCTGTCTGGCTGGGATGTTACTGGGGATTCTCCAGTGAGCCTTCGTGCACTCTTACCCACCATTTCCTTGGCTCTTGCAGGGGCCACTAAAAGAAATGAAGTGAGATGTTGATGTCTCTCCTACTGTGGTGATCTTCTCTTATGTTGCTGGCTCTTCCAAAAAGGAGGTCCCAGCAGGACTTGGGGACCAGTTCATGATGGTCCAGCAAAGTGTGGCAGCCAAGGCAGGGTACTGCTTAGCAGCACGGTCCTACTGCAACTTCTCTCCTCTCTGGAGCCTCAGGCAGCACACAGAGGAGCCTGGTGGAGCACAGATCAGGTTGATCCCTGGGATCCTGGAGGTCTGGGCAAGAAGCCACGTGCAAATATGTGAGGTGGAGGCAGATGTGCCGAGCCCTGGTGTCAGATGGTGGAGAGTGTTTCCAGATCTCAGCTGGGGTGACTGGGTTCATTGCTAAGGAGTGGGCTAATAAAAGTTGGATTCAAACTTTTACAGCCAACAGTGGTGGTAACTGTGCTGGCAAAGAGCTTAAAATGCGAGCCAGGAAGCAGCCTCAGCCCCGAAGGATGGATGTAGTGAAGGAGAAGAAAGGGCAAACCTGCACCCAGTTTACACTGCACTAATTTTCACTGCTGTGTCCTGTCAAACCATTTTTTCCAGTAACCCAGTGGTGGGAACTGTGTGCCCCAATGCCTTTGGAGAGCTGGAGCTGACTGGCACTTGCACCAATAATGAATGGCAGGAAAATGCTCTTTTGCTGAGCCTAAGTGCTGAGCTTTATCCACAGGAGCATCCTCCTCCCTGAAGCCTCAGCACAGAACACGGGTTATATTTAGCAAACATTTGGCAAATTCCTGTTGCTTGTACACCCTTCGAGTCTGGATGGGCACGAGCAGACCTTGGGGAAGCAAACACTGCTGCACAGTCCCTTTTTGCTAAGTTTAAAGCAACCAGCAAGACACAAACGTTCTTTTGTTTCCTCAAAGGATGGAATAGTGCAGGGTTATTTTTCCCGTGGTGGCATATATAGCAGAGGGCCCAGCTATTCCCAGTTGTCACAAGGTGGGAGATGAACAGGAAAATGGGGAAGACACACACCCAGTGTGGGGACATGCTGCCTTTTGGGAGAGCTGAGCTGCCCTGGGAATCAAAAGCGAAGGCAGAAATCCCAGGCATTCCTCAGCTCCCCATTGCATGGCTGCTCCCATTCAGAGAAGAATCCCTTCTCTTTAAGGAGAGGGCTCCAAGTGTGTCTAATTCAGTCTCCAAGGTGGGCACAGGAAATTGTGGATGAAGCAAGGCAAACTGTTGTCTGGGAAATCCATTTGCAGTCCTCCATGGAGTCTGCTGGACATGTTGCTGTAGTCTTTCTCCAAGCCAGCAATTTGGGGGATTAAATACCTATTGATTCTATGGAAAACACTTTAATATTTGGTTTTGGTTCTAAGAGCAATGCAAATGATTTCTTTCCTTATGAAAATCAGCTCAGTGCTATTAACAACGATGGGTTTTATCTCTGAATCTGGGCTCTCTCTGTGAGCTGGTTTAATTTAGGAATATCCACATTGCAAGCACTTGAAATGATTCTTCCTAACATGTTCTTTCTCAGACTCATGCTGCTATCTCCATATCCATGTAAAAGCTTTATAGTCCAAATATTTTTTAATGTATCCTGCAGGAGAGTTCCTATAGCAAGCTCTCTCTTCTCTTCAGGATTAGGCTATGAAACCACTATGTGTGTGTATGCTACAGGGAAAAACAAATCCATGCTTGTAAACAGATGGACTTCCTACCCTCCTCTGAACAAACAGTAGCTGTGACCCAAATTTACCCTCTTTCCTAGAAAAACCCTTGTTAGTTTAATATATTTTAAACATCGTGTAAATGTCAGCTTGGTTTCTCTGGGGCTTGAGTGTTCTGAGAGGCTTTCCCAGCAAGATCCCATGGTGTCCCACTTTGAATTTCCATTGGACTGGAGAGGCAGAATAAACTCCTTTATACACCTGAGCCCAATCTCTCAGGCTGCACATATTTGACATCATGATGAGCTGGCAGAAGAGCTCTGCCCCTCTTTGCAGCCCCTGGAATGCCACAAGGTGTTACTGTACCGTACAGAAATAAAAGTGAGAAGGAGTCACTGCTTAGGAAGGGTGAAATATCTGTTTTCAGAAGAAAAATCTTTCTGCGGCATGCCTGCAAATTAATCTCTGTGAGCTCTCTGACTTGCCTTTCTGCCTGAAATACAATAAAAATTACATCAAAGGCAGCGAGAAGGGCTGTGCCTCCTTCTGTGGTCTAATCTCCAAGTCTGGCTGCTGCCTGGCAGCTTGTGAACATTCTCCTAACCTCTGTCCTTCCCATTGCTGGGTCCTGGCGTGTGTCACACTCAGACATGCACCCAGCCAGGCTTGTCCCGAGCCAGCCCAGCACATGCTCTCTGTCCCTCCAGGGTGGTGGTGATGGTGAGAGCAGTGGGGCTGTTTTGGGGCAGCTTTGGGGTTTCTCCACTGATATGATGAAGAAGCAGGTGTTGTGGTGGCAGAGCTCGGTGGCTGGGCTGGAGAAGGTAAAGGAGAGCTGGTGACAGTCTTTAAGACGTGCTTCAGGGCTGCTGTCACAGCTCCTCCACAAGGACCTAGATCACCTTAAAAGCTGCTTCCCCAGAAATTGACCAAGGTGTAGAGTGTGTTTAGACAGCAGGAGCCTGCTGTCTGAGGAATAAGATAAGCAAGCTGGTGTCAAAGCATGCTGCTGAACTTACTGCTGTTGGCTTCAGTGGGCTGGGGGGCAGCTTCGAGCTTGCTGGGTCGGGATGTTGCACTGGTGCAGCAGCACCAAGCACAAATGCAGTAGGAGCTCAGAACTGGGAAGCACAGATGTGCTCCAATGGCTCTCTCTTTTGTTTTGAGGCTTAGCCTGTGTTTATATGGCTTTGGCTGGGGGAGGAGAGTCATGTAATGGGTTTGAAAAATGTAATTTTTTTTAAACTTAGCTTGTTGCTCTCTTCTGCTTCCATTTCTAATGAAACAGGGGAGATGGAACCAGTTTTGAGTTAATGCCTCCAGTGCTGTACAAGTCCCATCCTTCCTCCTCTGTTTTCTCCTTCCCAACACTACCACATCAGCTGCACCATTCACAAATGGAAGCACAAAGTACAAACCTGGAGCGTGCAGGTGTCTGAGTGCACTCTGAGCAGGGACTCAGCTGCTCCTTGCTTGGACACAACACGGTCCTACAGAGCAGCAGCTCCCTGAGCTGGGAGGAACCAGTGTGAAAGTAAAGGAGCCAGGAGTGGAGAAGGGAGCCACATGCATGGCGAGGTGGAAGGAGTTGCTTTTAATGATGGTTTTATTTCAGTAATCATTGAGTAAGTAGTGCAGCCACACCTGAGCAGGGACTGGATGGGCCAGATGAGCAGGTCCCTTCTGCTGGAGTGCTGGCACCAATGAGTCAGCAGGTCAGAGAGATCAGTGTTTGAGCACTGGCATCTCACCTCCATGATCAGCTCAAGGAAGCTGCTCCGACAGGGCCTGTTTGGAGTGGTTCAGAAGCATGACAGACCTGGTACCCCCCAGGGACATTGCTAAGTTCCCCCTCACCCCCAGATTTCTGTGCAGTGCCGCTGTGTCTTTTAGATACCGGTCACGCTCTGCAGCAGTGGTGGCTTCATTTTACTGGTGGTCCCTCTGTATACTCTGTATACTCTCTGGGTTATTCCTCTACAGACTTCAGTGTCACGTGAAATGAGCAGCATGAACAGGATGGGCTCTGACTGTTGTAAAGCAGCAAACCTAGAGTGAGGTCCATGGCACTGTGAGGGTTGATAGCAGCCAGGGCTGTGACCCTCGTGGTACGTTGCTTTGCCTGGGAACAGCTGTGGAGTACCAGAGATGCTCTTTGCAGCCCATAAGCAAAACAGCTCTTTCTCTCTTCACCCTTGCTCTTCTTCACTGTAGTTCCTTTCCACTGCTCCTGAGGGATCCTTCATGTAGAGACCTAAATCATTCCTTTCTCCCTGGAAAACAAATCCCTCAGCAGACCAGATTGCCCATTTTCATCTCTGTAGGCCAGGCATCCAAGAAGGGCCCGTGCATCCAGGCTGCTGTGGGGATAACTTTGGGATGCAGTGCTTTTCTGGTACTTGCTTTGGTACTTATATGTGAGCAGAGTTCTCTAGAAAATCTGACATCATGTATATATTTAGGTCTTGTGGGCTTTCCTCATTAACCACTAAGTCCATTCCAGCAGTAGCTGGAGATTGTGAAATCTCCTGGGTGATATCCCAGGGAAGAGAAAGGGTGGAGAGCGGGTGGATGAAGAGATTGCAGTGCAGCACCTTGCTCTGCTCTCTGCTCAGCTGCATGGACTTGTAGCTGTCGCTACACTCCCTTGCAAGTCTTTGGCACCAGTGAAGTCCACAGCACTCGCTGGACATGTCCTCTGATAGAAAGAGAGTGACTGCTCTAAAGCAGCATCTCTCACCAACAGAAAAAAACCATCCTTTCAGTCCTGTCACCCTTCGAACGAGCCCTGTAGCTGCTTTGGATGTTCTGTCTCAATGGCTAACACCAAGCGGGGAGGAAAATAAACAAGCAAACAGAGAGACAAGAAAAGAATAAAACCCTGGAAGGAAAAGAAAGCAACGTGTCTAGGAGACAACTCAAGGGCAGGCAGTGATGGGCAGGAGAAATCCTGCCACTTCCAGTCATATCAGGGGAGAGGAAAGCCGTGCAGACACTGTGTTATCATCCTTAAAGTACTCAGGTTAGGGGGAATTATGACAGCTGGGTTTGTAATGCATGTGAGCATGGGCAGGCAAAGAGCTGGTGAGGGCTCTGCCTTCTGGCAGGCGCGTGGCTTGCTGGCTTGGGGCAGCAGGCGAGGGAAGGGGAGGCTGCTGTAGGAACCACCTTGTTCACCCCTGTGCCACAGCAGTGCAGCCCCAGGAGGGAGGGTCTGTGTTCCCAGCCTGAAGGATGAGTGGGAAGCACATCTGCCTGCACCTTTTCTGGGAGTGTGGCAGGTGCATGGCTTGAAAGCTTTCCATATCATGCTACTGTCAAAGGCTTGGATACCTCTCCTCCAGGTGAGATCCCCACAGAGGGTGAAGACCCCTGTAATTGGGGGAAATCACTCCTTTTCTGCAAATTAAAGGTCAGTTCCTTTTTTTTTGGAGTCAAAAATAATAAAATCCATTGTGATTCACTCCTGGGATGGCGAAAGTGAGCTGGGAAAGACATGAGCAACTCCTTAATCCCCTTCCCATAGCTCCCAGGCAGGCGGATACCTGAGCTAATAAATGCTCCCACAAAGAGCCAGGTCCCCAGGCTGGGACAGGGAAGAAAGGTGCTGAGCTCTGTCACACAGCAGCTGGGACATGTGCAAGGCATGGCTGGAGGAGAGAGAGACCCCCGAGCAGGGAAAGCAGGAGGGCACTTCATAGGTGGGCAACGGAAGGAAAAACCTGGGATGCAGAGAGGAGCAGGGAGATGGGGAGATTCAAAGGGAAGCTGAAGCATCCAGCCAGTAACTGCTGTGTGAGCCCCAGACCTGCCTTGGGAGGAAAAGCCTCTGCAATCACATGCAAACAATTTAGCTGGAGAAACGTGGTTTTATTGCCTGCCGAGTGCTTTTCCAAACGGGACCTGGAGCCTTCACACACTTCTCTGCCTCTCCTGCATTCTCCTAATCCTCAGAGGCAGAAAGATTTTTATCTTCATCCAGCATTAAAAAAAAATATCCATAAAACCAGCTGCCTTAAAAAATAAAGCCCGTTTCCTAGTCTATGCTAATAATTTACTGTTATTCCAGGTTTTATTGCAACCTCTTTCAAGGGCTGCCCAGAGCCCCATCCGTAAATAGCACATAACTCAGGCCATAAGGATTTCCTCCCCGGTGGGACTTTTAATGTCTAAACCAGAGGTGTCAAACAAGCAGCTCAAAGACCCATGGTGGCCCTGGAGAGTTCTACATCTGGACTATATCTCAGTGCTTAACACATTAGCTTTCGCCCCAAGCAGCTCCGGATTTCCCTCGTCAGTTTGCACTGAACCTGAGTTAGGTTTGATTTAAGAGGCTGAGCATTCAAAGGAAAAGAAAAGGTACCTGCTTAAACGTTCAAAGTGCTGCCCTGAAGGTTTTGGAGCAGAGTGCAGGGACATAGCTCCTCAAAGCAATGCACATTGCACCCGGACCTGCTGGGAAGAGAGAGGGAGGACGGGCTCCCTGTGCCAGGCACTGGTCCCACGCACCATCCCTCCTCTCTGGTTATCACCACATCTACACACGACCTGCAGGCTCGTGGCTGTGTGTGCCTGGGAGATGTGGCTGTGTGTCTTTCTTCTGCCATCCTAACTCTTCTTGATGCCTTAAATCCTGAGCCCATCTGTGGCCTGAACCAGTACAGTATTTCATGAGGCTGTGATGGTGGGATTGTGTGGTGTTGGTTTCGAGGGTGGGTGTTCAGTGGCAGCAGCCGGAGTCCCTGCAGCCCTTGCTTGGGTGCTCAGCACCAGCCAGGATTCAGCTCCCCCCTTGGGGAGATTTCTCCCTGCAGCACAGTGGGTGGATTTACCCATCACAGAGGGGCTGGGGGTGGTGCCCTACATCCCGAGGAGGCTCAGTGCTGATTCTCTCCTGTGTTTGAGGCTCCTGTTCCAGCACCTGCAGGTGTGCTGGGGCAGCCAGCATGGACAACCCGCCCCGTGCTCCTTCCACCCAGCACCTGCTGCATTCCTAAAGCGCCTTTCTGTCCCAGCTGCCTCTGTGTGAGGTCTGGGTGGGTCCTGTTCAACTACACCGAGAGGCAGAAAGGGCACGGGGCTGCTCTCTCCAGGTCTGCAGCCTCCCCGGTGACTTTCCACCGCCTTTGCTCTCGGGACGCCCGCTGCTCCCTTCCCCCTGCCCCCCTTCCCTGCTCCCCTGCTCCCTGCCTGCAGCAGGTTGATAGGCGAAACCTGCTGCTCCTGTGGAAGTGTTGTAATGACATTAACAATCTGCCACCGGCAAGTTTCCAGCGCGAGGCGAGCGGGCTGCGCTCCGAGCGTGCAATCTTGGCAGGCTGACACTTTCCCATGCCTTCTGCCCTCCGTCAGCGGGGAGGTGAGCCACTCCCAGCCTGACAGCTCCGACAGGATACCTTCACAATGACTGAAATAATAGACCCGGCGATGGGAAAATGAGGCCAAGAGAACCCAAGGGTGAATTACAAGATGAATAACTTCCCTGCAGCCACGTCCCAGAGCGTGCCTCGGCCTGCTGTTGATTCACCAGCTGACTTCCCCTCCTCGAGCCTTGCTCCACCGCCCGCTGCTCCCCTCCCAGGAGCCAGACCTGTCTGGATGCCGTCACTCGCCTAAAATAACTGCCAGGGTTCAGGGAGGAGAGGAAAGGCAGCGGGGAGGACAGGCGCAGCAAAGTGTGGAGCCAGCCCTTGCAGAGCATCAGCCCCGTGTGTGCCTGGAGAAAGGCATCCTCTGGGTGGGACTTTGAGAAGTGGCAGCCAGGTGAGGACGAGCAACTGGGCTATTGCCAGCAAAAGCTGCAGAAGGTGCTTTAGTCACCCGTCCATGTCCATCCTTTCTGGCCTTATGCTCCCCTCTTTAACCTGAAGCTTCAGGTGGAGTTCCTATCAAAAAGAAGCAGTAGCACCTATTGCTCTGGAGAACCACGTGCTCTCCAAATTGGGACCCCCCTGGCCATACTGCTGGCCCCAGACAGTGCAGTCAGACCTACAGATGTAGTTATGGGTGCAAAGGGGACAACACTGCAACAGTACATGTGGCAGCAGACACCAGACGGGTCCCCTGCCCCTGCCCAGAGAGGGATGGCTACTTCAGTTCTCGAGGAAGCAGCCAGTCCTGGGGCGAAGCAGTGAGATTAGGAGACAGCTCATTATCTGGTGAGTGACACAGGAACCCTGCGCACTGCAGCAGTCTGCAGTGTCAGCACAGGCCTGCCTGAGGACGGCACCGGGCTGGGGCTGCTCTGCTACCACCTCCACCACCTCCAGCACTTGGACTTTCCATCAGGATCCCATTAGCAACTGCGACAAAACAGCCCTCACGGAAGCAATGAGCTTAATGTGCCCCAGCAGGTAATCAAAGCGGGTGCCAGTACAGCACGATGGCAAGGTGCTCTGCTCACCATACCTTAAAACCCACTTGCTTTTTGCCCTGGGTTTTAAAATGCACAAGGGCTATGTCCAGTTGGAGATGAGTCCTGTTTCTGTTCACATTCCATATTCTGCAATTCATATACATGTCAATCAAACCTGTTGTTAGCCATAGCTGTCACGTCAAGTCCACGTCTAACAACAGGAGTGATTGACAGCAAAGTTTGTTATCTGTGAATGTGTCATCCCATCCAGCACCCAGTGCTGGAGTGCTGCCTGACAGGTCATCAGTGGGAGACTTCCATCATCCATATATTATGAGATGGTTGGACCAAATCAGTTTTCAGCCAGTCTCAGGCACACGGGTTCCTCTGCATCCCTGTTAAGCTGAGATATAGGATTTGACAGTGGCAGGGGGCAGAGGCCGATGGACCTTGGTCAGACAAATCCTGGAGGGTCAGCAAATAAAAACAGACTCTAGCCATTTCTGTCCTAACTCTTCTGAAGGAATTTGAGGCAGCAGGTTCACAGGGAGACAGAGTATGGGGAGAAAATCACTGCAGAGGAGCAGACCTCGGAAGGCCTCTCATCAGAAAGCCCCAAGTTACGGTGGCTTAGCAGATTTTTACACAGACTGGGAGAGCTCGAAAAGAGCTCAAACAGAGCTCTCTCGTTTGGCTTCTCACTTTCTTATTTTCCCTAAGAACCAGCCCAAATCCTCTTCTGCAAAGAACTGTGTGGAAAAAGGAAAGGATCAGCAGAGAGCAACCCGTGCTTGTCAGCCAACAGAAAGTCGGGATGAGTTCTGGAGGAAAGTTTGGGTTTGATTTCATATACTCGTTCACTGGCCATCGAAATCAGTGGAATGGAAAGACTCCAGTTTAATCTTGATAAACCCTGAGTCAGGCCCTTGGAGCAATATGATCCCAAAGAGGTGCACGTCTCGGGCCCCAGCAGACATGATCGGGGCAGCTCACCTCTGAGAACAGCTGCACACCAAACAAGGAACTCAGGATTGAATCAGGCATAAGCCAATAAAGAAAATACAGTGACTTGTTAAATGAGTTGTTTATGCTTCTAAGCTTATTTTTCTTTTTTAATACATGAATCCTTTAACGCTGAGATGTATTATCATGGCTGATCTCAGACAAAACGATTGTTTCCAAAACAATATTTTTCAGAACTTTTTTCTTCCCAAAGACTTTTGAAAGCCTCTCTATTCAGATTTGGAATTAAAATTACATCCGAAGTGTGGTAGAAAACCTACATGTCCTCTTGGGATGAAAAATATGTCCTCCAAGGAAGCATAGCCACTAGCAAATTCACAGCCTGGAGGCAATCGGGCTCAGCAGGAGTTTGATCTCAGGTCTCCTGCAGACTTTTCTATCCATTTTATAGCAGTAGCAAGTCTAGGCTGGATCTTGATTCTTGCTAAAGCTGGTGGAGTTCTCGCACTGATATGTATCAGCCTATTGCACAGTACCTGGGAGGAATCCCTGTCTGCATCCCTGCTTGGATACTGCAAAGAAGTATTACCTAGAGCTGGACTTTTTTGTGACCCCAGGAATGGGATTGGTCCATGGAGACCCCTTTGGAAGCCAAGCATACATTAGTTTATGAACATAGAGGTCAGCTTATAACACAGTGTATCGAAGAGAAATTAAAGGCAAATCATAAAGCCCATCATCCTTCATCCCACACAAGCCTCAAGTTTTGGTTTCCTGGTGAAGAGACCCAAAGGTTTGTTTGGACTGTAATTAGTGAGGTTTAGAGTCGCAACTCAATCATAACAACTTCATTTGGCTCAGGAGAAGTTGAATCCCAGGAAATGCAGAATTAAATCCACAGCTGGCTTTATAATTCCCCACTTAAAAATAACATTCAGAAACACTTTGATCTGCTGCATTTTGAAAGCTACCGAATTTGGATGCATGGATTTCCAGGGAGGTGGAGGGGAGGGAGAAGATACTTGACACTTTTCCAAACACTTAAGTCAAACGCCGCTGAACACTGAATAAGGGTGAGCTTTTTACAAAATCCCCCGTGCATTAGAATTTCTATTAGATACATAAACACAGATGGATGGGTAGCTAGCTAGGCAAACGGATGAACAGGCAGATAGATAGGCAGGGGCTGGGAAGAGGAGCAAATGGGCCAGTCTAAAATGCTCTTCTCTTCATCTGGAGGGCTTTTGGCCCCCGCAGCAGGACACGCAGAGGGAGGGTGCCTGTGCCACTTGGTGAGACCCTGAGCTCTTTAAATTGCTGCAAGTGCTGCAGGAACGCGACGAGGCTGGCGCTTGCTAATCCACAGTCATTTCAGCCTGGCAGAGCTCCCTTGTCACCTTTCTTAGAGATCCCTTGACACCTTTCTAGAGAAGCCATTTGCATGTTCTTGCAGAGCAAAGCAGACACCTCTGGCAAAGCCTGTCTGCTCCTGGGCTCTGAGTGGGGGGCACCCGGTTGCCCTGTTGATTCCAGCCACCACGTTGTGAGCTGTACACATTCTCTGCAAATCAAAACAGCTCTGCAGAATGACATCCCTCCGAGGAGACAAAAATGGATAAGTAACCTCCCTTTGCTGAAAGGGAGGCATCCAGCCATCCTTCAGCAGCTTCTTCTTTCATGCAGGACTCCTTATGGCTCCAGGGACTGGAGACCCGATGTTGACAGGACTTATTCCCTACTGAAAACAACGGTCCAGTCTGTAATACACCTGCTGGCTGGATGCTTGGCACCTTTTCCACCATGATACCTCAAACCCTGGCCCAACCAACAGTCTGAACCCTTGCCCTGCTCTGCTTTGGGGCTGTAGGACCCTGCTTGCAAGCTTTGCTCTTAATGACAGATCAGTCGATGTGGGAAATCAATTCAGGGCATAGCGTCTGCCCAACCGGTCCTTGGAGATTTCACAGCAAAAGCTGCTGAAACCTTAGAGCTCAGAGAGAATCCCACAGTCTTGAGAGCATTTAGGATAACAGTTAAGGTACAAGAGCTCAATTTATCTTGAGCAGAATCTGCCTTCAAAGCCACAATCTGTAATTCAGTAAGACTGGATCCTTTCTGCCATGTAGACACAAAAAAGCGAGCTGCCAGTTTCGCTGCTGAAAGCAGAGTTATCCTTCCACAGACAGACACTGATCTGTATCTTCTCCTAAAACTTCCATCCCGCCTAGGACGGGACTAATGTCACCGGTATCTGACCTTAGACCAGGTAAACTCCAAACAGCAATTCACCTCCAGAAAACTGGATTTATTCCCACACTGTTACTGGAATGATCCAGCTCTCCTTTAGTACATTCTCAGGGAAGTAGCCAGGAGGACATCAACGGCGTGTAGCACCCTGGTTTTTGGGAAGCAGATCTGCAAGTATGTGTCTGTAATACGTGACCTTTAGTCTGTTAGCTCAGATGTAAACAATAAAGTCCAATTATTAACCTACACACTGCAAAACCAGCCACTAAACCATGTCAATACAAGCGAGTGCTTCTACTTGGGTGTTTTTTGGGCTGCTTGTTTTTAATTAAGTGGTGAGCAAGATCATGGGCTTGAGTCACACCCCTCTGAGAGCAGACCCCCGTTTCAGCAGAGCTGCATCACCTTGCCTTGCATTAACAGATGCTGCCAGCTATTTTAACAGTGGTAAGCGGGTGGCAATGGGAAAGAAGAAAAAGCTTCTAAAGGATATCACTGTGTCTCTTGTTAGTGGGCTGACCTTGTGCTTCTAGAGCTGCGTGTGCAAGGGGCACTGACGGCACCAGTTCTCCTCTAGCCAGGGGCCAGCACACTTCAAGGCTTGTAAACTGAAGGATCCTCCACTTTGGCAGGAGGGGGGAGACTCGGATCTTAGGCAGCAGCTTGTGTCACCTCATGGCTTTCGTGTACAGTTCTGCCCTGCTGTCTTTCCAAAGTCCTTATGCAAAGAAAGCAATGAAGCTTCTGATGGCCAGCAGTGATGGAAAGATAATTCCCATCTGGACTTGGAGTGGGAAAACCTGTTCACAAAGCAAAATATGCTGAAGGATTACTTGCTGGCTGTGGCCATTCTTCACATCCTCTTTAATTTCTTTGGGTGTCAGTGTCTTGCAGAGCAGGGTCCCATCCCTTGGCCGGAGGTTTAAGCTGATGTTTAGGTACCACGTGCAGATAACAGCAGCAATAACACATGGCACCACCTTTGCCATTAGTGCCTGGATTTGTTCCACCTTCTCATTTCTTCATCTCTTGCCCCAGGACCTAAGCTACAGAGGGACTGGAGGGTACAAGAGGGGATCCTATGGAATTGTATTGACATGCCTGTATTCTGACTGGATCAGGGTGGGTCACTATGGTTTACATCACTGCTTTTGTGACAACTACTGTGATAAATACAGTGGGTCAGGACTTTATTTTATGGTTCACAAAGAGAAGGTGGAACTTTGGTATCATTTTTGCCCTCCTCCTATGCAAGGGGACAGGTTCTAAACTTAATTATATCAACCCCAAGATCAGAATCTGACTCACTCTCTCCAAACTAATGTTTTTTGTCTTCTCAATGAAAATTTGTGCTGTAGCAATTGACCCTTTGTGAGCAAGAGTACTTCTTGTGTTATCTTCTCCAGATCTGGGGGGAGAACAAAATCTCTAGACATGTAAACAGCCGTGATGGGAAAACTACAACCCCAGCTCTGCCTGCTTCCAGGAACGGAGTTACGTGTAGCTTCTAAATGCTGCTAATTGATTTTAGATGTCTGGGGAAAGCCTTTGGTTTCACACCATCCCACCCACGCTGCTCCAGAGTCCCCCACCTGCCCCTGCTGCTCCATACGGCGTGGGGAAGCGGTGGCAGAGCCCCTGCACTCAGTGTTTGTCAGCTGTGTTAGCACCCAAACGCTGTCAGAAATCCACGGGCTGCTCAGAGACCCTGACTTTGGTCTCTGTTAGACCTACGTGGATTCTCAGATTCTCACGCCTTCTTTCCATCTGCTGGGGTCTATTTTTATGTTTTGGCCTTGAAATCTTTCTCTTCTTTGAAAAACAAGTCTGTTTACAAATATTTGCCTCGGGAAAGTTCTGCTGCTCGAGCAGGCAGAAAGAAAAACCGAGCATCTCTGCATGGACCACACGGACACCCTGATGTGTATGGTCCTGCAAGTGGCCCAGTTTGGGATGGGAAGGATGGCTCACAGGGTTGATATTGGGAGAACATGACTGTAGAATATATTCCTACATATTCCATAGACTTTTCTGTGCTATCTCCAAAGGGAGAGAGGTTCCATAAAAGGATGGAACTGGACTGGAAGGCACTGGAATAGGCTGCTAGGCACTGGAATAGGCTGCCCAGGGAGGTGGTGGAGTCACCGTCACTGGGGGTGTTCAAAAAAGGGGTTGATGAGGCACTTGAGGCCATGGTCTGATGGTCTGATGGGTAGGAATATGATGGGATAAAGGTTGGACTTGATGACCCTGGAGGTCCCTTCCAACCATAATGATTCTATGATTCTATGATTCTATGTACAGTACCCTTCTCCAACACTGGTGGAGGAGCCAGGAGTTTGTGGGCAGCGGTCCCACCTCACAAAGAGGTGTCTCCAGGTGATGGAGGAGCCCAGAAGGATTGGGCTTGCTAAAAACTAAAGCTGAAAACAGACTGTCAAGGCTTTAAAAACTCACGCTAAGGACCGGTACCTTATCAAGGACTGACAGTTCTTATGTTGCTGCTCAGTTTAAGGTGCCTTGAGGATTTTTAAAGAGCAGAACTCAGCAGTTCTGGAAGATCAGCCTTCCTTTAAGTCCTGCTAGCTGTGGCAGAGCCTGCCTGGGACTGATAAAGATCCACATCTCATCGTGTCTGCGATACAGACGACACTGTGAGGTTTTGGGGAGAGCCCCCCCCCTCCACACCAGCCAATATTACCAAGATCTGGGAGTGGTTCCTTAACTGCTCTGCCTGAAGATGTGATGCACATATATTGCACTCCTAATCCTGCCACTGAAATGATAATGGAGATACTGGCCCCACATCGTCTGATAGAATAAAGAAATCAGAGCAATTACTTCATTTTCAATCAATGCATTCAGATGTAAGAAACATCCTCCTGCTTACAGGGGCTGAAGTAGGAACGGGCGAGCTCCAGAGGCGTGTAGGTGCTCATTGGATATGCTAACTGCTGGTCCATCAGTTATACAATGGCCAAGCTTTCAGTGCTTTTAATGCGTGTGGGATCTGGCCTGTCTGCTGCTGCAGAGCTGTCCCGCAGCCACACAGCAGTGATTTATCTCTGGGTAATATGACGGGCTCTTGAATCGCAATCAAAACCCCTTTCTTTGACAACAGTTCAGGGTAACCTTATAATAACCTCCTCCACCTTCCCCAGAGAAATGCTTCAGGCAGATAAAGGAATTTGTTATCCACACAGAAACATCTGCCCCCTTGCTCGGAGAGGACCGACTCGGAGTGACAGTGACACCATTCTGCATCGCTTTTTAAACAGCACCAGTGTCAACCTTGGACGGAGTTGTTCTGCTTTGGGTTTTATTTTTTTTCCCCTACCAGGATCACCTGAGCTGGATGTGTAGCATTGGGTTTTTATTTCCTAATGATGGATGTGCTGGGTAAATGTAATGGAAGAGGCGAGATAGCAGAGCAGAAATTTGGCGCCAAGTGCCTGGCTTTGAAAGCGCCTGCATTCCAGCCTGCCCGAGAGGGGTAAATGGAAAGATCTGATTAAGCGTCTCAGTGTTGTGACCCTGACCTCAAAGAACACGCCGATTCTCTGGAGGAACTTCATTTCAATTAATCAACTTAACAGCCTGAGTAAATCTGGCTGCAGCCATTGAGCCGGAGGAGCCGCTTCCCGCTCCTCGGAGGGGCTCTGGGATGCACGAGCCGAAGGATGAGGTGGTGTGTGATGTCCTGCCCTGGCTGTCCTGGGGCCAGGGGGTCAGTGATGCCTGAGATGACCCCAGAGCCCCCCCATCCCTCTGCAACACCGGGATGGGATGAAGGGCAAGACCCCCTCGAGCGGACTGCTGGGCGCTGCAGCTGCATCTCTCGCTCCCAGGCAGGGAAGAAGAAAAGCTGAGCAGGAGCAGAGGAGGAGATGGAGCTGTAAGAGAAGGAGGAGGGTGAGGGAGCAGCTGCATGAGGCAAGGAGTAGGGTGCAGGTGGGAGGATAACCCCAAAAATTCCCTCTCTGGGAAACTCCTAAGCAGAGGAACACGAAGAGATGGGAAGGGAAAAAGACTTCAGCTGAAGCCTCGGGGGCTTTTCCCAGGTGGCTCCTTGCCGGCTGGTGAACTGGGCCAGCCCAGAAGCTTGAAAGGGGCTTTGCTTCTTGCCTGGGGCTTTGCAGAAGACTCTCTCTCCTTGCACATGGGTTCTTCTCAGGGGATGCCTGCCGGGGCCGTGGTGCTGTGCAGCCACAGCTGAACTGCTGCTGAGCATCTCCCCAAGATGGGCTGGAACTGCCTTCCCTGCCCTGGGCAGCCTTCTGCTGGCTCGGGAAATGGCTCATAGGCAGCAGCCATCCCCAGGTCTGTTCCCTTGGAGGAAGGCAGGGCTGTTGCAGCCAAGTTTGGATGAAGGAGAGGTTTCACTGCTGCCTTTCTCCCACCTCGCCTTGCTCCACCACACCCAGATCACGCCATCACACCCATGGACTCCTGCCTGCCTGCACCCTGCCTCACCATTATCGCTTTGGCGCTGTGTCCATCCCTTTGGACTTTCACCTCTCAGCAGCAGCACACTTGTCTCTTTCACTGCATCTTTAAAGGGATAAGATCAAATCGAGCCCAATCTCAAAAAGCAGCTGTACAGAAAGCTGGGAAGGAGCGTGGCAGCCCCCCCCCTGTTGCAGAGGAACCTGGTAGAGCCAGAGGAGCAGTTGTAGAAGTAGAGGGTCTGGGTACAACCCAAGGGCAGCCACAGGAATTGAACCTGTTGTACATCTTCTGAAGCAGTTTGGAGTTAATGGCAACATCCCTTGGAAGGATTTTGAGTTTCATAGAATCATGGTATCATTTTGGTTGGAAAAGACCTTTAAGACCATCAAGTCCAACAGTTAACCCAGCACTGCCAAGGCCACCACTGACCCATGGCCCTCTGCACCACATCTACACGGCTTAGAGATCCCTCCAGGGATGGGGACCCCACCCCTGCCCTGGGCAGCTGTGCCAGGGCCTCACAGCCCTCTGGGGGAGAAATTGTTCCTCAGATCCAATCTGAACCTCCTCAGCACAACTTAAGGCCGTTTCCTCTTGCTTTATCACTTGTAACTTGGGAGAAGAGACCCACACCCTGTTCCTTCAGCCTCTCCTCATCACACTTGTGCTCCAGCCCCTTCCCCAGCTCCATTCCCTTCTCTGGACACCCCCCAGCCCCTCAATGTCCTTTGTGTCATGAGGGGCCCAAAACTGACCCCAGGATTCAAGGTGCAGCCTCACCAGTGCCCAGCACAGCGGGATGATCCCTGCCCTGGTCCTGCTGGCCACACCATGGCTGGTACAAGCCAGGATGCTGAAATGGGGGTTGAAATGTCAGTGGTGGCTCAGGTCGTGTATTTCAGGGTGTCACTTGGGAGGCGAGCAGTGAATGATTGCTCCTCCCACGCTGGGAGATGAGCATCCCAGCAGAACGCCACGGTGCGTGGCGTGTTTGCACTGCTGCAATCATTCCAAACCCACTCAGAAAAGAGTCCTTTGCTGTGCCTGAACTCAGCAGTCGCTTCTGGCCAGGGTATCTTGTCAATAAAAGAAATTTGCTGAATCTAGGGGCGATCTGGAGGGGACAAGCCCAGAGACATGGTGCTGCCCTGGGGAGGTATATGGTTACAGGCAGGCGACAGGCAGGCTTTCATCTGCTCTTCCAAGCCTTCTTCAGACAGAAGAGGAGGGGTAGTAACCGGCTGTGGGGGATGGAAGAGAATTGCTGTAACATGATTTTATGTCTGTGATTGCATAACAAAACCTCCTGGGAACCTCCTGATTCAAATGGATACCTAGTTCTGTTTGCCATGGAGGACTTTCAGCAGTGATTGATTGCCCACGCTTTGGTGCAGAGGAATTGCTGGACTGGATCAGTACCAGGCTCCAAGCAGCCCACGCTCCTGTACCCAACCTTGGCTGAAATCTCACGAAGGTGTAGGAAAGCCTTCAGAAGCTGAGCATCTCCTTCACATCCCCCCTGACACACACATCCTCAAAGTCCTTGCAGAAGCTGCACCCCGGTTGCTAACAGAGCTGGACCTTGACAGATGAAATTGCATTTCCATTCTAAAAATGAAAATTAAATAATCTCTGGGCCTGTTGTATTCATTGGACGTTCTGCAAACACCAAGTCCTTCTCTGGAAGGACCACCAGGAAAACCCTTCGGGGTCTGAGGAGAGAGAAGCACCTTTGCATTCCAAGATCCCACAGGCTGGAGGATGGAGAGAGCCCAGCCGAGATGGGCTGTGCCTCTGGACACGGTTTGGCACGCACACATCTCATCTGTTGGCTTTTCTCTCGCAGATTACATGATAGCCCCACCTCAGAAATTTAGAGCAGAGCACACAAAGCTTCCCCTTCCACGCTGGCTCTTAATGGTCCTTCCCCCCGCCGCTGCCTTATTAATTGGCGACAATTGGAAGTGGTTAATTCTCTGCGTGTGAGGCTGCAATTGCTTCCACTTGGCCAGGATTCAAGTGCTGGGGGTGAGTCAGAATGGGTGGCAAAACTGTCTTTTCCTCAGTTCCCTTGCTTACTGGAAAAAAAAAAAAAAAAGCCAAAAAAAAAAAAGCCACAACCCCGAGTTATTCTCTTTTATGAGGTGGGCATTGTGAGGCCAGGCAATTGAATTTACAACAGCATTGAGTATCAGAGTCTATCTGGCCCTGTCAATGAGTGGTGAGAAAGAAAAAAAAGACACACATTAACCCTCAGCTCCGAGTTCCCAGGCCTTTCAATAGGGTTCCCAACTTCCCAAAGAGCCCGCTGCATACTCGATGAGACCCTTTATACCTTCTAATTACCCTCCTCACAATAGGGACAGACTCTCTCGCGTCTTTTGTAGGCGAGATAGTAACTTTTGCACACACCACCCCCACGCAGGCAATCCCTGTAGCAAGGTGGGAAGGAGCAGCATCCAGAGAGCAGCACTATTTTGGGAGCAGGTAGCAAGCAGAACACGTCTCCTCAATCCCCAAGATCTGATTTTCAGGTACCTTTATGAATCTGCCTCTTCCAAGTGCAAACATCACATTTGCAAAGCCCCCATAAAGTCATTTAACCCTACTAGCTCCCCCCAAATCTCATCACCTTCCTTCCCCTCCCAGCTCTTTTTCCCCCAGGAATCTCCTCCACCAGCCTTAGTTAAGGCCATAAAATCAACTTTTACTTTTTTAAGGGGGTTTCTCCATGCCCACTCTCACCCAACAAAATAAAAGGAAGGGGGGGGAAATAAATCTATTTCAAAAAAGTTTATTTATTTAAACACCTGCATTTTTTTTCTCTTTTTTTTTGGAAGTCTTCAACACAGGCACGCACACACACACACAGGATACAAACAACTTTGGCATTATACTTTTGAATATTTGTTACAAAACTATTTCTCATTTATTTTATTTATTTTAAAAAAAGTATCTCAAATAAAGGCATTTTAAAGGAGTAAAAATACAAGTGGAGATCCCAACCTCTGAAAATAATAAATAGCACGGTCATAGCGAGGTCCTTTTTTTTCTCCTCTCATTTCTGGTTAAATCTGCTTGAAAAACCCCCAAATGCAACAAGGGCTCCATACAACGGAGCCGACAGTTTTGGGAGGGTTTTTTTTGGGGTGGGGGGAATAGTTTTAGCAAGTCACCAAGGCCTCCAGACGGATTCACTGCGCTCTGCGATGGGGCTCCCCACCTGGGACGCTGGAACAATGCTGCCCCCAAATGATGTCAAACCCTGGACCGGGGATGCTGACGGGGTGGCAGCGGCGTTCCCAGCACCACCGCCCGCAGACACCGGGACATTGGCGTTGGCGTAGAGTGGGATAACTGGTCCGGAGCTGGGAGGGAAAGCCGGGTTCGGGATGAGAAAAGCAAACTGGCCGTCGGTCGCAGGGACGAGCTGGAAGCCCCCGTAGACTTTTGGGGACAGGGCTTCCGCGGGGTTGAGCTTGCAGGGCACGGGCACGGCGCCGGCGGGTGGGAGCTGGACGTGCAGTGGCTGCTGTGCCAGATGTGCGGGCTGGCCAGACGGCGGTGGTGGTGGCGGTGGTGGGGGGGGGTAGTTCATGGCCACGATCTGGCCCAGGCAAGCCGAGAGGTGACTGAGGAGCCGGGTCCGCACGTCGGTGTTGACCCCTTCGCAGGTGGACAGGAACCGGGTCACCTCGTTCATGCACTCGTTGAATCCGGCGCGGTACTTGCCCAGGACGGTGGGGTCGGCGCTGAGGGCTGCTGGTGGGCAGAGGGGACAGCTGGTGAGGGGCAGGGCAGGAGCCCGGAGCCCTAGGAGCCTGGTCCCCTGTCCCCCTGCCCAGTCTCCGGTCCCCCTGCCCGGTCCCCGGTCCCCGTGCCCGGTCCCCGGAGCACCCCGTCGGTGCGCAGGTCGCACTTACCCGTCATCTGCGCCCGCTGGAGGTTCCGGAGGTGCTTGACGGTCATCTCCAGGATGTCCGCCTTCTCCAGCTTGGAGTGCCGAGAGCTCTATGGGAGGAGAGCGGAGCCGTCAGGGCTGCCCGCAGCCGGCCGGTCCCGCACCCCCTCCATCCCCCCGCACCCCCACTTACATCCTTCTTGAGCGCATCCAGGATGAGGGTCTTCAGCTGCCCCAGGCTCTCATTGATGCGCGCCCGGCGCCGCTTCTCCATGATGGGCTTGGAGGACTGCGGGGAGAGCGGAGGCGGTTGAGCCCCGGGCCGGTGGGCGCGCTCCCGGCCCCTCCCGACCCCCCCCAAATCCCCGGGCACCGACCTCAGCACGGCCGCGGGCTCGCCGCCATCCAGAACCGGGGTTGCTGCTCCCCCACCGGCACCCGCCATTTACCTTCCGGTGCTCGCTGGCGCTCCGCGGTTTATCCGGTGTGTGGCTGGCGCTGGCCGGTGCCCCCGCGATGGGCGAGGCGGTG
>VZRW01007773.1:35811-94974 GCA_013398125.1 Aegotheles bennettii | reverse complement strand
ATCCTTGTGTCCTGACTCATACTGCAGTGAAGTGTTTTTCCTTTACCTGCTCAGACCACTGAAAGCTGCATTTCTCTCAATCCCCAATTTATTTCCAGGGCTGCATAACAAATAGNTGACAAATTCACAAAAGATCCTCTCAGATGGTGCTCAGGGTTCCATGGATTTAAAGAATTCACCTCTGGTAAAAGTAAATACCTAGGAGAAACCGATCCTTGTGTCCTGACTCATACTGCAGTGAAGTGTTTTTCCTTTACCTGCTCAGACCACTGAAAGCTGCATTTCTCTCAATCCCCAATTTATTTCCAGGGCTGCATAACAAATAGCAGTGAAGAGACTACAAATCCTGAACAACTGTCTCAGAGTTGAGAGGGTTAAGCTGTGTAGGGCCTTTGGGAAGAAAAGTAGAATCATAGAATAAAATCATAGAATCATAGAATCATTATGGTTGGAAGGGACCTCCAGAGTCATCAAGTCCAACCTTTATCCCATCATATTCCTGACCATCAGACCATCAGACCATGGCCTCAAGTGCCTCATCAACCCGTTTTTTGAACACCCCCAGGGACGGTGACTCCACCACCTCCCTGGGCAGCCCATTCCAGTGCCCAACCACCCTCCCAGTAAAGAACTTCTTCCTAATCTCCAACCTAAACTTCCCCTGATGGAACTTGAGGCCATTTCCTCTCGTCCTGTTGTTAGCAACTGGGGAGAAGAGACCAACACCAGCCTCACTACAACCTCCCTTTAGGTAGTTGTAGAGGGCTACAAGTACCCAGATAGAAGTGTAGATGTGAAGTCCCTGTCATTTTTTTCAGTCCACTAGACTGACAGACAGGATGTGTGCACCCCAGTGTGGGTCAGCACACACCCCAGTGGGGGTCAGCACCGTGTGGACATGCCGCTGCACGTGCAATATCTAGCTGCTCAGAGCTGAGCAGTTTCAGCACGGGGAGGTACAGGCATTGCCACACTCCTCACAACACATCCTCCAAACACTAATGAAGCCTCTTACTAATAAGCATTATTTAAAAAAACAGTTTAACAGAGGTGAAGTACTGTATCTCATCAGGCAACTTTACATTGTCATGGAGAATATGGGTGCATTTTCATATCTTAGAAACTGTAGGCTTTCTTTAAGAGTAATTTGAATTCTCTTTCCCCTGAGTTTTGGGATAATCAGTGTGGTGTTTAACATAAAATACATACTCAGCCTTTACTGCATGGCACACACTTATCCAAGGTACATGTAATCACAAACCAATTTGCAATTCATCTCTGCAGGCCATGCTGCCTGTAACAGGTGGCCCGAGACTGTACATGGTAAATTCATGCAGCAATTTCTTTTGCAGTTAGAGGTTTGATAAAGCTTTCCTGACGCTAACACTTCCACAGCTTGAAGCTTACATGCTCAAGGTATAACCGCAGAGGATTCTTTAACAAATCACAGAATTTAGAAATGTTCATATAACAGACAGAAAATTAAATAAAATATCCAGGCTACTAGGAGATGCTTACATTTGAAACAGCATAGACACACTGGAGGCAAATGTCCCCTCCACCGAGCCGTAACACAGAGCACATACAGATACAGCTCTTCGCATTAAGGGCACAGAAAATGCAAACCAGTGGAACCATCCCAGGTGACAACCACGGTTCGAATGTCCTTGTCCCTTCACCAAGCCGTGGCCCACACTGCGCTGCCAGGGAAGTTGTGGAACTGCACTTAACATCTAGATAAGCTTAGGTCTAGTGGGATCTAGAGAGAATAATTTTCTCTCAGGAGTGCTAAGGTACCCTGGGGCCATTCATATTTCTAAAAAGCTTGTATGTGAGTGCAGTAACGCAAGTTAAATCATCTGCAGCACGTGGCACAGGAGCAAGTCACTTGCAGCCAGAGGTGGGATGTTGCAGTTGGCTGTGGCAAGTGCACATGGACCATTCCCACTGACAGAACACGTGTGAAGGTGATAAAAATCACAGAACTGAGGAACTGTTTCATTCCTCCTCACCTGAATAGTTGTATCAAAACCTCCCCCTCCCTCCTCATCTAAAAAGCATCATCTCAAAAACAGGAGGCCAAAGTAAAGAAAAAAGGGACTGCTTATTCTTTTCAAAATACGAGGTTTTATACAATATAAACTGCTTCATCTTCCCTGTAGAGAGATTACTGACAAGCACTCCTAAGCAGTCTGATACCCAAGAATGGTATTTAGACATTTTTAAAATTACTGTTCTAGATTGAAGGGTGATTGTATAAAAATGCCCCCCCTTGGAGAGACTGCTTCATGTACACGCTCAGAGCCTGCTTATTTTACTGACAAAAATCAGTCAGTCTGGCAGAGCCAAATTAAGCAGAGCAGAATGAGCTGTGTCACATTGTGCTGTGCACGTTATCAGGAGCATTAACCAGGTCTCTGTTACAGGGCTGAAATCCCCCTTCAGGGGCAGCTCTGCTCTTTGGTGTGATGGCAACATACATGTAGCAAATGGAAATGACAGGGAGCAGTTTGGATGTCAGGATCCATTGCTATAGAACAAAATAAAAAATAATAAACGGAGTGGTTAGGTGCTCAAATTTGAGTGATGCAGAATCTATCCTTGTTGTGGTATTGGTGTGGAAAACTTCTCTTTTCTGATTGATGAAAGTCAATCCCTGCTCACAGGACTTTCTTGTGTATTCTCAGTCCAGCCAGACAATTACTTTAAGATTGTATGGGCTGATTCTAATTGTGATCATGGCCAACAGACTCTGTGATATGGTTGCCCTTTATGGTTTCACAAACTCTGAGATATTTGGATAAGTAGCAGAAGCCTTGTTCACCCACCCTGTGCACTCAGAAGATGTTACAGCAATGTAGAACACTAGAAGGTATTTTCGAGCTTACAGACTTTATTTAAATGCACTGTCTTTGTCTACAAGAGTCTTCTCCGAAACTTATTCTTGGGGTTTTTTCTGGTTTTTTTTCTTTTTTACCTCTTTCCATTGCCACTATGCTGACTAATGTTTTTTAGAATACCAATCATTCTCAAACGTGACACTTCTGAGGTTTTACCAAACGTCCCATAGAGTATTGTAACAGCCTCATAAATTCAAAACTGCACTAAGGCAACTGGCAATGGAATTTGGTCCAAGTCTCAAAGGACTCAGTCCCTAGTGCAGAACAAAAGGAAAACCAGAGTTCTTCATGTAGCACTGTGGTTACTGCAAATGGGTAACTTTGTTCAAAGAGTATCAGTCAAATATTACAGGGAGCTTGCTAATTTTGATAGTACATAAAACTATGCCTGAAAAAGAACTAAGAGCACTTTTTGTCCAACATACTGTTCACGATACTTCAACACCTCATGACACATTGGTGAGATAATTCAAGATGATTGGGCCATTAGGAGGTGAGAATACTGAATCACTGGCCTGTTAAATGACAAAAAAAGTCAATATCAAGGCAGAGAGTAAAATAACGTTTTAAAATCCAGTTTTGTTTCCTAACATTGAAATCACAATGCAAAAAAGAGATCAGATTACTGGGGATTAGTACTGAGGAAAGAAAGAAAAAGAAAGGATTAAGCATCCTAACTAGTATGCTTTATAGTGACATCACATCTACACTCTGGTGTTAACACAGAAACAGCTACAGAAGGGTTCACATTGAAAAAGACAATAATAGAAATTTACAGGTAGGTTAGGGCCAGTCTGATTTGATTTCATGTTCTTTTGCTGTTATAATGTAAAACTAAACTTAGGCTGATCAAATGTCTCTTAAAATTATATTAGCATTTCAGTGAAGTACCCATCACCTGAGCAGACTGAATCTAACATATTTCAAATGAAAACTACTGAACATCTCATGTTATCAGCTATTCATCTACAAAAATACACAAGTCTACAAAAAGATGGGGAAAACCCAACTAATCTTCTCAGCCACTCTGCTGTGCACTATACTATGAAATAGAAATAGAGAACAAAAATGGGAAAAAATCCAGGGAAGCATTTTCTTTGCATGGTATGTGCTAATACATGTTCGAAGTTCCATGTACTTCTACACATCACATCCTTAGAAAAAATACTCTGTTCTTGACGTGAATCCTGTGTCCTGCACTTCCATTCATGCCACGCTTTCAGTTCAACATTTTCTTACAAACTCCATAAAATATGACACTTGTTTGCCACAGAGATACAGAAAATATGCATAAATAAAGAAAATACAGCAGATATAGGGGCTGAAGTGGATGTTTGCTGTATGCCCAGGATGTTATGCAGTGTATAAATGTGACATACAATGTCATCCATCTTTAATGACATATCTGACTGACTAAACAGACATAATGTTGATAATATCACTATACACCCTTTTCCAAGTTTTATTTGTAGCTGATTGTTAAAATATTTTTCTCCCTTAAAAGACACGTACCAGGTAGTAGGATAACTGCAGTAATCACATTAGTCTGAGACTTGGTGAGCACTGGTGGAGTCATTTGTGTCAATGCTGTTAGTGTGAGACATGTTTGTGTGGCAATGGATTTGCTGAATTCATGAAATGTTACTCAGTTTTAAATATTCAAATTTCAAATTAGTATTTCACCTGTAATGCATTTCTTAAAAAGCTGGTCCTTTTCTATAGCCTAACATTTGTATGCCTCATATCAGACACATATCCAGTTGCCCAGTTAGTGTTTCCCAAATGCATCATAGCAACTCTCTCCGAGGTGCCTGACAGCCCGTTCCAGCAGTCCCCCACTTCCACTCAGTTTCATTAGGCAGCTTCACTGAGCTCTCCCAGAACTCCTGCTGTTATGGTGACCCTGAAGCAAAAACACATCAACTTTCTATTTCTGATCTTCCTTGCATTTTGTTGTCCAAGGTGGCAGAAGTACACTTAAACCATATGAAGATGCGAAAGGAATGGGCACCCTGGGGAGTAACTGCCTTAGCAAGCACACAGAATCAGCTGGATCCTCCCTTCCCAAGTCCAGGCTCTCTTGTTCAGATTTAGGAATGTTAACAGAGAACACAAATTAACCAGAACTGGTTTTTGTCGGATGGTCATTTAAACATTTTAAGTTTTTATTACCTAGACTGTTCCCTTGGTATTAATATAATTTTCTTCTGATATGCCTATCTACATATGTTTTGAACCATCTTGGGAAATTTGGCTTCTCATTTACAAAAAGTTCATGAAAACCCTAGCAGGAACCTGAAATACCAACTGAAAATATCTGCAGGATGCTATGCAAAATTGTTAAGGAAATGTGTTGCGACATAAGGGCTCTCTGTGATTTATTTACATCAGTTTAGTAAATATTTATCTGGCCTTGAGTAATTTCACTTTTTACAAGCATACCAACTCAGACAGTTCTGTACTGGCAAGAAATGCACTGTGCTAATTCTTCTAGCAGTCACAGGGAGGACCTGATGGCTGTACCAGTAAGTCAGGACGCAGTAAAAAGCAGCTTCCTCTGCTCCTGCCCCTGGAGAGCAGCTGATAACCCCCAGCCTCTGTGTTCCCTCACTGCCCCAGAGGAAGGTTGGCAGGAGTCTGGGAGGCTCTGAAGTGCTCAGTGGCTCAACTGAGTCAACTTGTGCCAACATCTCCTTGTTAGTACAAAAGCCAGGGAATCTATGGCAGTATTTCCTTAAATTTGAAACAACTTGGCAACGTCCTCTATGCTCAGCAGTCCATTAAATTTTATATAGAAAACCCATGGTAATTTATTTATTAAATGGTAATTTTTTAAAGACTGGCCTTTCCCTTTGCAAGCTTGGAACGTGGATGAAGTTGTACTGTGGAAAAGGCTTTGCAGTCCCATGAATGATGCTCGCTGGGATGGATGTGGGAGTTCAGAACCAACACCGTGTGTGACATGAGAACAGCCTGTAAGGACAGACAGGCTACATTCTGTGTGATGGCAGCTGTAGGTCAAACAAATGATTACAGGAGATAAAAGTCTGTCAAAATAGTTTGTCTCTATTCTGAAAGCCGAAGTTACGATAGCAGTAACAGTTATCTTTCCATTTCCTACTACTAAATAAATCTGCTATCTGATTTTTTTGATTCACTATATATCCTGTGCCCTAAGGATTAAAAAATCTTTTATTTTAGCTTTTATATATGTCTTGATACAAACATAAAGGAACTTCAAACACTTTCTACCACGTAATTAAGGCTCAAATACCGGTGGCCTTACACAGACTAAACTTCTGTAAAGGCTGAAGGCAGTCTTGCAAATCTTTCAGAACTCAAGCCACAGAAGCCTAAATAATTAACTTTTAAATACAATTTGTAGCAAAAAATTCAACCATTGCACACATGGACTGACAAATATATAAAGAAGATGCACGTTTAATACATATCTTGAGTTTATGTGATAATACACATATCTTAAAGTACATATAAAATACTGTTTCCTGGCACTGTATTTCTCGAGGAGAGCAGCGATAAATGTGGTATGCCTGGATGACCTGCTCTGCCTTATGTGTTTTCTGCTCTTGGTTTTGAGACCATTCTCTTTCTTTTACTACTCATCTCAGAAACAGGCAGTCCATTTCTTTGCATCGCAGTGACCAATGTTTCCTCCTAAAGCCCAGAATATTGCTCTGTGTTACAGAAAATCAGCAAATAAGCGGATATAGAAACCTCAGCTCGTAAGACACAGTGAGTATTTTGCAGGTGAGTAAGTGCAGATCTTTCTAAACTGTTTCCAAAGTACACATCCTGTCTAGGGAGAATCCTACCAGAAAAACTTGGACATGCCTCAGTGTGGAGGAGAGCCACCATTAGGAAAAAGAACAACAGCAATAAGACACATTCAACAGTGAACGTTACACTGGAGTTTGACAAAGACAGAAAGAAAACACTCCTGAAAAGGAGGAAAATGTAAATTCCTCATGGGTTCTACTTAACGGCTTGCTGCCCGCTGTATAATTTAGAACTTGACTTTGATATCTAAAGAATAGAACCAACAAGGAATACCATACAAATGCTAGAGGAAAAGTACAGAAGGCTAAAAATGTCCATCTGCTAAGAACAACAGAGCTGAAGGCTTGAGTTACACTGGATGCAGGCATGCACACCCTCAGAGGTACTGCACTTACACAGGGATGGGCTTTTTTGTCCTTTAAAACCTAAAGATTTTCCTAATTAGAGAAAACCCAATGATACATAAAGAAAATTTTCATCCTCCCAGTAAGAGGCTAACCAGTATATGAACACCAAAGAAGGTCAAGCAATCTGCCAGCTGCATCATACGTAAAGTCAATCTCATCGACACAGGAGTGTTTTGATCTGTTTTTTAAGGTTTTTCTCCTGCAAATTTTTTACTTATGAAATTTAGAGTGAAAATGTACTACAATTCTGATTCATATTCAAATTGATTGAATAGATAAATGTGAGATCAACTGCAGCACAGTTAGTAGTGAGAAATAAGCCCAGGGCTGGCTTCTAATGAAAAAGAACGAAACGCTAAAGCACAATTCTAGATGCAATGCAGCAAACAAAACATGGCATTTACACCCAGCCTGGCCTTCACAGTAAAACTGCAATTTTCTTTTTAAATGTCTTATCAAATGATTAAAATGAATGCACATTTACCTAATTAATTGGCTGCTTTAGTTACCACAAATTAATTTTGAATACCTCGTATGTGAAAACCTGATAAACCATTAATGTGCAACATGCAAAATGAGCAAAGAATTGAAAGGATGACAGTATACAAGCTAAACAATACAATTATGTTTTGGTACTAATTGTTTTTCTCAAATGAATTAAAAGCCAATACTGTGCAATACGTGTAGGATTCAAAAATTACCTTTCATCTCCCCGTTGTCAGTGAATGCCCATCTATTTTATGAAATAAGACATTAAGAAAAGTCAGCTGCAAAATCAAAAATCAAAACAAAAAACAACTTTATAGGTAAAAGATAAACTATACAATGTAAATCTTACCCATTATTGCACGTTTATACATAGACACATATTACATGTATGTGCAGATATAATTACATGCATTCTCATACTTTCCTCAAGATCAGTAGCTAAAAATACAGAAGGGATGCACAGGCTGGGAACCAATATGTAAAATTATTTATTTTTTTAAGAATGTTTACCTGAGGATTTCTTGGCCGACAACTCCAGTTTTCCCCCTTTAATCCTATCCAAGAGTTGTACAACGTGTGGGATTTGCTGAAGGTATTATTAAAATTGAATAAACAATGCAATAAGACTTTAGAATACCTTTATTTTCTCGGGAGCTGATTCCTTAAAACCAGGGCGTCCCTGCTTTTCCCAAATCCTGCCCTGTTCCCAACTCCTCCAGGAGGCTGAAGGGACTCCAGGGACAGTGGAGGGCGGGGATTGCTGGGGCAGCCGGGAAGGAAAACCCAACCTGGCAGGGATTGGGATGATGAGCATCTCCAGGCGAAATGGGTATTTATTGTGACACAGCGGGCACTGGAAATGTCTGACACCATTGTGCACAGCCAGGCCCTGCAGGAGAAGCAGAAGGAGCAGGCGTGAGGCCCTGGTGCTGCTGAGCACCCGCTGCGCTCCGGGCAGAGGGAATGGCTCCCACCTGGATGCAGTCTCAGCCCAACTTTCCGTTTCCTGGCCTTGGTCGTGGTGGTCGCTGAGCCAACAGAACCTGTGAGCCCCAAACACGGGCAGGGACCCCCATGGGGTCACATTGGCATCCGCCTGAAGAGCTCTACCTCTGCTGGCCACATCTCCACCTCACGTCAATCGCAGCAGTCAGGAAGAGCAGGACAAAGTGCTGCCACCGAGGTCTCCCGTGGATCCTCCTGTGGACCCCCTATATGTATATATATATATATATACACTCGTATAGAGAAAAATATTTATATTTACTCTTTGTTGTGTGTGCACGGCAATTTCAACTTTCTGTCAAGGACTCCTGGCACTTTCCATAAGCTGCTTCTTCACATGCCCCAATCCATGCACAAATATCAGTGTGAAATACAAGGCAGTGGGTACAATGAGAGATGTCAATAACTGTGCTTGAGTTTTCAGAAAAATCAGAAGGAACTGCTTAGNGTATATATATATATATATACACTCGTATAGAGAAAAATATTTATATTTACTCTTTGTTGTGTGTGCACGGCAATTTCAACTTTCTGTCAAGGACTCCTGGCACTTTCCATAAGCTGCTTCTTCACATGCCCCAATCCATGCACAAATATCAGTGTGAAATACAAGGCAGTGGGTACAATGAGAGATGTCAATAACTGTGCTTGAGTTTTCAGAAAAATCAGAAGGAACTGCTTAGAGAGAGGTATTCCATCATTTCAATAGACTTGACTCAGATTAGCCATGATACCTTCCCTGTTAGCATCACTAATAACTCATTTGGATCATGAAGAGATCCATATGATCCATGGTCTAATGGTCTAATGGTCAGGAATATGATGGGATAAAGGTTGGACTTGATGACCCTGGAGGTCCCTTCCAACCAGAATGATTCTATGATTTTATGATTCTATGATTCTATGTTTCTATATCATGAAGATATGATACCTGGACATGACTTTACCAGGTTACTGCAGTTAATTGGGTTGAGCTTTCCACAGCTAGTAACTGTTGTGTTCAGTGCTGCTGTGCTAATGATTTCAGCCATCTATTTTGTCTATTTCTCAAGCTTACAGTTCTGTTTTACTAAGGAACTAATCTATCGTAGCCAAAACAGATGATATTTCCAGTATATCTACAAAAACATTAGTAGCCTGTCATTTTTAATATGATATTAATTGTGCTGGCTACTAAACCAATTTAAGGCATAGATCAGAAATATCCACTGAAAGTCTTAACAACCAGATGGCTCAGTCCGGGCTGTTGCTTGTTAAAGAGAGCTTTGTTCACACCAGTGTTCTGAGAAGGGCTGGGTTTTCTCAGACATGGAAACACGAGGATGATACTGAATTTTTGTTTATGGTGTTCTAATGCTTATAAATAGGAAACAGAACAGTAAACATCAGTGTTTTTGTTAAAATTCGCAAAGCAAATTAGCAGTCAATAGAGTGCCCAGCTCCAATTGTGGGTTATTCCCTTTGGCTTTGATTTCCACTCTGCCTTCACCAGGTGTCACTCACTCAAGCCATCCCCATCTGTCTGATTCATTGCTATTGTATTTTTAGCACAGAGAGAAAGGCAATGGTGGTAAAAGCCAAAATCATATTCAAACCAGCAGCTGTTGGGAGAGGTTTGATAAAAAACTGGAAATGCAGTGAAAATTTGTTATCAATCCGATAATACAAACCCTCCATATCAAAAATGTCAGGAAATTAAAACAATACATGAACAACAAACACATGAAGGTGATTACAAGTCATTCTTGCAATAGATTTTACAATTTTAAAACATCTCAAAGATGACCTCCAGTAACTGGTTTCCCCGGTATACCTGCTTGTACAGGGGCTGGGGGGAGAAAGAAAAACCACAAACACACATACAAAAAGCTTTTCATTCAGAAGCTTACTGGCAGTTAGGGCAAAACTAGTTTACTTAAAACTAACCTTACTTTAAGTGAGCTTCTAATAAATTTTGTATCCAAAACACACATTTAAAGGGAAAAAATCAGAGAACTAATTCTCCAAATTAGAGAACTGATGACATCTAGGCTGGAAACTAGGAGATTCTCCATTTTAACTCTATATTCTGACATTTCATATCCCAGTTGGTGAGATAGGTTAACGTTCAAGTCAGACCTCAACAGGGAAAGAGAAGCAGTCCAGTGGATCTGTGGAATGGGGATAAAAGGAGAAACAGGAAAGAAGGGAGGACAAACAATAATGTAACTGCAGAAATCCAGGGATATGCAAAAGAGGAAAAAAACCCAGGAGGGCTGCGACCCTGTGAAGCAAGAGAGTAACTTCAGGCATCTTAGTGCCATTCAAAAATCCAAAATCCTAACAAAACCAGGCAAAATTGTGACCTTCTTTCCAGAACTCTAGTTCTTACCTCATAGCAGACCACACAGAGACTGCTGGTAACCAAAAGAAACATCTGCCAGCCCTGTCAGTTTGCATTCAAGAAGTTGTTTAATTTCTACATTTGTAGCTCCGTTCTTCAGTGCTGACAAAACCTGACTGCTCATTAATCATAGTTTGCTGATGCAAACATAGCCAGGACTGTCTTCCCACCACAGAGGAATTGCTGCAAGTTTCCAGCTTACTTCTACAGACAGACAACCATGTGAACAGGGAAAATTAACATTATCAGGGCATAAAATAATAGAATTTTATAAAATTATTAATACTTTTTTAAATTACAGCAGCTAACCAAGTGAAACATGTCAGTCATGACAGAACGCCTGCAGAGATACTCTGAGAAATGCTCATTTTGTTTATTGTTTATTAAGCTGCATTTTAAAAAAAAGTAAAAACCTAACTCAATAAAATTGTAATTAGTCAAGCATTTCTGAATTAAAAGACTACTATAAAGGAGATGGAAACAGATGGAACAAAGCCATTCACCAGCTTTTCCTAAAGGCAAAGGATACACAAATCCTGCTCACTCCATACTCTAGACTTGTCCTGTCCTTGCTTGGTGAACTAAAAACTCTCCCTCAGTTTCAGGATACTTTCACAGCAGCTCCATGCCTAAAACAGGAGAGACAGCAATAGGATTTAATGAAAAAATCAATTTTTAAAAAATAAAAATTATATTAACTTGCTTCAAGTTAAATTTCTTAAAAGTTAATGGATGTGGAAAGGGTGACACATAGAAAAAACCTGCAGCTTTCCAGTAGATCCCTTTTTGCCCTTCATTCACAGTTCAATCAACCTTGCCATTGGCACATCTTGTGCATGAAGAGACTATTTCCAGAAGAGAGCAGATTATTTTCCTAAAAGTTTTGCCTGATTTTTTTTCTGACCATTTAATTGCTACTGACATGTTAAACAGGCTAATTTACTGGATTTGAACCAAAGTCTTCACACGTTTCTCCAGTCATACAGCTTAATTTATGGAAGAAACACATTAAAACCTGCTCCAATTTGCCTCATTGATAGGAAAGCATGAGTAGGTCCTGTGACACTGGTTCCACGTGCATTAAAGAGAATTTAAGAGATAATGAAGTAAAACATCTTGGCAGAAACATGCAGGCTGACAGAATGTTTCTAGGCCAGTCACAGTTAATGGGGGGAAAAAAAAGGCTCAATGTGGCAGCAGAATCTTACTGTAACTAAGCTGGGCATTACGGAACAAATCCCAGAAGAACAGTGGCATGTCCTGAGAGATGGATTTAACTTCACTGGATATTGATGAACGGACATATTTGAAAGCAGAACATTTGTGAAATGCTGGACATTACTGTTTGTGTGAACACATCACGACATTTGCTACTGGGTCTGCTCTGCATCTTAGTTGCTCCCAATTGCTGGTCTTGCTCTCCTGTTACGTGTTATCATTAAGAAAGCAAAATATCTGGGAAAATTCTTAGTTCTGAAATCCCTTTAATTATAGTCTGCAGATACTAGCACCATAAAATTAATCAAATATAATATTAGTGTAACCAGCTAGAGTAGCCTTATCAAAAACAAGGATAAGCCACTTTTTAGAAAATATATATTATATAAGAAAATCAGTTTTCATACTTTCAGTGATCAGAAGTTCCACAAGCTTAGTTTTTAAGTAAAAATAAAAATAAAAATGTTCAACTTACATATAAAGAATGACTTTTTTACATAGAAAATCTAATCAATAGGAAAAAAAGCACTTTCTGATTTGTCTAGGAAAGTCACGATTACACTTGGTCCAATTCTCCCAGTTCTTAGCCTACCAGCCCTGCTGAAAAACCTTTTTCTACTTCCGGCATGATATTCCATTAGCAAATGTCAGTCTGAAGGCAGACTGGAAAGTTCTACAAGGTTCCAGTGGTGTTTATCTTCTGATGTTGTAGAAATGCACCTTTGGATAAGATTTGGGATTGCACACACGCTTTGCCAGCTATGTGAAAAACAGCAGAACAAAAAAAATACATTATTAGAAATAACATCAATAAGAAAGCCAGGGGATTTCATGGACACATTAAGCTGATTTAGGATGAAGAGATTTGGTTCAAAGGAAAATTCTAATATTTGTAAATGAAGTATGAAGTACTCAGTGGAGTATTTTAACATACTGACAACAATTACTGTGCCCTGAATAAAACGCTGATGGGTGATGTGAATGTGATGCCTCTGGCTGCACTGCAGTATGAGTCACCAGCTGAGAGCCACAGCAACACTGCTAAAAGCTGTAACATACTTAGAGGATGCCTGCTCCAGTGATGCAGTGAGAATGATGCTTCTCTCCCCAGCTGAATTCTCAGTGTGCTGAATCTTCAGTTGTGTAGTCAGTGCTTAGTCTGTTTTCTCTCTGGAAACCAAAGGAGCAACACAGTGAAAATGCTGTAAAAATCTATATCCCATGGCTCTGTCTGTTATTTTCAGACACGTTTATGGAATTTCACATCGGCTCTTATATGGGAAAACCTTTAGAAGGCAGTGGGTTTGTACAGGCATGTGTAAATAATGCATAGGTGAGAGGCACAGGTAAAAATGCACCCAATGAAACAAGTCCCATTGAAAACACGAGTGTCAGACTGTCTTAAAACCTCATCCATTTAATTATAAGCTGTGGATATTGCATACATCTCAGGCAAACAATCTCGAGGCAGATGAGAAGGGGACACCAGCTCCCCACCAGTCTTCATAGCAGATCAGAAGATGACAGGACCTTTCTTTGCCCATCACTCCAAGCCCCATGTGAGGGTACACACATAACACAAGGTTTCACACAGTGAGGGCACTGTACTTCTGAACTGCTGTGCAGCACAGAAAAGTATTGATGGTTTCCCACACCTTGTGCACACAGTCAGGGGGGGCTGAGAGAAGCTGGAACAGAGCAGAGGGTAAACAAGTGCCCTCACTGCACCAGCGACAGCAAAGACGGCTCCGTAATGCTGAGTGGCCCCCGTAGGGAACATCCTTTAGTAACTGCTTTTGAAGGAATGATAATATTTGTTCATCAGTGTGTTCCACATTTACAACAGAGAGCTGAGGGATTGCCTGCCAAGTTACGGCTGTTCCAAATGCCCAGGGACTTTTCAAGATGCAGGTGCCTGAAACAATAAGATTCACAGCTGCATCCTTACAGTGAAAACTTCTTTCAAGGTTTTGCTCAGTCATTCCTCTCACTATCTTCCACAAATAATCCAAAATAACTAAATGATCTTATTATTTAGGTTGGATGTGTCTTATGATAGAAGTGGCTGAAAGAAGTGAGGCACTGAGACCTCAGTTAAGGGTAGATGTTGTAAATTACAAACCAAAGGCATGTGTTAATCTTTGTGAAAAGAGTTCATGGAAGTAGTTTTCAAATAAATGGATGTTTTTAGTGAAATGCTTTGCAGTTAATTTTCATATTTACATTTGATCCTCCATAAAGCAGTTTGAATTAAGTTCCTGTATTATTCCATGCCAAGTTAATTCCAGCTTTTCAGATTTTTTATTCTGATTTTTATTTTCATAATCTTGACCAGTGCAAATAAGTAAAGGTTTTAAATGTTAACAACTAACTTTGTCATTTTTATCCTGTTCGTTTGTATCCCCTCTCCATTTTTAATATTTTATGGCTGTATAAATGATCCTCCCTAATAAAAAAAAAAGCTCATAATTTTCCTTGCAAGTAAGTATAATGAAAGCAATCCATGCTCAAGACTTAAATGCATCTATATCCTACAGGTATATTGTTTCAGTCACTTAGCTGAGGATGGTATAGCTCAATTTATTTTAAGCTTTAGTAATACAATTGAAGTTTTGTAATCACAACTAAGTAAATCTGCACACTGCCTATGGACATGTCCTTCTCTCCCTGCCATCAAGACAAGGAAGACAAAATTACATATCAAAATTTTATATTTTTTTTTTCAAATCTGCTACTATAAGAGGAAACTCCAGAGAATGTAGAACTGAATTAAGCAAATAAGACAATGATTTTGTTTTAGACACAAGAAAACATTCGGGCTGACATTGAGTTCTTAAGTTCTTACAGTCAACTTTTGTTTTATATTTGAGCTCTAATTACATTATTATTTCACTTTCTATTTATGGCCCTCATGTTAGAACTCTAATGTGACTGCTTCATTAAACAAACTGATTTAAACATAGGTGGTCTAAAGCAAGTATAAAATATTTATCCAGGACTTCCATGATGAAGGAAGGCTTTTTGTTCTACTGAAGATTTGTAGAATTAAAATTACACTTGAAACAGTTTGGAAAGTTTTGAGACTACATTTTAAGTGTTAAAAAAAACCAAACAAAAAAACCCAAACCATGACGTGCAAGTTTCCTTGTTTCAAAAAAAAACCCCAAAAAACCCCCCAAAAAACAAAACCAAAAAACAAAAAACAAACAAAAACACAAACAAAAAACCCCCCACCAAACCAACCAACCTCCCCCCCAAAAAAAACAAACAACACACACGCACCCCAAAAGAATAAGAAAAAAAAACCAAAGCAAAAAACCTGCACACTTTCTCCCTTATCAAATTCTGCAGGTAAAACATACACTGTGCCAGAAATACTACCTAGGAAATACGTAGTGAAGGGCAGGCTATGTTTCTCTAAAATAATTGTCTGAAACTCATTTCATATTCAGCCCAGGCGCAGGGGAGGCGAGTAAGATGCCAGCAGGTACCTTGTCACTGGAGTGTCACCCGCCTCATCATCGTGGTGTAAAAATAAATACTTCAGGTGGATTTGAACAACTGAAACGTAGGCTGCCTATTGCTGGCAGAGTACCAAACTACCAAATGCCAGCTTTAAGGTCAAAACATCCCAAATTGATGTTTTCCCATTGGGGTTTTTCCTCCATTTTAAGTAAAGAAAAACTTTATGTGAGTTTATCTTAAGAAACCAGGGACAGCCACTTCTTGCCGTGCATGTGTTTACTCTCACTAAATGGATTTTATATTCATTTGTTATTTATCCTCAAGGTTTCATGACTGTAAATGTTATCCTTCCGTGAACTGTCTCATGCTATTATGCCACCTGAATCTTTTGCAACACACTGATTTTCATACTCCTGGGTGGAGGTTTTTTGGTGTGTTTTGTTTTATTTTGTTTTGTTTTCTTCCTAAATAAAATTGACATGTTCAGCATTTCAATTAATTGTGTAAATGAATCATTCATATTTGGATTATTGAGAATGATTTAGTACTAATTGGTATTTTGAAATACTGAATTACCATCTTCACCAGTGGGGCTGAACAAAGAAAATTTATTGTAGTCACATCCAAGCATGGACAGAGAAGGAGTGGGTGATACAGAGATACTTCATTCACATCCCATACCTTTTGTCTTGTAAGCAGAGTCATTTATATAAAATAGCACATCTCAGAAATAATTTCCCCTTCCAGCAGATCTGTGAACTCAAGCAGTTGAAAGGGACTCAGGCAAGTTTTATATTTTGACTTTAGTTTGTTTTGGGTTTTTTCCTCCATAAAGCCGACCATCACAGAAAAAAGCACATTAGGTCACATTTGCCCACAAGGACATTATAAGTAATTTATTGCAAGTGAAACAGATCTGGTGATTCTTAAGGATAGTTGTTATAATATTTATTTTTTTTAAATTAGCCCTCGTTTCAATTTGTAGGTATTGACTGATACCTACAGGCTGATACTGTCTGTTGCTGGTGTCATAATATAAGGCACTGAACCAGTTAAGATTTGTATCCCTAGATAAAAATAAAACCTAAAAATGGAATTTAAATGAAAGCATGGTGTTTCCAAGGCTGAAGTCCAGCGAAGCACTTAAATACACATACATATTCTCAATTAACTCAGTGAAACTACCCCCGTGCCTTAAGCACTTTGCTGGACCAAAGCCATCTAGAAGATCATTTCTGCCCCTAGGATTCTTCAGAAAAGCCTCTATAGCTCAAGTCTCTGCTCTGTAAATATTTAATTTCCATTAAATCCTGCTCAGTACCTACCAGTTTCACTCTCAATCTTTTTCGTAACGGTTTTCCTCTGAATAAATGTTTAACAAGTGAAGTTTATTTCCGAAAGATGAATGGAAAAGGAAATACAGTAAAATTCACACTCAGCTGGTGAAACTCAGCAAAGGTGTGTGGAGCCTTGGCTCAGGCTCTGCCCCGGGCAGCTGAGAGGGAGCCAGAGGAGCAGCTGCACGCAGGGAAGTTACACATAAAAAAATGGCCTGGGGAAGACAGGGAACAACTCTGGAATATGCAAGCACTGACAAATCCACACAGACCCATCCCTTGTTTCTTCAGAGACAGTGAGAAGAGAAAAGCAGGACTTCAGAGGAATCAGAAAGCCCATGTTTTTCCTTTCTCTGCAAAGGCAAGAGATGTTCTCCTCACAGCCAGCCGGGCAGCTCAGAGCACTTTGTGCAGGCACCATTACCAGCCAGGAACTTTTTAATTGCTATAACAAACCTACCCAAAAATCATTCAGTGCTTCAAGTATTAATTAAGCAGTACAGTGGCCCTGGGAGGAGAAACCGATACCCATTTCACTGAGGCACCAATAGGTTAAAGCATGATTACACTCTGGATTTTTATTTTGTTGTCTTCCTGGCAGTCTGGGAAATTGTACTTTAATAACCTCTAATGGCTTTGCATGGACTCCTTCAAAATTGATAGAGACACTAATTTTAAAACAGTGTACTCCAAATTCAGTAGATTATTGATGGGGTAACACAGCTAAACTTAACTATTTGTTTCCATCCTAATGAGTCACATTCAGTTTCTTATTATAACTCCCAAGATTCTGAATTGCCATAAGACAGCAAGATTCTGCAGTTCTTATCAAACAAAAGGATACAGTGAAAGTACTCTGGCTAGGAGCAGACCCATATGTGTGCCATGTGACATATAAAAAGCATAAATTGAAACAAAACACCCATAGAAGGAAGTTATAAAACATAAAGCTATTAGATTCAATGAGGGAGAGTGGGCTAAGAGAGCTAATCTCCCTCTTTTCTATATTCAGCTCACCTTCCATCGTCCATCACCCTACTCCCATCCTCTGCTAACAGCATCGCAGACACTGGTTTCTTTGCTGGGCTGAGCACTCCACCCTCATTCCCTCCTCCCATTAACACCAGGCAGTGCAGCGCAGTGCAACAGAGCGGTTGGCAGTCATGGCTGCTTTGGTTGGGATCTCATCCTCTGCACAACTTCTCCTGCAAATCCCATTTCTTTACTCCAACTTTGATGTTATTTTAATCCTGTCCAAGCATACATACATACTAAGCACAGAACACTCTCCTCAGGTCTGCATACACAGCTCGCCCCTCAGTTGTGTTACTGCAATAGACCTTCTCCCAGTCCTTGCATTTAGGATCTTCCTTATTTATCATTTACTCTGCAACTTCTCTGCCCCAATTCCCCCGACACTGTGAAATGTGAACAACTCTGGTTCCATACTAATGGTTACCTTTGTCTCCAGTTGCTCTATGCAGTTTCTGGTTTCAGAAGCATATCCTCCCATTTTGTGCAGCTTTTTTTTCATCCTCTCTTCCATTCTTTGTATTATTTAATTTCTTCAGTGTTAATTTCCAGAACAATTAGTGTCTACTTATTTGATAACCTTCCCTCCATATCAAAGCACACAGCTTCTTTACCCTATCCTTTCAATATTAGCATACAATTGTATTTGCAACATCAAGTTCCTCAGTCTAAGATACCAGTAAAGAACCCACCCCTGAAAGGATCATTCTAGAGCAAAGGAGCCAACACATTGCCAAACTCCCCATACGTGCTCCTAATCATGAGAGGAAACAAAGGCTACATCAAACTGCATCATAAGCTTGCTGGTTTTTCATTCAGGCTGCCATTGCTATCTATGACCATACCAGCCCTCTTCCCATGCCCCCCACCACATGGTGCCTCACCAAGTGCTCTGCTCAGCTTGCTTCTTCAAGGAGATGGCACTTGACAAAGCTTCCTTCCACCTCTGAGCTGTTAACCACTTCCTTCACTGTGTTACCCCAGATTTTCCAAATATTACTAGGCAGAAGCTCTGGCACAAAAGCCATACATGTAGTATTAAGCTATTTACTGTGTCCCACTTTCACTAACAATGCTACAAGCAAATGGGATTATAAGCAGGAAGTTTTAGGGCTTTTGACACTAAATCTACCTTGTAGTCAATTTAAATCAATCCAAACCTGAAAACCAGCACTTTCCTCATCTCCTTTTGATTTTCAACAATCCCCTTAAGCTTCTTCTCACAACAGCTGTAAAACATAACTTTGTAACTGTTCTTCATACAAAGTGCATGAACAGAAATCAAAAGGGCTTAAAAATTAACTCCAAAAGTCTGCATTGAAATAAGTCTGAAAAATGTTCATGCTCCACAACTGATACAGTCCCTTTCACTATTTGCAGTCCCTAAGGAACTTGTGGTTCCAAATATCACCACAAAACTCTCATCTTTTTTCCCCCAATGGTACCTTCAAACTGAATTCCTGTACCATATGCATTATACTTGCTATGTAAGAAAGTGTAACGAATGTTTGTGTCTCCCAGTATGCTATTTCCAACTAAGACTTGCTATGTCATAGCTGTGTTCTGTGTGTGGATAATCACATTTAGCTTTTCCAGAGCTCTTGGCTCACTAAAAGCCCCTGCCTGGAGATGATCCCAGCTCCAATGTGGAGAGCAGGGTTGGTGCTAGCCCACACTCAGCTCCTGAAAGCAGGCTCAAGCCCTCATCACTGCAGAGTGGGGAGGGAGGAACAAGACACCAGTGAACAACGGTAGTGTCGTACAAGGCCTGGGTCTATAGGATGTTCTGCAGTGGCCCAGCAGTGTTAAAACATCTTGCACGTGCAGCCAGGGATGGGAATGGAATTGTTTCCCTCATCCCCTCTGTTCCTTGCATGAAGCATGTCACCATTAATGCCCTCGAGAATGTTTCGTCCAAGTAGCTCCTGGAGTCTGAATACAATGTCCTAGCCAGCAAATCACTGTTGTCATGGTCACACAGAGGTACCTTAGGAAACCCCAGGTAAAGCCACCGCTTAAACTTCTCTTCACATTCCCATCAAGGGACTGAAGTGGGATGTACAAAGGCTGTGGGTCACCAGGAGCCAGCTTCACCTCGGCAGTGAGCACACCAGGCAGGAGCGTGAGCAGCACCGTCCCAGCCTCAGGGCACACCACTGGGTACACAGAGGAGGGGATGGAGGTGATCACTACCTTGAGCAGCTGACAGTTTGAGGCATCACCAAACCCTGTGATAAAACTGCAGATTAAGTTTTTTAGTGCTAGCACTTGTATGTTATCAACAACCCTGAATTGCTGGGAAAAAAAACCTGCTCAAACAAAGTCAAGTGCCTTGGATCCACCTGCAGGTAAACATACCCAGACAGGATCCTGGTGAAGACAACAGCATTTCCTTGGAAGCTGTGTGGGTCAGAGTACAGAGCTGGACAATAACTTCTCTCTACAAAAAAAGTGTTTAAAAACATCTTGAGCATTACTAAAATAACATAATGAGAAGGTTGAAAGGTATTTATTCACACTGTAACCTTCACTGTTCAATTCTTCAAAGCATTGGTGTTAGTATCCTAATGATGGGAAAGTAGTTTCATTCGGGACAAGAATGATTTTCGTTGCTTAGTTACACTACTTCTTATTCTAACAGGGAAAACTCATTGCAATGTTACATAAGCAGCAGTGTTACATCCACACGGGGAAAAACACGATGCAAACCTCCCCCCAGGATAGGAGGGACTCACTGAATAGATTTACATAAAGAGCACGGGTTCGTTTCAATTTTTTTTCTTCTGCACACAGCTTTGCTCCAGACATAAATGCTACAGCAAAACATGATAGCAATAGGAAAGACAATGGGGCTTCAGAACATTCTTTGGTCTCTTCTGCAAACATTAGATTAAAATGCAGAGACTTTGGTGTATCCACCCCCAATGCTCCCTGCACACCAGCAGCAATTTTCTTTCAGTCCCATTGTTGCCTATGAAGAAAAATAACAGAACAAAACAAAACAGCAACAAAAAAAAACCTAACAGTGAGACAATGTCATAAACAAAACAAGTCTTGCTCACTTTGTCTTTTCTGGTAAAATTAAATTGCAAATTAATTAGCTGCTTAATTATCAATTTAGAAGTTCTGTACACAAAAATACATATAAAAATTGGTTTATATCTTTATCATTAAATGATCTTTGAGGGAAGTGAAGAGCAAGGACCAATTAACAGATTTGGAAGCTTGCTATTCCCCCTGCCAGGTATCGGTATAGTTCTAGATCAACATAAAGCCTGCTATGCCCCACTATTGTAGTATCATCTCATTCACTACTTGGCTTATTTTTACCTTCAGCACTGTCTCTGTAAGCTCCTGACTTTGAAGAAGAAACAGAGTTAAACAATACCAAGAAAGGTTGTTCTGCTGTATCCAACATGATCATGAAAGAGCACCAGAAATAAAGGAAACAATTTTCATTCAAGGAGAATCCTTGGATTTAAATAACATGAAGGGAAGGGATTTCTGCTTTCTCACGTGACTGCTAGTGATCCATTACAGTCCTAACTTTGGAGATACTATTCAAGCTGGGTGTAGATTCAACTTTTAACTGCTTGAATAGTAGCATAAAATTCAAGGGAGTATCCAGTTTCAATAGATAGAATCCCATTCCCTCATGAGAAGTTAATTTCCTGTATAAGACACATTTTATTTTATTTAGCTACAAGTAAGCTAAAATAAAGTAACATAAATACAAATTAAAATCCTGATTACAGTTAGGAGTGATAACAAATGAAACCTGTAAAAGACAAACACCACATTTTTCCTGTTTTATCATTATAGTCTTTGAAATTGACTTAATGACTGCTTCAGATCATTAATGAAATCCTCAGAAATTAGCACTGTATCAATGAAATGCCATAGCAGTCTTAATATTAAGAGTCAGAGACCAGTACATCCAGTACAGCAGTTAGCTTAAAGTTCTGCTACCATTTTTTAACTATGCTACTGAATAAAAATCTGTTTACTGTAGGTTAGACAAAAAATATCCTTTCTAAACTAGAGTTTTGGGGTTTTTTAGACTTGGAAAGGTTTTAATAGCAGATGAAGTGAAAGTCCAGATACAGAGGGGTAAGGAAGGCTCAGAGCAGCAGAAATCATTTAAGAATTGCTAAGGAAAGTCTGTCAGTAAATCTTGATTATTCTATTGTCTTTTTTGTGACCTACGCAGGATATTTATAAAACAACAAGTGTCGTAGTTATGATGAAATAAATGATGAAGTAATTTTGTCAGCTACTCTACAGACAAGACCTTCAAACTCAAAAGATGTCAAATTATCACAAGTGAAACTTGGTTTTGCCAGGAACCACCTCTCCACTTAGGCATTAGTTTTCTAATCTGTGCACATTATTTGTCAGATTTCCTTTTTACTGCTTTACAACCTGCTTTGTGTTTATTGAGGGAACTTCAATTGCATATTTTACTTCACTACACTGAATATGGCATTATTAACACAAATGGGATTTATGTACGTAGAAAAGCAAAGTGAGAAACTGGCATCTTACTGCTAGCACTGAAAGGACAGCAAATCCAAAAGCAGCTTGGCTTTAACAGATGAGCTCTCTACCAGTGACTTCTAATTTTAAGCTATTCTTAAAAGGCTAGACGAACCTCAAAGATGCACATATTTACCTAACTATAAATAAAAGATGCAAGTACAATGAATTAATGCACTGTACCAGCATTATCAAAGGGTAACCACACAAGAATCACACTTCTGGTTGGTCTGTATTTTAAGACGTGATTGCTATTGAGGTTCCAGGAAAAGAAACAAACCTGACGTTCTGTCTGGCTGATTCTGCAAGCCTTTCACATATGGCTTCCCAGGATGAAAACCAAGCACAGCGTAGCAAAGAAGGCAAGAGAGTTAAGATATCTAAATATTTACTCTTGATTCCCAATATGTGTGTCAGACAGGAAGCAAATATTCTCTCAAGGAACAGCACACATACTATTCTAACATTCTGCTAATGGCTAATAATGGTACTTTCGTTATCTCTGAGCCAGAGGTCATTTGACTTTAGTAAATGTTGCACTAAGCAAAAAGCTCACTGCTGCTCTTCTGTTTTTCCTTGCAGGCATGTTCTGTGACCACTGCTCACTGCCATTCAGCATATGTCTCAGCCGGTTTGGCACTGCACTTTAAGAAGCAGAGCTTCCATTTATTATTGTGAACATTTCTCATATTCATTAGTAAAAGATGATCTAGCAGAATATTGTTTTGTGTGGAATTAGAAAGACACGAGAGGCTTAGAAAGAGTCACGACAGGCTTTGTGACAAAGGCCCTGATGGGTATCAGTCATTTAACAGTAGTAAGGGCATGTTGTAAGAGTGCACTTCGCTTACAAAAGGGAAAAGCACTAAAATATCTGGAGTCTGGCCAGTGAAATAAAGAATAACTACTAATCATGTTGGTACCTTGGTAGCTAGCACCTTGTACTCTGAAGCTGAAACCACAAAATAAGTTATGTCCACAAGTTATGAATACATTTGGTTGCAATAGCCACGCATTAAACTGCTTCTGTTGAGTGTTACCACCTTTGTTTTTTCAGTGCTTATCACCCTATCATCCCAGAGTTCTTACCTGAGTCAGATTATATTGCAACAATAAGTCTCTAAAAACATGAAGGTAATGCTACCATATCAGTGCTGGGAGAGGAAAAACACTTTATCACTGTAGGAAACACTAAACAATGATAGGAGTACAGTTTAAGTAGGATACAGAATGATCTTTAGACATTGCTGTCAGTGCTGCAAAATTAGACAATAGATTCTGGTTTATCTATTACCCCTAATCAGGATTTATTCAGCCAAATCTTTCCATCATCAAAGCAAATATATGCCTCCTTGCTCTGCTCTGTTTTCAATAGTTCAGTCAGGAAGGCAGTAAAATATATTTAAACACCCTCCATGGTCTGTATTGAATAGCATGACTAACCTCCATCATGCACAGTTTATTTCCCCTCTCATCCTCCATCCACAGGCACAGCACTCACCACACACCATACCTAGGGCTGCTGGCTGGGAAATGCTTATGCTAGTCAAGAACACAGAGAAGAGTTGTGCCTCACACTTGGAGTAGAAGGGAGCAAGGTTTGTAACAATCCTTTTACTGTAATTCTTTCTGCTCTCAAAGTAGGGGATTTAAACAATAATAATTAAAAAAAGGAATTCATTATGACAACCACAGGCTTTAAGCATTTCAGACTGATCAGCCTAAGTATGCCACATTTCCCTTTTCCAAGAGTTCCTCATACATGTTATGATAATCCTACCAACAAAACCATGTATTTGACTCAGTATGTTAAAGCTCTTCCTTTCATTCTCCCAAATAATTTCAGAGTATCTGTGTAAAACCTAAATGCTTCAGCAAAAAAACCCTCCAAGACCTGATAAGCAAAGATGCATAGGTTGATAAGAATGTTTCACATGGCAAAAATCAGTGAAAGACAAAGGACAGTAATATCAGGATTTAATGTGGGTAATCTTTGAGTATCTATTGTGCAGAACAGGGCTAAACTGGACTCACAGAAAAACCTGAAAGCCAGGCAAAGAAAGGGGTGCATGACTTGCAGAAATACGTTTTCTTTTGGTTTATTTAAATCAGATCCCTTAGAAATGAACCCACATAAAGCATACATCAGAATGAGCAGATTTAAATTATCTATCAGCAGATGTCTCTGAGACAAACAGCCACAGAACTCCTCCAGAATGTTTCTGGACACCTGCAACTTGTGACTGAACAACCATGAAGCCCAAATTCATGCAGTATGCTGTCTGCTCTGCCTATCACTGCAAGCCTGACAGCATCTACAGCTTTAAGGCATTATTCAAATCCAGGGGGAGAAGAGTCTCCAGGCCAGTATTGCCATGGCTGTTCCCAATGACACCTGCAAAAAGTCTGGCTACCAACTCCTGTCTCAAAACCTGCCAATTAAATAAACAGGTCTTTTAAAATTGGTTGCTTGTACTGTATGCAGTGGCTTCAGCTGGTACGAAATCTTCTATACTGGGCATAGTCCGAAATTAGGTCCTGACTTGCAAACAGGTGATTAGAGGTAGAGAATGGAGTCAGTATTCCCCTTTACAAGTGGAAAGCCAAAGTATAAGCAGCAAATTATTTTTACAAGGGCACAGTCATTATTCAAAGGACATTCAGAATTCCAGACAGTCTTCAATAACAACATTTCCTTTCCTCTCTAAAAAATAGCAATTAAATGCATTTCAATTTTTAACTGATATGGAAAATTCTGCTAACCTGACCCATGACCACAACTGCCCCAGCTGCAGAAAGCTTCTCCTACTGATTCACAATAAATTAGTAGATTATTAAAAATCAAATGTTATGCAAGTAGCTTTCAGAACTGTTTCTAAACTTGTAGACTGCTTTGCAATGCTTTTAGCTGAAATATAGCATCTATACTGTAAAAATAGATTTGTATTTGTTTTTTCCATGAAACCCAAGCATGCAAACACTGGTGCCTAAAATTGCCACAGTCACCACCAAACAGAAGACTGGGCCTCCCACTGGGCTGAGCTCTGGCTGTACTGAGATGGGATGCTCCACGCAGGCATAATACACATCTTGCAGAAGTATGTTGGAACAAACTGTCTAAAAGAGAGAGGACCTGTCTAAGCATCCATTGCTTTCAGCTTTATCCTCTCTGCATTGCACAGGTTCCATAAGCACCATTTTCAGTAATATCTTCAAAATTACTCTTGGAAATGCAATTAAAAACCAAACAACTAAAAAACTCATTCAGAGGTCAGAGAGATCCCACAGGAAAGAGGATTCTGAAACAGTAGCTGATCAATCATAGAATCATTGAGGTTGGAAGAGACCTTCAGCATCATCCAGTGCAACCCCCACCTCCATCCCCACTCACTCACATCAACCAGCACCACATCCAGACACCTCTTGAACACCTCCAGGGACGGTGACTCCACCACCTCCCTGGGCAACCCATTCCCACCCCCAATCACCTTCCCAGGGAAGGAATTGTCCCTCATGTCCAACCTGAATCTCCCCTGCTGCAATTTCAGGCCGTTCCCTCTCGTCCTTTCACTGTGGGCACGGCAGAAGAGACCGACCCCCCCCTCACCCCAACCTCCTCTCAGGGAGTTGTAGAGAGCCATGAGGTTCCCCCTGAGCCTCCTCTTCTCCAGACTGAACACCCCCAGCTCCCTCAGCCCTTCCCCATCAACCCTGTGCTCCAGGCCCTTCCCCAGCTCTGTTCCCTTCTCTGGACACCCCCAGCCCCTCGATGGCTTTTTTGAAGTGAGGGGCCCAGAGCTGACCCCAGCACTCGAGGTGCAGCCTCACCAGTGCCGAGCACAGTGGGACAATCCCTGCCCTGCTCCTGCTGCCCACACTGTTCTTGATACTGGCCACCAACTGGATTTAGCTCCATTCACCACAACTCTCAGCCCATCCTTCCAGCCAGTTTTTCACGCAGTGAAGAGCATGCCCACCCAAGCCCTGGGCAGTCAGTTTTCTTAGGAGAATGCTGTGGGTGACAGTGTCAATAATACAAGAATTTAAAGAAAAGAACCAAACCCATATTTGGCAAAGTATTTTGCATGTTTTCTAAAAATTTGAGGGAAATGTTTTGACTTTTCCTTTTAAAAGCATTATTTCTTACAATTCCGAGTTGACAGGTTAAGTTCTTAGATCATAATTTGTATCTTTTGCTGTCAGTGAAAATTATAGAAAGATGACTTGAATGATGCAATTAGTAATGAACCTTTTAGAAGGATTTTATTCTTACTTTATAGATGAAGAAGTGGGACATAAACTGTTATTTGCCAGAAGTCATTTTCCAATTTTATTTTTATTGCTTTTCCTGATTATTAACTAAATCACATACTTCATGAAGACTCTGTAAAACAGCAAAAATATGTCCATGGTGGCAATAAAGGAGACTGATCTACAAATCTTTCTAAAAAGTCTAATTGATGAAGACAGTTGGGTTAAATAGGACAAAGACAAGCTAGCATACAGGGGTATAAATCTTTTATTTTTTGGGCTCTGTCCCCCAACCTTTGTCAGCTGGTGTAATAAATAATTTCACCTCCTTGCATGACTTCCAGCCCCTTTTATATAAAAAAAAAAAATCAGAAAAGTGATAGGTAGCTTTCTAATCCTACTAATGTAAAAATAAAAGATAATTTTACTATTGGTATTATTATTTTATTGATATAGATTTTCTAAACAAAATTATTTGGGGTTTTGGTTTTCTTAAAATCAGGGTCACTTGCCATTTTTGTTTAGTATGACCCTATGACCTGGAAAGATCCATCTGAGGTTTGACTTCATATGAATCCCAAACAACATCAACAAACCACTGACTTCTCTTGGAATTTTCAGGAATTCTCCAAATGAAGTTCTCAAAAACAAAGCAACAACAACAAAAACCCAAAAACAACAAACCAAACCCCAAAGCCCCCAAAAAACCTGCGGATTTTTGGGGTTTTTTACAACCTTTGAAAGTGCTGCTTAACTTAAATACACATTCTCTAGATTGGAGACTATTATTAGCTACAAAAATGCAGGTGTATGGGTACTGGATGTTCAGAAACACCTCTTCCCTCTGCAGACTGTGTTGCCAATGTGAATCTAAATTCTGAAATGGGTTTAGTTAAAGCTGCTCGTGCTACTCTTCAGATTGTATGCACGCAGAATTCTTTCAGGCATTCTTTCATTTTCCTGTTTTGAGTTTAACACCTAGTACTACTGAAGTTTCTCCAGACTGCAGACTGTTTATGGAACTCTTACCTACTTGGTCAAAATAAAAATAAAATAAATAAAATAAATCCAACTACAGCATCATGATTTTAGACTGGCCTTCTGCACTCAACAAACAATAAGGAGAAAAGCAAACTGGTGTGTTTTTTCCCCCCTGGCCCCAATTCAAGCCTCTTCCTGTGAGCAAGTACCTGAATGCACGCACTCCTGAATTAGATATTAATGGGCTTTTAAGATGGTCAAAAAACCTGTGGAAACAGGAAACAGAAGTCATTAATAAGTAGGCACTTTAAAAAAAGAGTGTGCAAGAATACTGTCAAGTCGATATTAAATGTAGGTATTTTCTACTCTGCTTCCTAGAAGTGAAGCTGGTGCAATCACGTGGTGTACCTTGTTATGTCTCCTCTTAGCTTTTGGGGACTGATGGACAATTTCAGCCACACTCGACAGAGGTTCTGACAGTTCAATGACAGGGCCTGGCCAGGCTGTGGGATGGATGTCACAGTGCAGATGACATGGTCTGCAATCACAAACATTTCCAAACCAGAGCAACCCCATCCCTTAAGCTAGCAAGGCAATTCTATACTTGCACAGACCACTTACACAGTCTTAAAACCAAAATGAAAGCAGAAGGCAGGGAAACCCTGTCAGTTGTTCATATGCCCCGCATGCCCTGGGGACTTTTCACATCTAGTTATTTTCTGCTTGGTTTACAGATAAGTGGCACTGTTTGTACCAATAATGCCTCTAATTATCTCCATGGTCTTCTGCAGGCATATCATTAGCTAGATGGCACATCTTCTTGTTTTATTTAACCACTCCATAGTTGCAGGACTGTCACCAAGGTGCCGAACTGTGTATTAGCCAAATTAACACAGGACCTAGTCCATGAGATCTGGTAAATTGATCTTGATACCAAGAGTTTGTGTAGAACATTTTCCACAGCAAAATTCAAACAGAAATACATCGTTTGCTTTGAAAAATGCTTCTGCACTTTGCCAGAGCTTTAGATCTGTTTTCCGCCTACTCTGACACAATGTCACTGAAGACCAGCAGTGCTTAGAAAGAGATCTACAGAAATAGGAGGTATTTTCATTTCCCTTCATCGTGTCGAAAGATGACTCAGTGGATGTCAAGAATTTTCAAAGAGAAAGCAAATTTGACTTTTACTTCGATCCTACTGAATTTCTGCAGAAATCAGCATCAGAAACCTTGAAAAATCAAGATATCCAAAGGGGGAGAGAGAACACATTCCCTGGTTTGCCTGAGGATTCAAAACTCAGAAAAAATTTAAGTGAGAGCAGGCTGGTTAACAAGTGTTTGCCATATCCTTACTAAGCTTTCTTGAATGAGAGAGTAAAACAAATCTCTTTCCTTCTCAAGTATTTACCTACTCCCCATTGATTTGTCTATGGCAATTTGTATCTAAAAGCCTTAAGTAATCAGCATTGCTTAGACATATCATACCACGAATATTCAATGATCTTTTGATAAAAATGGAATTGTACAATTCTGTTTCTGTCTTCTTATTCTTTCAGTTTCACGCCATTCATAACAATGAGATCCGTGTCCTACACAAGCTTTCTACTCCACATCCAAATTTTCCCATTAGAAAGTACATGTTTTCTTTTAAAAATAATTATTAAATTGTATAACACAGGTCATCCTCTCAGGACAATCTATGACATTTAGAATATTTTACTTACAAAACAAAATCACATGTAACTGGTTACAAAATCCCATGATGTCAATAAAGACGTATGGGGAAAAAAACCTTAACAGCTAACACACTTTTAAACAAAACCAGTTTTTCACAGTAATTAAGTTCACTTTTAAAGAAAAAGAAGGTGTATTTTACTAAAAATAAAGATTTTTTTTTTTTAAAGGAGAAATATATTATTTCTTCTCAACAGTTTCCTCATAGCACTGTCACTTTACAGAAATTAGTCACAGAGTAAGACAGAACAGAACTTGGAGGCAGATTCAGTCCTTATTAAAGAAAGCATCATGGAACCATCACTACTGTTTTTATATCTGAGCTGTTTCAGATGGGAATCTCAAGGTGCAATCTTGGAATTTGGTTTGGATCTTTGATTACAAAGCAGAAATAATTTTTAGCTGAGCACAGTTCTAATGATGAGCCTGGAGGATGGATGGTTTGATAGGGGAAGGCAGCAAACCGTGCTTGTGTCTAAACCCTCATTATTCAATTCCTTAGACAAAAAAAAATAATCCATAGCAAGATCAGAAGGATAATATTCAGGAGATTAAAGATCCATAGCAGAGCCAATTCACATGGCAAGGACTGTCACAGCTCTATGATTTCCTGATGAGAACTGTACGGGTATATGCAGACCCAACACATGACAGCCACAATACACCTGATATGCCAAAGAACCCCCAGGCTACTGAACAGCACTGTTTCTGCAGCAGGTGTCCAGCAGCACAGGAAAATGCAGTCACCTGCATAATGTTTACCTGTAAAACAAGGATTTGTACTGGAAGTTCAGGCTTTAGGTGGGCTCAGTTACAGTGCCTCATCAGGAGGGGAAACCAGTGGAGAGGTATCACAGGACAGGAGCCGGGGGGGGGAGAGGGAGATGGACAGAGAGACAGATAAAAATACATTTTACATTTATGTTCCTTGTATTTTGGAGAAGCTGCTCAGTCATTAAGGAATAGGGGGTTTTGTTTCAGAAAAATTTGCATTCAACCCAAATCAATATGTTTTTGTATTAATTCCAGGCTTTTTCAGTGACAAGTTTCAAGTCTTACACAACTGTATCTATGTCTATCCATTTAGTTAAAAAAAAATAAATTAAAAAGTTCAAAAATCAACCTTAAATTCCCCTTAGACATTCCTAATGGAACCTTCAAACAGGTTTATAGAATACATCTGAAGACTTTTATTAGTAACACAAATTAAAGGATATATAAGTGTTTTACTGAAGATGTGCACTAGAGGAAAATCAATTCTATTTACCTTTTCCAGTGGAAGGGATTCAGCACAACCACTAGTTATGTGTAATATAAAAACAAGCAAAAAATGCAATACAAGTAAAACATAGAAACTGCTGATTCTGTTTTACACCAAAAAGCAGAACAATCCCCCCTCCCAAAAGAACTTACAAACCCAAAGCTCCAGAAACACTCAGATCTTGTTTTCCAGATATATGTACCCTGTTAAAAGGGTTGTTGCAACAAACCAAACAATAGAAAATTGCTAGGGCAAGCTAACCCCATAGCTGAAGAGTGTGCTGTTCTCAGAGAGAGGGAAGCAGTAAACAGGTGTCACTGAGGTGGCCAAATCCTGTCAGTGTCACCAGAGACAGGACACGCTGCTCCCAACTAGTGTTGCTTCTTTCTATTCACCTATTCTATACTCTCTTTCCTCCTAGATAAAGAAAAAAATGGATTTATTCCAGCTTTACAGAAATGTTCTCTATAATTCAGCTCTACAGTTACCTTAGATTTTTTTTTTGAGTTTTAGGTATTTTTAAAGAAATTACCATACCTGGAAGGCAGCAGAAACTACGTTTGTGACAAAAACAGATTTCAAGTTTTTATTTCATGCTGCTGTTTTCCCTCAAAGCAGTCACCAATAGAGTCTTCTTATTCAAGTTACCTGTTGAAAAGAACAGACTGCACCTACCTGACGGTTTTGTGCAGCTGTTAATGGGAGACAGTCACACTTGTAGATAAACTTTAGATCAGAGCACCTCTTTTCACCTCTGATAAAAGATGAGCGAGACCCATGCCTTCATGGGACAGTAAGCTAGAATCAATCTCTATAATGAGATTGCTGGTATTCAAAGAAAGGAACAAAACGTGAATTTTAAAACAATTACAAGTTGAACAACTTTACAACAGTAGCAATGTAAAGACTCTGGGTCACTTCAACAGCTAAGGTGTAAGTTTTCTGGGGAAGGACAGGTAGGACCAAAGGGATGCTTACTGGAACCTGTGGGAAAAGCAGGTTTTGATGCATCTTTTCATTAAAAGCTCTCCATGTTCCAATGTAATGCCCCAACTCATTACTTTCTACATCCTGCCTGTTTTCCAAAGGCATCCTGTTGCCATGCAGACAGCCTTAGCTAACAGTGTTTTCATCGGTGAGAGATGAGTACTAGACTTTTTCTTTTAATAGTTTAAAGGCATGAGCACAGCTTTACCAAAAAAGCTGAGAAACCTCACAGAAGGAATCCTGAATTTATAGGGCTCTGGTGAGACTTCACGTTTTTGGAATATTTTGCCATCAATCACATTCTGATTCACATTACATTTCCAGCTTCCTTCCCACACTGCACGCCACTTGAGGAGACGGTAATTTGTGAGAAGAAAGATTAGCAAAGACAAGATCTAGGAACCTATGAGTTACAGAAATTATGCATTATAAGCACCACCTATTTATAAAACAAATTTCTGCTGCCTACATCTGGCAAATCCATCAGGGACTGCTAATTTAGAGGCTACTGATCCAAATCTGTCTTTTAGTAAAAAAAAATGCTCACTCGAGATTAAAAATGGTTGGATGGTGTAATTGTGATTGTGAATTTCATATCCACAATGTATTAAACTTCCTCACAATTGTTGTAACAGATAGTTCCACCGCACAGTATCTAACCTAACTGAAGTAAAATCAGGGATTATGCATGAGGCTGAACATCATGTAGGATTTTTCCATATTGGTCAGCAGTGCTTTGACAATTGTAACTGATCATGAATCAGTTTGCTTTGCAAAGAACACCCTACCTGCAAGGCTGGGGTGACTTAGAACAGTCAGACAAACACTGGGTTTGCCATGGGAAACATGGTCCTTATCTCTCGGGTTTTGGAAGGAAAATAGAGGTTAAAATCAGAAATAATGTCCTTCACTTGTAGCTCCTGTTAGCCTTTTTTATGTGGGTACTTATGTCATCATAAGGTCAGGGGCTTGGGTCTTTTCTCCAGACAGCAACTAAACAGAAGTGTTCTCATTTTCACAGTTCCAGTAGCAGTCAACCTGCGCCACAAGTGCCACTCCAACAAACAGCAAGACCATACCTTTGGGATGGGTGGCTCAGAAAGCTTAACTCACTTGAAGAAAGATCAGAAAACTCTCCACAGTGACCAGCCCTTTCATTACTCCTGTGTGAAAATCCCATCCTTATACAGTGACAAACTATGGAACAGTGTCTGTCCCTCGGTTGTAAAAGCTGATCAAAGCAGTAGCAAGCAGCTACAAAAGACAGAACAGATGAAACAATGAAAAATTACCACCTCATCTGTAAAATTACATATTTAGAGTGAACAGACATATCCAAAGGATTTAATGGTTCTATTTAATCAGTCTGAGCTAAAACAGACTTTCTGCTGCTTTCAGTTTCTGTAATAAATTCAGATCTTGCTTTGGGAGCTTAATTTGTTAATTGGTATCTCTTCAAAAACTACAATGACAGCTCTTCTATTTCAACCCTTTAGCTCATCCTGTGCATTCCATATTTTCTTAAAATAGTCCAAGCCGTGTTCTTAACTATACCAGACGTAAAGGAAGCAAAAGAACCCCAAAACAGATGAGGACACATCCTGCAGGAGAGCAGAAAATTCTCTGGAATATATTGGTAACTTAAAGCAAATCATAGAATCATAGAATCATTGTGGTTGGAAGGGACCTCCAGGGTCATCAAGTCCAACCTTTATCAAAAATCTCCTGAGTAACACAGTTGTTTGGGATGCAAAGAAATAGTTTCAATGCTTACAGAAGTATTAATGCAATTGATTAAACTTACACGTGCTCACACTTCTTTTATTTAATCAGGGAAGATACAGCCACTGGAGAAAAGCTTAGTGAAATCTTCTGGAGTTCTTTCAAGAAATCAGCCCCTGTATTTGTTAAAATTACCTAGGTGTGCTATAATGGGATTTTTCAAACCTCTGACATCTCAGCAAAGGCTCCTCATGAAAATCAGTTCTCCTAGAACAAAAAGAAAACTCTTTGCATGAACTAATACTGGTAGTAAATAAAAAAGTTAGGAATAAGTGGACAGATTTCATAAAGGAGCAATATTGAGATCACCAAGCATGTTTTGTGGGACTGGCATTGTTCAACACTTGCAGAAGTGTTCTGTAAGGAGGAGTTTTCCAGTGTACCAAAATCCAAAGTAGACTTCAAGGATGTCACCGAGTGATGAGGATGAAATGAGAGACACAATGCCAAGAAGTGCAAAGCAGTGTATAGTCAGGTAAAGCTATTTTGCTTGCCCAATTACACTTTTAAAATTAGCTGTTGCATCTCAGATAATATATGGAAGATATTTTAGTGGTTCTCCTAGAGCATAAGATAACATGAAAAGGCACTCAAAATGCAAGAAAGTATTAGGAAAATACTTGAGAAGAAACCAGATGTTCTGCTACTTAATAACACTCTCATGATGAATACCTGGGAACTGTGACTTCTCATTGTCTCATCGCAAGAAAACCCAGAAGGATTGGAAATTATAAACAAAAGTGGAGAAAAAATAATGAGTGCATAAAGGTTTTCATGAGGGAAGGACTGAGAAACCAGGGGTTCTTCAACCAGGAACAGCAATGATAAGAGATGGGACATTTGAGAGAGTTCCGTAATGTAACTGAGAAACAGTCATGTTCAAAACCAGAAGGAAATACTTGCTGGGAAAGACAAAGTAAAAATGCATTTTTAAAATTAGATGACTTAATAAAAGATATGTCACTTGATGTCTGTGAAATACAGCGATCCATCTGGCAAGTAGGAGGCTATGGTGGCATCTGACACAAGCTTACAACTGTCTTTAGAGTAATTTAAAACACAATTGCCAATAATCTGTAAGGTAGCAAAACAAGGGGCAGCACCCCCAACTTCAAGCTTGGGACCTTCATATTGGACATTAACAGGAATTTCTTCGCTAGGCAGCACTGGAACGGGTACCCGGAGAGGTGGTGGGTCCTCTGTCCTTGGGTCAGCTGCACAAAGTGATGGCTGGCCTCACCTAGGACCAGGAACAACCTGGCTTTGCACGGAAGCTTAGAATAGGCAAACCTGTCCAGCCACAGTTTCTGTGACAACTCACTCGACAAAAATTCTTTTTCTGCTGGCCTTTGCCTAGATGATCACTACAGGTCACTATCTAAAACAGTAGTTTTTTAACATGACTTATGTGAGAGTTCTCATGTTCTCTTTCAACTGGGAAAATATCTCAAATGCAGTTGTGTTTGAAATCCTTTGTGCCAGCCCCTTTTCCTAACAGGAAGCCCTGCTTTCATCATACAAGATTTCATGTAACTTGCTAGAGCTGCTTACAGTTCTGGCACCATCTTGTTTAGCAGTAATTTAGGCTTTTGTGTGCTCTGCTGTACCTGGACAAGCATAGAATTCACACAAATAGAAGCAACACTCAGAGGAAAGACTGTGGGCATTTAGTGTCATGAATTACAATTGCTAGGTAGCAAAATCATTGTAACAGGAACACCAGGGAGTCCCTTCTACTCTACGATCCTGTGAGTGAAAGACAGACTGAAGTAATATGTACACCGTTTCTTTTGATAATATTAAAATATTTCTTTCCATATAAAAATCTGGAACAAACCTGGAAAATCGATTTCATTTCAATTAGAATGACTACACACATGTCAAATTAGCCCATGAGAGAAAGACTCCGATTTTTCGCTCCTCCAGAATACTACCATTACTAGAGAACATAAGAAATCTTTCACTGTTTACCCTGTCTCAGGATAAGAAGTAAACTGTGATATTTTTTATGGCAAGATTCTCTCATTAAAAGATTCCTACCTCTACCAGATAGTTATAAAATAGATTCTGTTCTCTAGAGTCTTGTGCAGAGAAAGTGGGAGAAGGTTCCAACTCAAACTATCATCAATTTCATCATCCCTCCTTCTGGAAAACAGTCAGATAAGTGGGCTGTTTCTCCTTTAATTAGAATGTAAAGGGCAGAATTGAGAAACTGTGGCACATTTATCACTCCATATGCCAGTGTAAAAGAATGCCAAAGAGACTCAAGCAGTTTAAAAGATAAATGTGTCATAGAAGTGTTTAGACTAAGCTAAACCAATATTTTCATCCTGTTTTAAATCAAAACACCTATGATCATAAAGGTATTTTTCCCCCTGTTGCTTTACACCATCATTTACTTCAACCACTATGCTTTAAAGTAATTTCAGCCCGATTTTTTTCTACCCATACAAAGGCAATTGTGTCTTAACAATATTTCCTTGATTTTTTTTTTTTGAGTTAATGGCTTGTATGACTCACCATTTTTCTAATGTTCTTATCAGTCTGTCCAGGCAGTCTTTTTTTTTCTGTTTTTAAGCTCTCGATGTTTTCCAGCAACTGCTCTATTATAGCAGGCTTAAGATACTCTTGAAAGCCACTTCTACAAGTTCAAGAAGATGTCTGTTTAGGCATAGGTGCTATAACATTTTTTAGCATAGGAAGGGGAAATTTAATAGTGTCTGTTTACTGAACAGCTCTGACTCATCTTGTCCAAGCTGTCTGTGCTCTCAGTGAGGTGGAATCATTCTGGAGAGGAGGAGAAGAAAAGAAAAAATAGAGTGCAAAAGAGCAAGCAAATGTGATCATGTCATTAGAGACTGTATTTCAAATTATACACAACAAGGGACTGGATTAAGGTCTTCAATCCCCAGTGTTAAGTGCTATATTTTCTATGTTTAAAGAGCAAAACCATATGTTCACATCCTAATTGGTACTTTATAAAGGAAATATGCAAAGGAAAAAACAGCATCACTTAGGAAGCAAAACACTTATTCTGCATCTTTCCCCAGGTCTGTCTCCAAGCAGTATATTTATATTTCAAAATATGGCATACAAAAATCCTAGCTACTTATTTCCCACTACTTTTTATTTTGCCCAAACTTTTGTTTGAATTTAATTTGATTATATCTAGCAGGTAAAAATGTAAATGTATGCTCAATTCTACTCCTCTAAATACCCTTAAATCCAAACACACAATTTCCTGTATACCTAACATCCTTCGCAGAAGTCAGTACATCCACACAGGAACTTGGCTAAAAGCCAGTTATAATGCTTTCTTTCAGAAACGTGGCTGGTCCCCTTCAAAAAAATAACAAGAATTTGTCTTCTAAGGTTTAAATTGCCATAAGCAATCTGTAAAACTCCTGCAGACATCTCGGCCCTGCACACGGTACTGGCTCAGTTGTCAGAACTGACTCTTCACCGTCAATCACTCAGCTTGTCAGATGAAAGTGAGAATGTTGTTTCTATCCTACCTCACCCAGTTCATTGCAGAAGCTGCCATTTTGCTCCCCTCTCAGTACTGTAGATGATGGACAGATAGAAGATCATTCAGATCACAGAACAGATGATTGCTGAATATACACTATGAAGAAAATCTTGCATATTTCATTTCAGAGAAGTCATTAACTTGGTGAAGCCAAGTTAGTGACTCAGGTTCCAAGCAACAATCTTCTTAATTTCAGAAATAAGAAGTGATTAAGTAGGATCTCAATTTACAAATCCCATCTAATTTTTTTAGTGGAGTATGCTAACTTTGGGCCATAAACAAGCTATGGCTAATGAGTTAATACTAGCATTTCAGTTAAGTAACCCTCTTAATTTGTAACTGCTGTGGTAAGGATTTCTGGAAAAGGTCATGCAGCCTTGTGATTTGCTCAATTTATGCAGTATTTTTCAAAAACATCCTATGAGAATACTTTCGATTTTTTCACTCTTAGATTTTGAGAAATGTTGTAATTTAGCACAACACTCTGCTACTCCTATGCTACTCATGGGAATGCTGGAGTATCAAAGCCTGTATTTCTGACTCCAGTTTAATCTTTTGTCTAGATGTCTTAGTGTTGTGGCTAAATGGTGATCTCTGCCTGCGGGTGAAAGCTGTGAAACTGCAGTGTGCGTAGTGCCAAGCCCAAGATATCTTCTCCAAACACAGGGTCTTGTCTTCCATGAATCCAGAGGGAGTAGCACAGCCACTGGGGGAACATCTCTTAGGCTTTACATAGTAAATATGTGCCAGTGCAACTTAGCCTTAACAAAAATGTGTTTTGTTTTGTTTTTTAAAAGCCTCTACTTACATTTGAGCCAGGCAGCAGTGTCCTTCAGTCATTGTAAGGGACATGCCCTCATCCAGGGAAGGATCAGTCTTCTTTAAAGAGCATCCCTCGTTAAATGCATGATTGTTTTCTTCATTCTAGGTGGGAGAAATTTCAGTTTGTGTGTTCAGTTCTAGCCAAAACTGCTGCATTAATTCATTATCTACTTGTTCGCCATCTAATTTGCCCATATATTTTTCTAAGGAGAGTACATTAGTTCTGACCCAGCATGGTGGTAGGCACCTTCCCAGTTTCTGCACAAGGTGCTAGCAGTGTATAAGCATGACCCTAAATATCAGTTCCAGAAGGACAAAGAGGCCAGTAGTAACTTGGCAAAAGTAAGAATCAGGCCCAACAGAACCAGTTCCAGCTTGTCTGAAAAAAATTTTTAACAGTTCTCTCAGCTCTCTTGCTGTTATTCACTATACCACTCCCTAAGGCAATAGACTAATTAATCCCCAGACAGGCTGCCTAAATAATGCAAGTATATAAGAACTTCCAGTGAAGTGAGTGAGGAAATGCTGGCTTAGCACTGCACCTCACCTTTCTGCAAGAGCCATCCCTGATAACAACTACTGCTCCGAGTTGTAAAGATATCCATCTCATGTAACTACATTTTCTCTCTAAGAATCTGAAACATGTTCTCAAAAACCTCATCTTATTAGAGTAAAGCCATAAATAAGTACATAAGTGATCAATGAACCTAGGAAGATAATTTTAATCTGTATGAAGTTTCTCTGTTGTATCATCTTATTGAAAAGAGATGCTTTCAGAAACAACATAATGAAATTGTCAAAACGGATTTGTTATAAGTTCTGTTATATTAGCTGCATCAAGTTCTTTATTCTTTCCCCTTATGCACATACCCTCTTCTGCCCAAAATATATTTAGTTGTAGAAAGAAAAGAAGTGCTGTAGTACTTCTGGGAAAGGCCCTGATGTTCAGCTATCAGATGATAAACAGAAGCTTTCCAAATATTTTTATAAAGACACTACTATGAGTTATTTCCACATATAATGTCAGAATGAAACAGCAGATTTTAATAGTGCCCTGAAAAGGAGACTGCTTTTAAAATTAAAGGTCCAATACCTTGTTAGACCCATTTAGTTTTTCACAGAGCATCAGAAAGACCAAGAGTTCTGTATCTTCCTCTTTCTCTTGATGAGTCACTGCTTGTGACATCAAGACGTTGTGCAGACTTACTGTCCTCATGAAGATTAAGCAGTCTCATGAAATGCAATTAGAATGAATTTGTACTTGTCAATTTGTAATTACATTCAGAACAAACTTTGCATTAACAGACAAATTAGAATCCATCAATAGAGAAATACAGCCTGATAGGTTGTACCTGCCCGGCTCATTTCCCTATAGCGGTGGGCAGAGATTCAGAATAGAGCATTCCTTTCTGATTTCAGCAGTAATCAATTTATGCCCTGAAGCAAAAGTGGTAGCATGCAGCCAGGTACTGGGGCAGTCTCCAAAAATGCCAGGATATCTGGCTCATCTGGCTACTGAAGCAGATGCATCTCCCTGGCTCCATTGTAGAGTGCTTCTGGAGAATGCAGTAAGCAAGCAAGAAAGGTTTGGATAGGAGGAGTTGTGGGAAGAACTCCTGTTTACTGCTCGTTAGATGAAAAAAGGAACATGTTAACACAAGAGTAAAGGTTTGTGTGCTAATCTACAGAATGCACTGCTCAGACAAGGACAGACATGCAGTCCACCCAGCCTTCCACCTATAGCTTTCTTATAAATTGATCTTCAATATCTAGACTAAGATTTATTGTTGCTATCTGGTAGTACTTCTCATACCTCAGTCAGCTAACTCTTGGCATTCATCTTACACAAATGATTTGGAAAGCATAGCTAGAAAGCATAACTATTTAGAGTCAGTATAAGGTATTGCTACTTTTATTGCCATTTCCTCTGCTTTTTGACTTGATTATGTCCACCACTTGGGCAAAAAAATACACTGATTTCTTTAGACTTTCCTTCAAGGAAAAAAGTTCTCAGCAGAAAGCCCTAGCTTGGCTGTTCTGCAGCATGATTTGTTTCTACAGGACACACTCCTACAGGACTGCAAGTGCTTACAAACATGCCTCTGGCACAGATTATATTTACAGGCAAAAAACAATACTTCTCCAGTTTTCTAAAACAGGTGACTCAGTACTAAAAGGAGCATTCAAAACACTCTGTAGTTTTAACCATATGAAAATAACAAATGCTAATTACTGTGCCCAGCACACTGTGTCTTAAGGTAAACAGAGGTAATTACAGATTTTCCTCAGGAGCTCTGCACTGCACCTTAATTCAACAGTGAAATGCACATGTATGCAGTTAAATACAAGGCACTTTGGGTGTCAAAGTTTCAGTTATTTCACGTAGAGAAAAATATTCAAATGTCTCCACACAGATATGTTCATTATTACTGCAAATTATATGCACAAGTGCATGTGAAATGAGCTACCTGTGCCAGGGATGGGCAAAATGGAAGAAGTAGCAGCTGCAGGCTCAGGAGGATGCAGGAACTCTGAGCAGCCAGTTTGAGAAGAAAATCTGATCAGTGACCCAGCAGATGCTGCATTCATGACCTGAAACAAGCAGAGGGCAGTCAGACACTTGGAAACGCACACGAGGAAACCCCTTAAACTGTGATTTATACCAACAAGGACACTCCAAGAAAAGCAGTGGAAGAACATTTCAGGACTGTCCAGAGAAAGTTTTAATTAGATATGGTTGGGAATTTGCCAAAACAATCTCATTAGTCTGCTGGCTGTGGCAATTGGCTACGCGTGAAAAGCACTGCTGTAAGTCCTTGCTCTGTCATTCTCCCACACCCCAAGGCAGAGGCTAAACCAGTGGCCTGCTCTGTGGCCAGCTCTTTGCTAGCACATGAATTTCATCTTGTGCAAATATTCATGATTCAGACAAAGATTTTCTAGGCATGGATTTCAGGTACTTTAGAATCTTGGCATTATAAATACTTACACATGGTTATACAGCTCCAAAAAGGAGAGCTGCATGGAAACCTCTCTCAAAACCAGACAAGACCTCAGCCATAAAGGCACTCATTTAGTATAATAGGAGACCACTGTATCTGGAGAGAACATAGGCCCTAATATTTCAGGTTATTTACTGTATTTCTATTTTCTTACTCTTCTCAGAAATGTATTAGAAAGTTTCACTATCATCCCAATAAAGAAAAGGGATTACTTTTTTCCTCTGCACATCCAAGAGTCTTTTGTTGGCTCACATCTGTGTGTGGTAAGGACAAAATTACAGCTGCTAAAGGCTACAGACAACATGAAATAAGAACGAGAGATACTCCTGAACTCATCTAAACAAAACTGATCATATTATGTGAACTAATTATCTTCAATTGTAATGCCTCAAAATGCTTGGATCTAATCCAACACAGACATTTCAACCATGCTGAGAGCTGACAGAGATATCAGTCTCTTATTTCACTCAGGAAAAGCTGAGGCAAACAGACCATTTCCTTCATTATCTTGCAGTAATACACAGTCTATTCTGATCTTTCCCAGAGACACCACAATATTTATCTAGAACTTGTACCAAGTATGCAAAACACTTTCTACTAAATTGCCTGTTTACTAACAGAAACTTACAGTGTGTTCATCTTCAAACACCCGGTTTGACACTCATATCCATTATGTGGTGTCACTACACTGTTTCAACACCTTATGACTCAAGTTTACCAGGTACAGTCTTTATGGTCTTTTGCCTTGGATTGTATGGAGTGACTGGAGTTCTACAGCACTGGGTTTTGTTTCACACTACTTACAAACAGTTGAATATCACATGTACACCAAAATATTTACTGTTGCCTGCTGCCCTGTGTAGTCTGGGATGCAGGTTTGCCAACCTGTACAGGAATTCACAAAACAGAACTCCTACAAAAAACAGGAGTGGAAGTTATTGGAACATCTCCAGAGAAAGTTCTTTTTTCTCTTTTGCCTTACAGGACTCCTGTCACAGTGTACCTGGAAAAAAAATGGAAGCATTGCACAATGGAAAATACAATTACTCTAGCACGCAAGACATTTGTAATGCTTTTACTGTCTGACACATCAAATGAGAAATTGAATACATGCTAAGCCTCAGCAGAAGAAAGCACAAGTGACAAACACAGAGGGGGATTGAAAAAGCACTGGGGTTTCAAGGATGTGGCTGTGGGGTTTCAGACACAATGCTGCTGTGATGATTTCATTAAGCCAAGAACTTATGAAGTTACCAATCCCTTTGCTGAACCCTATACAAGGTAACTTGTCTTTGGCCAAATGTCCCAGTGCCAAACTGCACAAAATAGAGCAGCATTTACAGACCAGTCCTGTTTACAAGTTGGCAAACACATTCTCTAATCAAAGGGCACTTTACTGCAACACCTTGTTTGGAGCAATGGCACAGGCTACTGGTTCTACTGTCCTTTATAGCTGGGGCAAGCAAAAGCCAGGTGTTATGGACACTGCCCAACATTCCCATCTGGAAACAGAAGAGCAACTCCTTGTTCAAGTTCATATAAAAAAGATAATTCTACAAACCAAGTTCTAATAGTTACTCAGAACTAGGGACATCATCCTGCTTTACATGTCAGAATTCCATGGAATGGGTGTGGGAAAACAGCCCTCTCCAAAAAAACCCCATGCTTCTGCCTTATTTAAAATCCATTTACTCACTCTTCAAAGGAGTAAATACTTTCAAACGGTGGGTGAGCACGTTTACCCACATGCCTCTGTGAGTTGGTACAGAAGTTAGTATTGTCTGAAGCTTATGAAGAGAAGTCAAGGAGAAAGCAAACTTCTGGTTTCTAATATACAGTAACATTTATCCCATTTAGAGGAACTTACCAGCATGTAACTTAAATATTGTAGATAAATTATTCATAGTAAATTTGAAATTTCCTAACCCAAGTGATTTTCCAACCTAACTCTGAGATATATCCTGTAACAGATATGTGTTTCTAGTTGTTAAAAAAATTTAGGCTTTACAAGTTTGGCTTTGTATTTAGGCTTTTCTTTCCTGGAAACTTCCAGTGTGGACAGAGAAGTCTTTATACCTGTATAAGCTGGATATGATCCCAGGATGAATTACCAGAAGGCACTCTCCAAATATTTTTAAAACAAAATTATAGAGTCTTGCCTGTTAAAAACAGAGCTATAAAATATTAAAATACAAAAAAAGTATGCAAATTTCATTCTTAATGGAAATTCTGCCTTCGTTTTCACATTCTAAGGAGAAAAGAGACAGAAAAACATAACTTCAGGTTTACTCAACAAGGGACAGATTATTTCCCCCTAATTTAAGCACACAATTTTAAAGCTGCACCACAATTTTTAAATTGTATTTTTTACATTTTAAAATCCAAATTAAAATTAAGTGCTTTAAGACAGGGAGCACTAATTTTATTCTCAAAGTACTGAATGAGCTTAGACACAAAGTCCATTAAAAATACAAATATTTTTATTGTCCAGTTGGGGAAAGCAATATACAAGGTAATGGAATAGAATGGAAGAAAAAGCTGCACTATAACAAATAGGATTTTATACTTCCATCATCTAAAGTACTCTACCCTCACCACCCATGAATGGTAAGGAGAGTCAAAGTAAAGTCTGTTTTAGCATTAACATGTTATTCAGCTATTGCAGGTAGTTATAAATGATGGCCCTTATAAATGCTAGACACAAGCGAGTAATTTAACTGTCAGGACCACATTAAAAGCAGTCATGAACACATCTCAAACTCTGAGGAGTTTTTCTGTATCACTTGAGACTTTTAGAGAGCTCAGAAAAAAAAAACAACCTAGCAGGTTTTTACCTAGTTATACTAATTTATAAATTTCCTTTAGAAAGCTTTAAATAAGAAGTTATCTATACATTTATTTGTAAATATCAGCACCTTTATAAGGCTGGGACTATTACAGACATAAATGAAGCCCGAGACTGAGCGTTACTTCTATTCTCCTAGAGTAAGCAAAAACTTTGCTGCCCTGAAAGAGCAAGAGTTTGTTTTTCTTTCCCACCTCTGTTGCTTCCCCAGCTCTCAAACACATTCAGTCATTGGTTGCCTGAAGGCTGTTTGGTGCTTGCCTGCTGATGGAAGCAGTGACAGCTGAATTCAGAGCATGGTGCTTGCCAGGCTCAGCCTACCTTGCCTTCAGGCAACCCGGAGAGCTGGGCTGGGGAGGCAAAGAGAGGTGTTGGACCTTGGGGAGGAACCAAGGAGACCGAGCAAGTCACAAGACCTTCTACCGTCAAAAAGCAGAGAACTGGTCATCCAGTGCATCTCCATCAGCAAATTATAGCCCTGTTAAGTATTAAAACTTTGGCTCTTTCCACTTGCATGTTGATGGAATCTGCATCCCATTATATATAATTTATATCATGTGTATGTATCAAGCTGGAGATAAAAAAAATGCTTAAAACTTTGTCTTTTCTCAGGCTTTGAAAGGTTAACCACACATTATATTTCTTATCTTGGACATACAGTACACTGAAGTTGTTAATATGGACTTTCCATATGAGCTATAATTTTGGCAACTGTGAATTGTAGTGCAGCATTATATTCAACTTTAGAGATGGTACTGACAGCTGAGGGTGCTCAGTGTAGAGAGGAGAGGGCTCGGGGGGACCTCATCACCCTCTACAACTCCCTGAAAGGAAGATGGAGTGAGGAGATGGCTGATCTCTTCTCCCAAGTAACAAGTGATAGGACAAGAGGTAATGGCCTTAAGCTGCACCAGAGTAGGCTTAGACTGGATGTGAGGGAAAATCCCTTCACCGGGAGGGTTGTCAGGCACTGGAATGGGCTGCCCAGGGAGGTGGTGGGGTCACTGTCCCTGGAGGTGTTCAAAAAGCCCTGGGGAAATGGTTGGACTTGATGATCTTGAAGGTCTTTTTCAGCCTAGTTGATTTTGCGATTCTGTAAGATAAAAACATCATTCTTCATTTACCAGAGTTGCCTTTGTTTCCACTTATTTCTATTTGAAGCTCTGGCTTTGTGCTCTTCTCAAGTAAGAGCATTTCCAACCCTTTGTCTTTTTGGCTTCCTCAGGTCCGTTCTCCATTGATGTCATTCTACAAAGAAGCATATGAGAAGGGACTGAGATTTTTCTCATGTGTTTGTTGTATGAGACTGGCAGACATACAACTTTGTTCACCAGAAAAGCCTACTACTCATAAGCACTTTGAGTCCACCTTTCAACAAGGACAATTTCCTCCTCTGAACTAAAAACGCATGAGCATAAGAACAAAACCAAGTGGCCACCTTACTCCTACTTTGGACTTCAAGGCTTGGTCTCCAACAAGTAAATGGAAAGGGTTAGTCTGACTCACCAAAGTAAAACCAAAACCAAAACAACTCCACCAAAGACCCCAAGCCAGTCTTTTTCTAATTCTCTACAAAAAACCATCTCGCCAGCATGTCAGTGTTTAAATATATGGTTCATGCTGTGACCTTGCAGAGTCAGACATACTGCCACTGCTGTAGCCTCAGCTGCTTGGCAAACTCAGCAGCAGTGAGGTCAGACAAGCTTCGCAATTCCAGGAGCTTTTGCCAAGAAGTAAGGGCACCTCAATAAAGGGCATTCTAATGACTAACAGGAGGTATGTGCTCATTGCTTATATATGGACTGTCCAGAACTCATATTCTTCACATCCATCCATTCTTTGTTTTAAACTTACCTCTTGTTTTTAACTTATGTTTGTTTTTAAGGATTCAGTATAATCTAGACACCATGAAAGCTCTTCCAGATTGTATACGTTGCTATAGGAACAAATTATTCCACTTACACAGCTCTCTTAAATGGTCAAATTGGGTAAATGCAGAAATCAACAACTGCAAAACTGAACTGATTACTCTTTTCGAGTTCACTTTGAGCATACCACATTTTAAGAGAAATGAATCAGCAAGATATTTGGCAACTGAAGGCAAAAATCAGATCTGAAGACAACTTCAATGAGCATCCTAAATAACATCTTTAAATAAATTATACAACATATCCACTTGATATTGAAATCTGCTTGCTACTCAGCATATTATAATTTCTGGAGTTATTTCTCACTAGATAACCTTACAGGACAAGGTTATGTTTTGCACTGACTGAAAAAATTCACAGTATTTCAGTAACAATATACAGTAAGTAAGTATGAGTAGAGATTCTGTTTTCCTGTCAATCAAGACCGATAAAGTGAAGCCAATGAATGCAGATGTGTAAGCTGTGTGGGGTACCCTGCAGTGCAGGCACAGCAGCACAAACCCCGTTATCAAACTCCAGGCCATAAAGCCACTTCCACAGGCAAAGGAGTTACATGTCAATGAAGAATATATTCTTGGGCAGTGAAAAGAGAGTTTTAGTGAAGTTACACAATTTCCTTTTGAATAAAAGGAAAACAATGAGATTCAGAATAATATCAGACTCTGCATTTGAACAGTTTTGGGGGTTTTCTGTCATTTTTTACAGATAAGGATAGGACTGTTTGTAGGCTGAGAGAACATGGATTTCTTGCAACTTCTTAGTGCCACCGATTTTCTGTTAAAATTAAGGAAAGGAAACTTTAGGAGGTGAAATGTTTCAGTTATTAAATAATATGCTGTAATAGGGGTTATAAGGACTAACCACAAAGAAAGAGGTCAAAATGATATTTTTTGTAGTTAACAAAAAAACTTCAAGTAGCCATCATATGTGATATTGTTCAAATTTAGAAAACACAGTATTGACATTTAAACTGGAGGCGAGGGGGAATTGCTGCCATCATTTCACGGCCAGAAAATTACAACAATCTGGAATTCCACAGAAACCTTCACAATCTACAAGCAAATCACTTTTTGGAGTTTTGTAATGGTAAAGGTTATAGGCATTGTTTCATGGACTATATATTCTTGACTATAAAGTCAAGATTAAAACCCGTGACTGAAAAACACCCACAAATAAAAAGGTTATACTTTTATAATGTAACACACATACAATAACCACCCTAACCACCCTCTTACACTTGAAATACTTTATGTTATCAGTTCACCTGGAATTTGTATCTCAGATTTCTGGAATTGTCCACATCTACTAGAAAGAAGAATATTTACTTCAGTCCAAAGAGAAGGTGGACAACTGCCAGTAATTGCTCTCAGGCACAGAACTGCTGCTGACCATTTATTTTGTGTTCTTTCCACACTGACCAGTGGGGATGGGGCCAACAGGTGGAGTGGTGATGGTTTATCCTGGGGAATGCCAGACTCTCCCCTAAGCACTCTGCACGGAGTCTCTGGGTTGCCTTGTGAAGTACAGAAGGCCCTCAAGGCAACTGGAGCAGCTCAAGATGAGCATTGCCAAAATCTAGAGTGCAAGATGTGGGAGTGGGGGGTCAGGCTAGATTTATCAAAGCTTGAAGAAAATGGAATGAAAAAAGTGTAATATTCTGGAGGGGAAACTGAAGCTTGCAATAAACTAGAGAGATGAAGGGTGGGAGATGATACACTGAAGCAAGAGGATGAGAAAGAAGGGGGGGGGAAGTATAAAGGAAGGTGCTGAAATGAAACACTGGCAACCTGATGTAATGAAAAGTATCCCAAGAAAAAGATATGTACAATCTTGGACATTTGATTGAATTAAAGATGGACATTCTGCCGTGAGTAAATTTTTGACAGGAAAAGTGTTTATGTCCGTCTGAATCCAAAACTAGCTTTTGCTTCCTGCAGAATATACAAGACTTGAATTTTTGATGCTTGAATAAAAAGTGAATCTGTGACTGCATTTTAAATTCTAGTTATGCTGCAGATGCTCAGGTTCTTCTGCAGCACTTTGACTAATTCGCTTTCACTTCAGTATAACACAAGTATTCTTTCTTACCCATTATTTTATTATTCTCCATCCTGGAGCCGCATTAAGGGTATGACTCACTGAAGAATGGGCTGTTTCTCACAGTGTCATTGTAACCAGCTCATTTTAGTAATTCTCTAGCAGGTTAGATTTTAACTGTACATCCACAGGGTATGTCACAGGCAGAATAAAAAGTTTACACTGCCTCTGGTTGTGCAAAATAAACACTTGAATTCTCACACTCTGCTCCTCAGCAGGTCCTGTTATTGCAGGCAGGACAAGCCCTTGGCTACATGGAACTGCTCGCATGCACCTGCTCTCATTAGACCTCAAGAGAAGCCACACTGTAGGGCAGCAGCAATTTCCACAATACATCAAGAGTCTTCTGCTGGAGAAGACCCTGATATACTTTCCTCTATTTGTCCTGTGGGAAACATCTTTTGGTATTTTGCAGCCCCATTTTTCCCCAATGCTCTCTGTAAATGAAAATCATTTGCTTCGTGATTCATTTTTGTCTGAGAATCTCTGCACATGTCAGCATGTAAAAAAGCTCTCAGTGCCAAGCTGTGAAGTATCCTGCATCCCCAATGTGCTTTTGTTATTTGGTTACTTAAGCTACATAATATTTTTTTAAACCTAAAAATGAAATCTTTGCAAGTCAGAGGGCTTCAAAATCCAACCCCAAGATAGTCATAAGTATCAGTCTATTCCTATTAGGGAAGGAAATGGTATGGTTTTTTATAGTTCCCAGAAAGTCAACAGGAACAGTTGACATTGATTCTAGCTCAGGAGTGGAGGAGTCTTAAAGAAGTGAGATTTTAGCCAGCATAATTGGCTTGAATTCTTTACAAATCTGGCTTGAAGTGGGTGAACTACTCAGTCAATACAGTATTTTGGGAGGCTGTGTATTTTATTCTGAAAACACGAGTTGTAAGTGATGACATTTCAATTCCCTTGGAAGACAGCAGGAAAATAGATCTGAGAATTAAGCCTCCTACATGGCCAGAGACCAGGAACAGAACGCACGAAGTAGCTGTACTAACTTCTTCTGTGCTTCTGCCAACAGACTGCCGTGCTCACCTTGAGCAACATCTCCTGCTGAACGATGGCTTCATATCAGACAATTTTCATTATTCAGCCTGATAAGGATAGTAAAAATGTACACATTTCATAGAAATATGCTACCTGTGGATATATACAAACATCAAGAACTAGTTATGATCTGGATAGATTTCATATAGCCACACTTGGTCACCTCCCTGTGAAATGTATTCCAGCCACTGGGTACCAGTAACAGTGTCAGTTCCCTTTACCAGTACACATATATGTGCAGGATTCTGTGTTCTACTGTTTAAATTCAGGGTACCTGTGAAGATGAAAGATGTCTTTTGCTTAGTTAACACAGAAATATTTTTCTTCTTAGTAATATGTAGTTAAGTTTACCAAAAATAGCTCCCCTATAGACTTGTTAGCAGCATATGGAAATGCAAACATTAAACAAAGCACTTATCCCTGAGTAGCCTAAAATAAAGTGCAGAGAAAGGAATCTCATCCTGACCAAGTCTTAAAAAACAGCTCTCGTTTTTTAAATATCAGAATATAACATCAAATTTGGGCTTACAGTGGCTATATAATAACTTCTACTGAGAAAAGGGTTAACAGCGACTTCCCATAGGTTGAGCCCAAAATAAAGTATCAAAGGTTTGTGGCCCCTGTCTGCACAGAATCATCGAGTCACACAATGCAAGGGAAGCCCCATACAGTTGAATTCGGTGGTAAAGAGTTAGCAGAGCTGTACAACCCTTCCCAAAGTAACAGAAGAAGCCCTAAAGATGGACATACATCTAAAACCTGACATCATTAGAGCACAGAGTGGCCCTGTCAAGAACTGCTGTCACAAATCTCTTCAGCTTTACAGAAGCTGACCTGTGTACTGAGGGCAACACACGGGAAAGTCAAATACATGTATTTTTCTGTTAAGAGACATTTGTTTTTCTCATTTACTATGAAGACAGATAGCTAGTTCAAGAATCATATGAATTTTAACTGTGTTTTAAGACATCACTAATTAGAACTTAAGAAAAGCACTAAAAATACACAGACATGCAGCTGACACATCTCCCTGATTCAACACGGGAACCTTCTGTGCTAACTTTGCAGCAGTGACTAACAGGGTGTGCTCTGCCATCAACACTGTCATGCACAACAACTATTTTTTCCTAAATAAGATGGATAACTAAGATGAGTAGATTTTTTTTGTTAGGTCATTCAGGAATTCAGTGAGCAGAGCGAACATCCAGAACCTGATACATCCAGAAAGCAGTCGTTTCAGGCTGCTGGGAAAACAACTCTCCTGATCTATATTCCAGGCACAGCACTGCACATTATTTTTTTAAGCAAAAGCTTTCTTGCATTTCCAGGCTTCTGGTCCAAGTCTGTGTTTTGGCTCTGACAGAACAGAAGATGAAAGAAGCAATAGTCCAAGAAACAAGTGAAAATATACAGGAAAATGCTATGGTTTAGTGGTGACGTAGGTAGGCGGTTGGACTAGATGATCTTTAAGGTCTCACCAACCTTGGTGATTCTGTGATTCTATGATTTCAGGAACACAACCAAGTCAAAAAGAATGGAACTTTTTGCTCTGTGCACCATACAACATTTCAATATTATTGTTACTTCAGATTAAACTGGAAAATGGTCTCAACATTCAGGAGCTTATACTGGACACAACGATCAATTACTCTTTAGTTCTCTCTAGTTCTGTAACTACCTACACTCACAGACCATACCTAAAGATCTCCACCTAGAGAAAACTCTGGAGGAATCAAAATACACTATCAACTATCCCTTTTCATTTCTGACAGTGAGATTTGTTAGAATGATATCACACTATTTTTACAGTTTTTATTAACACTTAGGGGAATCAGAAGAACATACCAACCTGCTGAACAACTTTCAGACACTCAGATATGTAGTTAGAACAAAGAGATACATCAGAAGCAGAGAATTTATTACACATTACAGGGGAAAACAACTTAAAGTAAAGCAAGGCACCACTCTAGTAGGAAAAGGTGCCTAATAATCTTGTGAAAATTTTGCTTCTAAATCTATTATTTCTTCAGCTAAGAGTTGTCTTAAAAAAAAAGAAACAAACAGGAATGAATCACTTTTCTGTCCTACATACACTTCATATCTTATTAATCCAGTTTATATTTCTTTTAAAAGTATAAATTTTTAATAACCTACATATAAGCAAACACGAATTATACTACAGAAAATGTCAGAAATAACATTTTACGTGGATCTGAATAGGCCAAGGTGATGTGCGTCCTGATCCTTCACAGTTTCCAAAATTTCTGATTCTCTGATGACAAGTGCAGTTTCCCATTAATCATCGAGGCAAGCAGAGCATCGTGCAAGTGGGACTCAAATTCAAGTGCTCGAGTTCAAAAGCTGTGGCTATCTAATGTTGCTTTCCCTACAGCTGCATATTTGCATTCAGACACATTAACCTTAAGAAAACTAGACACTTATTTACTCTCCCTACTTATACAGAAGGTCTATGCCATCAGGACAAATTTCAGAGCTTGTTGTAGAAGACTTATTTCTCTCACAACAAAGCTTTGCTCCCTGCTGTACATCATCTACTGCCTTGTCTAAAATAATTCCGAATGTGCAAAGCAATATTCCTCTTAGTGTTTCCCTGAGGAAGCTAGCAGGCCCGTAATTAAATAATTTATCCTGAAATGCATATTTAACTCTTTATTTTTAAATTTCAATTCATTGTTGGTAAACAAACCAATTAGCTAGTTTAATTAAAACAGTATCTGTCCATACTGTTTGATACCATTTCCTTCAAAAAACACTAATGAGATTTTGTGAAACATTCTGATTGTAAAACATTTTAACAGGTAACACTCCCATCTAGAGCATCTCAAAGATGAGGGATAAACTCTTAAAATTAACATTTCAGGAGAATTATTATTTTTAATGTAATATAAATATTTCTCCAGATTTAAGAGATTTATTACCATTATATTGGCTATGACACTAACATTTAAGAAGAAAGATTTTACAGGGGTTTTTCAAACTTAAGAAGAGAAGGCTCTGGGGAGACCTTAGAGCACCTTCCAGTGCCCGAAGAGACTCCAGGAAAGCTGGAGAGGGACTGGTGACAAGGGCAGGGAGTGATGGGACAAGGGGGAACGGGTTCCAACTGCCAGAGGGGAGATGGAGAAATTCTTTGGTGTGAGGGTGGTGAGAGCCTGGCACAGGGTGCCCAGAGAAGCTGTGGCTGCCCCTCCCTGGCAGTGTTGAAGGCCAGGTTGGATGCGGCTTGGAGCAACCTGGTTTGGTGGGAGGTGTCCATGGCAGGGGGTGGGACTGGATGAGCTTTAAAGCCCCTCCCAACCCAAACCAGTCTGGGATTCTATGAGATTGTACTATTTGTTTCTTGCTATAGCATTTCACATACATCATGCCAGTTTAGTTTTACCAGCTTATCACAAATTCTTCAAGGAGATTCAACAGCAATGACCTATTTTGTTTTGAAATACAAGACAGACACAAAATCCAAAGGCTATTTCATACAAAACTTGTACATAAACAAAATGAGACAGCAAAGTGATTGTTGAGAATCTCAAAGTGTTAATAAGGCCAAAACTCAGAACATCCAGTAACAGCCTCTGGCAACAACAACTCTTACACATATAAATCCCAAACTGTTTTATTAGCCACACTGGAATGTTCAGCAGTCTATATCCAGAAACTACTGTTTCAGCACCAAGAGGTTTAAAAGGTAAATAAATTCCAATAATTCATAGAAACAGAATACTCTAAGAAAAATGGCAGTAGTCTGATGGAACTTTTGCAAACATTAGCAAACACTGACACACACAACTGTTTTGCCACGGAAGTGTCACTGACTTGTAGACAGTGACCAGCTGGACTGAACCACAAGCAAACCCAGGCACAGACACTAATACACCTGGCTAAAAAGGACCATATTATACATGGGTCAAGGAGAGGGTGTGATTACACAGCAGTGAAACTCTTTGCTCCCTTAAATACACCAAGCTTTACAAGAACTCCATCCAGTGAAGAGTTTCAGATAGGTTCCATCTGGGACTTGAAAACTGCTAACAGTTTGATCATAGAGGAGTCTAAGTTGGAAGGGACCCCCGGAGATCTCCTGGTATAACTTTTGGTGGAAAACAGGGCCTTCAATTACATTTTGTGAGGCTCTGTCAAGTCAAGTCTTAAATATTCCCAGCAAGGGAGACTTCACCATTTCTCTGGACAACATATTCCAGGGTTTAACAGCTCTTGTGGTGAAGGGTTTTTTCTTATATTGAGGCAAGCTCCCCTGGGGCTGACTGTGTGTGTTGCCTCTTGTTCTGTCACCTTGTGAAGGGAAGAGCATCTCCATCTTCTGTACAACTTTTAGCTATTGGAAGACTATAATCAGACCCCCTATTTCCCTTAGGCAAGCAGGCCCAGTTCATTTTCTTTCAGCCTTTCCTCATATGCCATGTTCTCTAGCCCTCTAGCTGTCTTGGTTGCCTTCTGCTAGGCCTTCTCCAGTTTCCCAATGCATCTTATGAACTGGACACAATAATCCAGATGTGGTCTAACAAGCATCAGGCAGAGTAGAACAATTACATCCTCAATTTTGCTGGCTAAATACCCACTGGCCCAGCCCCAGAGAGTCTGCCTTCATTGCTGCAAGGGTGCATTGCTGTTCATTTTAGCTTGCCATCCACTGTGACACACAGGTCCTTTGCAGCAGAGCTACACCTGGCCAGGCAGAACCCTGCCTGCACTGCTGCCTTGGATTATTCTGTTCCAGGTGCACCACTTTATATTTATCTCTGCTGAACTCTCTGCAAATCTTGTTGGACCTATCTTCCAATTAATTGAGATCTCAGTGATCAGTTTTCCTTCTGGTACACCTACCCCTTGCCCAGTTTAGAGTCATTAGTACACTGCCTAACTATGCATTCAGCCCAGTCATCCAGACTGCTTATGAAGCTATGGAATGCTATTGGACACAGTTTTGTCCCCTGAAGCAATGTACTTGTGACCAGCTGCCAGTTCAGCTTTGAGTCACTAACTACTGCTCTTTGAGCTTGGCAGGTCAGACAGTTTTCCAGCTCTTACCAGTTTGTCAACAAGGATGTTGTGGCAGCCAAAGTGAATGCATCCATCCACGACCTACAGAAAATGTACAAAACGCTATACAATGAACTTAGTAATCATGCTTTTTATAAGTCAAATTAGTTTGAAGTTTTGAACCTTGAAGTAAAAGAGAAACACCTTTTTAACAGAACTTAAAATTCAAAGGTTTCTACTTTCTGTTTATCCAATTATGAGTGCACTGAGGTTTATGATACCATGTTCTGCAAACTCCTTCAAAGATTATTAACTAGAAGAGAGACCAAAAGAGAAAAGATCTACCTTATAGTTACTGCTCTGCAAAGTAGCTCAAATCCTCTGAGATTCTTCTAAATGAGGAAAATGAAGCCTTCTGGAACTAAATGCAGAATAAGAAAGTAAATACAACCACTGCTCAGGTGAACTGCAAACGTGGACTGCAGACATTTCAGACAGATCTACTTTGACACTCCAAGGAGTAGTACTTATGGTGAAAGAAATGAAACGTTAACCCTATAGGACTGACCAGCTACATGAAAATGCCCTTTTAAGTATTTTTCATTCCCACTACAGACAGACAAGTCCATATGAAATGCAGATAAGCATGATCATTTCCAAATTAGTGTATAAAATGTCAAAAAATACACATTCTCAGTTTTCAAGAACATGATGCATTAATTAATATTACCATGACATTTTAAACAATAGTCAATATTAGAAGCTCCAATTCTCACACAATCAATGGGATTAATATTCTATCTCCCACAATTTCAAATAAATCAGCTTAAGCAATGTAAGAAAAGCTAGGGTTCCACTGATACCAACAGTATAACATGAGTGGACATTTTCATAAATGAGGAACTACAAAGACAATTTGCCCTTTCATACATGGAGTGAAGAATAACAAGGACTAGAACTTAGACAGGATAAAGAGCATAAATTAAGACTATATGAGGGACCAAAAAATCCGCCTCATTAAGATCAACCTTTATGAAAAATGAAAAAAGTTGTCTTAAAATGACATCTCTGAAGACATTGTCATTAATTATGTGTCAGTCCTTTTCTGGGTCAACACCTTCATTCACCTTCATCCCATTTTGCAGTCCTGTCACCTTAATCTCCTCCCCGCTCTTGCTTCAAAAAAATAAAGGGCTTAGCCAGCCTGGCCAGGTAAAGGAAGCCAGCAGTACAAACTACTTGTTTGGTAGGAGAATTGCAAAAAGGATTGTAGGAGACAAACTCTTTGGGCTTTCACACAGCCCACACAAGCATTAGCTTAAAATACCACTGCAATGTATTTTTCAGTGTCACTTGCTGTTTATTCTGCTTAATGATCCTTTTCATTTTTTTTTGTGCATGCTTTAGTACTGTTTGATATGGAATACACAGTTTGGGGGCTACAATCATTAAGCTAATAAATGATGTACTGTATTGAAGCTATAACTGCCTTGCTCATGAACAGATTGGAGGATATTAGTATATTAGCAATAATTTAGGCAGTTAAACACTTGAATTCAAGCTGTTGTATGATAAAGTTCCTCCAACACACAAATTGTACAAGCAAACTACAAAATCTCACTCACTTTTACAGAGTACTATGGAACGAAGAGCAGCTAAGGTATAGCTAACAGCTGATCAACTAAAATACTTAGAGATACTGAAGAACCACTCTAGAATACATGGTGAGCATTCAGAACCTCAAATCATCACACACACAGCCTGGTGCCCTTGACATAGCTTATTACCATCTACACGTACCATAGGAAAAAACAAGTCCTTAATAAATGTTATGCTTAATCACACAATCTCTTTCAATTAGAAATACTCACAAAATGGAATTAAAAATAAGGATGGTAAGGAAACATCCTATTACAGTCATCACCCCTGACAGCATTATTGCCATTGGAACTGCTTCTTACTGAAGTCACCGTCGGATGGCATTTCCTCAGTGCCTCACTACTTCCAATGAAGAGAGCCACTGGCCAGCCAGGGGCTGGTATTGCTCCAGGTTAATGCCACTGGGAACACAGCTGAGGCTCTGTCACCTTTCCAGAGCCAGGGCTGTTAATAATTCAGGTGTGCTGAGCTGAAATAGGAAGTGATAAACTGTGGATAACCTAAGGCTTCTGTTGTTCCATCTAATAATGGCACGTGGGAACACCCTAATTTGTTGCTGTTTGATGTCTCCACAAAGGGGAAGAACCATTAAGAGTGCCTTTTTCTTATCCTATCCAAATACAGAAAAATCAGGTACAATTTCCCTAAGAGCTTTAAGGTGGGATACTAATTTAAAGCATGCAGTAAGAAGAATGACAGTGCTATGGATCATGTCTGCCAAACAGCGGCTTGCAGCTCCTGCAGGATTTCAGCTGGCAATGCATGACACTTGGTCTCATATAGAGGTCATTCCTCATAGCTCAGAAGTTGCTGGGGACAAAATAATTACTTGCTCTGGGGTGAACAGCCTGCAGTATACCACCTGCAGGAACACATCACGACTTGTGTCTCACAATCCTTCACTGCATCCCACAGAATGATTCGTGTTGCTGTGTAAAAATATGTTCTCTCACACATTGCCAGTCTGTCACAGAAACCCCTTCCTGATGAGAACAAGCAAACAGGCAGAACCAAGGTGAGAAGAAAAGCCACGGATTTCAGTATTTAACCAGCCTTTATACTCATTTTTATTTCTACTCCCTTCACTGTTACTGTTGCCTGGTAAAAATCCACTTGTTGATTGATTGCAAATGCTCTCTGGTAATAATGTCTGTGCAAGAGAAGGGCAAGCCTTTGTGTGGTAACAACCGAGCTGGTTTCAGCTACAGGTCTGGAGGAGACACCGAGAAATATCCAGCTATTTCCCTGTCCTTGTTGGAAAATAACCTCTTGGATACTGATGAGTCACAGGGTGACAAATAACCCGGGGGGGNGGGGGGGGGGGGGGAAGGTTTAGTAATTAAAATGTAACAAATAGCACACATTCCCTAAACACTTCCAAGTGGCTTCACACCTCAGCCTCTTCAAAACTAAGCAAAAAGGTTTGTGTGTCACCCCCCTCCCCCTTTGGTTTGCTTGAAATCAGTATTTTCAGTTAGAACTCACAGGAGGCTCTCCAGGAGGTAATTCAGATATAAAGGACACCTGGTGGTGTTTAGTCGTTGGGGTATACAAACAGCAAACCAATTCATACCTGTGTGCAGCTGCACCAGCAACAGTCAATGTAATCCATGCTTTCAATAAAACAAAAGTGAAGTGATAGAGAATTTAAAATCATCACAGAAACACAGAGGAAAAGAGTTTCTGATTCCAGATGCTGCCGCCACTACTTTATGACAGTTCCTCTTTATAGAGTTACAATGGTTACACACACAAGAAGTAGCAACTCTGTAGTCACAGGAGGCTGCCACCTCCAGCAGGCAGGTGCTATGGAGAGGTAGGGCAGATTCCCTGTGACTGGAAAACTAAAGGACACAAATTTGTCAGTTTTGTTGGAGGAATATCTACAGAGGCAAGAGCAGAGAAAAAACGAGTGAGCTTATCCTTGGCAAGAGTTACCATCACCTGAACCACACCATTTCTGAAGCTCTGGGGAGCCACTGGCCCATACAAAAGTGCCCAGAGGACACGAGCCCAGTTCCAAACTACCAGATCAACTCATGGGCTGTCTGACTGTAAGTATTCAGATTTCCATATTGAGTTGGTGAAAACTGTTATTTCTAGCAGAAGATGCCGGTACTGAGATGACTCTGTGAGGATATCACACTGAACTCTCTGTGCTATGATTGATGCTCAGTGTCTGTGTTGTGCTGCAGGCACCACCTGGAACTCAGGTGCTGAACAAAGCCAACGTCTGTGAGACTCCTGGACTCTAAGGACCTAGGGGACACAGTGGCCAGATAGAAACAAAAACCACTGCTATAGATAAGCTTTCCAGTTATACGGGGAGTATGCAAAGCATGCGTTTCATTGCCAGTGGCAAACACTGAAATCAAGGCTCGAGGTCAATTTTGTCATGCTCTCATGAGAAATACACTGCAGGAAGCATTAGAGCTTGCTTGACTCAGAAAGAAGGAATAAAACCAAAACATGACTGAGCAACATACAACATATTGTACCCTTCCTTACACAACTTAATGCAGGGAATCAATCACAGCCAAGATTCTAAGTGAGAAAGTGTTATAGAAACCCCAAATACTTGCATCCTTTGAACCAGCATTGTCAGCAGGAGAAAAAAACCTTATTGTCTCTCTGGCTTGTACCAGCACAAACATGTGTGGTGAGGCATGGTGGTGACCTGGTTAAAACTAGACCGAGTGAAAAACAACAACAACAACAACAAAACAACAAAAAAACCCCCAAGCAAGCCACAGTTGGTTTTAACCCACATGAATTCCCCAATCTGTTCTGATATGCAGCCACGCAAACACCTACACGGATCCGAGCGGCTCGAGGAGAACTGCTCCCTTCAGCAGCAGTGCTGGCTGAACGTGTGAACCAAACCCAGGACCTTCTGGTGTTTGCCGATTCTCTTACCAAAGTTAGCAAAGCACAAGTTAGACTGAAAAACAGATTAGAGGCCAAGTTCAAAATCAGTATGAGACATAAGACAACTTTACATAAACTTTCAGATAAGCTCTTTATACACCCTCAAAATTTTGTCCCAAATCACAAGCTACTGGTCTTGAAACCAACTGTGCTGCTGGAAGCAAAACCAATGTAAAGGTCGGGAATCACAGAGTCACAGAGTGTCAGGAGTTGGGAGGGACCCTGAGAGCTCCCCCAGTCCAACCCCTGCCAGAGCAGGAGCACCCAGAGCAGGGCACACAGGGATGCATCCAGGAGGGGTTTGAATGTCTCCAGAGAAGGAGACTCCACAGCCTCTCTGGGCAGCCTGGCCCAGGGCTCTGTCACTGACAGTGACAAAGTTCTGCCTTATGTTCACCTGGAACCTCCAGTGTTCCACCTTGCCCCCGTTCCCCCTTGCCCTATCCCTGGCCATCCCTGAGCAGAGCCTGGCCCCATCCTCCTGCCCCTCACCATATTGATCACCATTCCTGAGGGCACCCTCAGGCTCCGCTCTCCAGGCTGAGGTACAGCACTGGGTACGGTAACACCGGCTGTATCGCACTGTAACGGGTGTAACAATGGGATACATTGAATCTCCTGGGGGTTGGGCCCATCCGCCGGCTGGCGCCCGGCTCAGCGGAGCGGGACCCCCGGCCGGGGCGGGACGGCACCGCCTGCGCGGGGACTCGTCCCG
>VZRW01007773.1:0-35305 GCA_013398125.1 Aegotheles bennettii | reverse complement strand
GGGGCCGAGGGGCTCTGCGGGCCGTGCCCGGGGGGCTCTGCGGGCCGGGGGGCTCTGCGGGCCGGGCTCTGCTCGGTGCCGTGCGAGCGCAGGTTCATCAGAACCCCGTGCCGGCTGCAGTGGCGTTCCCGGGGCTCAACAATGAACTACAACAGAACCTGGGGGTCACGCTGCTTGGAAATCGTGGTTCTGTTGTAGTTCATTGTTGGGGGTGTGTGGGTGACCCTGCTGAAGTGGTCCATCAGAGTGTGCTCATTGTGGCCTGCCTGCTAAACACCCCCACAAATAAACGGGTCTCGTTTTCCTTTCTGGAAAGGAAGAAACAGGAGAATCGGGAATTTCAGAGCTCCAACAGGATCACATCCTCACACAAAAGAATGGGAAAAATTTGAGTGCTTTCAGTACTTTTAGCACTATGTTCAAAAAACGGGTTGATGAGGCACTTGAGGCCATGGTCTGATGGTCAGGAATATGATGGGATAAAGGTTGGACTTGATGACCCTGGAGGTCCCTTCCAACCATAATGATTCTGTGATTCTATGAGCTAAGGTGCAGCCTGGGATTAATAAGCCACAGAGAGGAAAGGCTGATGGATTTTGAGCGGTGTCAACTCCAGATACTGGTTTGTTGTAGGTATTAGTTGTAAACTTTCAACTTGTTTTTGTGCAGGGAAGTGGGACTGATCCCTTCAGAAGAGCAGGGCACGCGTTGGCCCTTCCAAGTCTGGAGTTTGGGTTGTTCTGTTGACAAAAGCAAGTGAAGACACTGGAAGTGCAGTTTCTTGCTGCCAGCTCTCGGCTGACTTTATCTGCCCCTGCCTGCCCCTGGCCTTGCATGTGAGCAGGAGTCCTGTTCATCAGCAGGTTAAGCTGTCACACTGAGCTGTGAGCTGGGATGACGGGGGTCTCCTCACATGCTCCCCTGCTTTGGTGGGGTTGAAGGTTGGTCGCTTAACCAGTAGGACAGGAAAGTTTTGGACCAGCTCTGCTAGTCTGACTTGGAAAACACACAGCTGTGTCAGGACCTTACACTGTATTTGACATTAATGCTTGTGGTTTGGGTTGATTTTTGTCTTTCTACCCATGTGAGAAATGATTAGCTGGTAGTTCAATACTTTGTATATCTTAGATTAATATGATTAACAGTGCTTTCTTCCTGACATATAAACCCCAGTCCTTTTCTCCTATCCACAGAACAACATGCTGGATTTTGTGTTTGCTGTTGATGATTCTGTCACCTGGCACATGATGAACTTGTCAAAGAACAGGAGCCACTATTCCTTTCTAAAATTTTTTGGGCCAAAGCAGATCAGTAATATACAGAGCTACGGAGCAGGGATTTACTACAACACTTTAGTACCATGTAATGGTAGGGTAAGTACAAGCATTTTGAGTAAATGAATTCAAATATTTGTGTGTGAAGTATTGAAATGATCAGCTGAAAGCGAATTTCTGCTCAGGAAGCAAACGTTGTAGGTTGTAAATGGTTCTTAACTTGTGGTATCTTCAATATTTATGTCTCAAACTGATTCACAATCAGCATGTTAATTAAAAAGCAAAGAGCAGCTGTTATTGCACTTTAAAAGTGTGAGCAATGCTTGGAATTTACAACTAAAGTGCTTCAGCAATTGGTTTTATTTTCCTCATTACTTGCTGCTTGCCAGTTCTGATGGCTGTACAGTGCATCAGGGGGGAACACTGGGCCTTCACTTCAGCAACTGACCCTGTAGTGATAGCAAAGTGGGTTCTTACTGTTTGTGTGACGTAAAATGTAAATATTTAACATAGCAAGTTGGATTTGACATCTGTGTTGTTTAATGGCTGACATCCTGACCTGGGAAGCTTGGGTATAGTTAATAGGACTTGTCTGGCAAGTCCTCCCCCTGCACCTGTGTGCAGACTGTTTGGTAGGGAGGAGGGGGGGAACACTGCATCTGCCTGTCTTGGTGTTGATTGGGAGTAACTTTGCTGTGTGGTAACAACCTGTACGTTTTGTTATTTCGAGAAAGATGGGAAATGAAATGCAGGCCAGTCAGGGAGAAATGCCGTGTGAACAATATGTACCTGGCTGAAGCTTGTCAGAGCACAGTGATTGCAGTGGTGTTGGGTACGTGTCAGAATTCTTCATAGAATGTTGGAGAGGCAGATCAGACTGTTACTTAGGATTTTGTTCAAAGGCATCTGTATGAGGCAGGACTTTGAGGTTTAAACCTTGTCCTCTTTAAATAAAAAGAGATTTTGGATTTTATTTTAACATCCAAAGATCTTTGCTGTGAAATTCTGTTTTCCTTGGCTCTTCCTGCCCTTATCTCATGCTGCACTGACTCGGTCATATCACAGTCTATGGTCCTTTGTTATCCAGAAATTCTGGAGTTGGCTGCCTTGCTGTGGTGATCATCTTTGGAAATTCAGGAAACGTGAATTGGTAACAGACTGTTGAAAGTTCATCTTTTTTCCAGTGACATAAAATGAGAAAACAAATTGTGGTTTTGTAGCTAACATCAAAGAGCAAGAGAAAAAGCTCCCTGATACACATCCCACCCCCAATAATGGCACACATAAAGGTCTAGGAGTTTTGTTTACTTTAGATCTCTGACAAACTGTTTCTTGAGTGTTTTCAATATCATAAAGGATACTGCGGGTTATTTCAACTATTGCAATGTTTGGCTGGCACCAAACTCATCATAACCTTTCCAAACTCTTTTTATGAACAGTTGTATTTTAATGTTCAAATCTCTTCAATGTCAGTGTCTGTCTAGACTAGATTTTTTTGGGATTCAAAGTCTTTGGCTCTAGTGATTGGTCCTGGGGTGACTTTATTTTAACTTCAATTCTGGAAAAAAAAAAGTGGACCTTTCCAGAAGTTTGCATGTAAATAGGAATTTGCATATTTTTTTTTTACCCCTGTGTTCATTAAACATTAAAATGTTACAATGTTATGCATCCAGTTTTTTTATTGGAGATGTGTGTTCCTTAGACTTCATGACAGTTCTAGTAAGTAGGGGAAGTAGTAAGTTTTATATAGTGAAAATGGTGCAGGTATATGGTTTTTCAAAAGCTTTTATTTTGCTTTTTTGCAGATGATAAAATATGGTGTAATTAGCACTGATACCCTGATTGATGATTTACTTCACTGGAAAACCCTCTATGTCGCTGGGCGCCTACAGAAACCGGTAACTGCTAACAGTCTGCTCAGGTGTCTGTCTCCAAATGCAGGAAATCACAGGGCTGGAAAATTATCAGCTGTCGTTTTAACTGCTAAGGATCTGTGCATCAGTACTGAACAAATAACCTGCCCTGGTTTGGGGGTCTAGTGCTAGAGGGGTAATCTCAGAACAGAAGGGAAATGTAGTCCTTAATGATATTCTGTGTTACGTAGAAAAAACTAAGGGTAAGTATATCAACCACAGTTTTCTGCCTGTAGTAAATCTTGGATAACTGGACTATATTAACTCAGAGTTCCTTTAATTTTAAATGTCTTATTTACCTTTTATAACAACTTATGAGAGCCAGCAAAATTTAACGCAGCTTAAATAATAGGAATCTTTAAAGATGAAAGCTGCTTTGCTGTGCAATTACTGTCTAGTTCTCTGTGTTGTTCAGATATCTACAATTGACTGAACCATGTGTTAGACATGTTGGTTTTTCTTCTCTGTGTTTGTGTCATTAAAAATAGGCGGTGTTTGCTTTGACCTGAGTTCCTGATCCAGTGTGCTTTCAGCAGATGGCAGCAGTGCTAAGTTAAAATTCCTTAAAAAGGGAGGGGAGAAGGAGAGGAGAACAGAAGTTAATTATGCTTTCAACTAGAAATCTGAGGTGCAAGTTTGGATAGATTGTCTCAGCTCTAGTGGCTTCTCTCTATCTCAGGACATGTTATAGCGTGATACAGGTTAGAACAGCTGCTCACTGCATAAAGAATGGAACTTAACACATTGAGAAAAATAACTGAAAGAAGAATTCTGAATTTCACTTTAACAATGAATATTGAATATTTATCTTCGGTGCAACTGCATTTGCTGCTGCTTTGATTTATTTTAGGATTTTTCATCTTGGTATATATAAATTGTGCTTCATATATTTTGGTTAAATTTAATGGGAGTATATATTTGCACAAGAAGGCAGCATTTGGTATTTTGCTTGGTTGCTAACATGATAGTGGAGATATTGCATGTGTTCAATAGATAAAAGAAGAAATCAGTCTAGATTATTTTCCTAAAGCTCACAGGAATTTGCATTGACTGTAAAGACTGCGGGACATCGACTAGAATTGGACTGACAGATGACTTGGTGAATGCTTAAACTGTCACTTACTGCAGAATCTATAAAATCACTAACTAGGATTTTGAATGTTATACTGTGTTGACCAAAACTGACCAAATAATTTGTTTGGCTCTGTTGTACGGGTTTCAAATGACTGCTGGTTCTGAATTCACAACTGATTTGAGGGGTTGAAATACATGTTTTAAGTGGTAGTGGTAGAAAGCTTTGTTTAACTCCTTAAAAATGTACAATAAGCTTCTTTTGGGGGACGCACAGGGTTAGGTTTGTTCCTTTATGTACTGTAATGTCTTGCATACCATTTACCACTTGTGCTGGCTCTGGACACAGTTGGCTGAAGCCAGATTAATACTGTTTAACAGTTTGTTGGGGAATTTTCTCCTCGCTCTCGTATAGAGGAGGAAGAGCTCAGTGCCTTTGTGGTGTTCCATTACAAAGCTGTCACTCTGAGTGAAAGCTATCCAAGCTATTCTAGCACATGAGCTAAAACATTTGCTCTGGCTTGAAAATCTTGGCTTAATTTTCACTGGAGGTTTTGTTTCTATTATAAACTGGTTGCCTTGACCAAGTAATCTTTCCAGAATGTTTGGCAGAATAGATGGAGTTTGGAATTGCCTCTTAGAAATGCTAACTTTTCTTCCCAGGCTACTTTGTTTGTGTTAAAAGTTTATTGGCTTTTCATCCTACATGAAATTTATAATGCTGGTTAGCTGGGTTCCCGTATAACTGTATTGAAAAATTGAATAAACTTAGTTGTCATTTCTCCATAACTGACAGATTTCCTGAAAGAAGAAATGCTGCTATACCTAAAAAGTAAAATAAATAAGCACAAGTGACATATAATTAGTTTTTAGAGGAAGAAGATTTTTAAAAGCATCTGAAGTGTTACTGAATTTTTGTTAAAAATAGAGTGTAAGTAATTGCTTTAGTGTAAGCAGCTGTGTTTACTGTTGGCCTGGAGAAACTATTAAGAGAAGGAAGTGTTTAATAAATTTAAGGGAGGTGAGAGAGAGGAGTATGAATAGTCTATAGAAATATCTTGTTGTTTTTGGAGAGGTCTTGGGATATTTAGGGGTTTTTATATTACAAAAATTCCCATGAAGCAGTGACAGAGAATACTGCTGTTTAAAGAAATTGATTTTTTACAGAATTTTTCTATTGTCCAAATCTGTGAAAGCATTTTTTGAAAGAGAATAGGAAAATCTTCTTATGATATTTAGCAGTGTGTGGATGTGTCTAAATGGCAAACTGGAATTGAATATATCCTTCATTTAAAGCATTAATAATTGTAAAGTCTCGACTGTATTGTTAGTTAACTGAGTCCTCTGTACTGTGTAAAACCAGAGTAAATTGGGGGCTTCTTTCCCACTTGTGTGATCTGGCACAGTGAGTAGTTCTGATCATAAGCTCTGTACTGTGAAAAAGCCTTCCCTAACTTTGATGATCTTTCAGATTTACCCCGAGGATCAGCATTCATCCTTGTCACACCTCCGTGGTAACTATTGCTCTGTTTTCCTGGGAGGTCTCTAGCTGCCCAGACTGTTTGTAAAGGGTGTCCCTACTGCAGTGTTTCACGCTTTTAAATTTTGAAGCCCGGCATATTGTTCCCTTTGAAAAAATTCTGACTTACGTTAGGGAGTATTTTTAGCAGAGGAAATTATTCCTTTTACTTCACTAAAGCAAGTCCGTGGTGTTCCATGAAAGGAACAGCATCTCTGCTGAGTTTCACATTTTAAAAGACTAAATCTGGTGTTCTTAAGGCATGCCCATAACTTGCTGTTGTTTCCAGGGCTAGCCTAATGTGTGAGCAGTGTGTGCCACTGCTTGGGGTGTCACAGGCTTCTGTCTTCTGCCTCCCCTTAGGGTTTCCCTGTAGCAGCAAGTTACGAGGGTATGTACAAGTGAATTAGATTTTAAATATTAGTTTATCCTTATGACCAGCCTGTCCTGTTTACTGGATCTTATTTGAGCAAGCCTGTATGCATTCAGTAAACTTCTCCCATGGTTTTCAAGAAAATAAAATTTATTCTGGGATCCCTAGCAGATAAATGTGTCGTGGTTTAAAATGTCTTTCATTTTAATGCTAAAAAAATACAAAATAATTTGCAAGAGAAGTTAGGAGGAATTCTGAAACGTTTGCTTGTATGGGAAAGTCTTTATTTTAAAACTGAAAATCAAAGAAGAGAAAAAACTTCCTTTGAAAATCCACCCTGGACTGATTCCAAACTGTTGTATAGATCTGATGTTGGGCAAACCCACGCTTTAGTGCAGAATGATTGGAACAAGCAGCCTTTATATGGTTGCATTCACCATCATATCAAAATGATATTGTTCTAGTTTTATCACTCTTAAAGATGTCACCATAATGGAAATCTGCTCTGAATGTAGTATTGGCCAGCCGTGACATAGCTTTGCCAGTGTCCTTTATGTAAGGAGAATTTTGTGTAGCAGATAGGTCTGATTCTCTTCCTTTCTTTACTGAATCTGGGTTCACTTTTTTTTCCCTAAAGGAAAATATTTACTTAAAAGGATACCTTAGATTTCGGGTTATATTTGAGGGCAGAATTTCAAGTAATACTGCAACTCATTTGTGTGTGAGTGAGCTTTTGGGAAGTAAAAGCAAGTTGGATGCATTTGTTCATAGCTGCCAACGGGTTTACATTTTAAGGTATTTTAGAGTAAACAAATATGAAGAAGCTGCCCTTTCTAAGCAAGACAGCATTGCTTAACCAGAACACTCGAAAAAGAAACTCACAACAGGCAGATATTCCTGGGAGAGTTGTTTCTGAAAGAGCACAGTTGCCATCTTGTAAATCAGGCTGACTTCATCTGTCTCGTGTTCTATAATAATATGTTTCTATATTCAGTTCTCACTGAAGAACTGCTTTTTATTCCAGTATATTTCCATATCCTGGGTGACTGCATTCTGCAGTTGGTGTTGAATGGTTTGAATGTTTCCTAAAAATAAACTCCTTGTTTATGGCACGTAGAAGCACTCGGCTTCAGTGATCTGTTCTTCGTGTGTGTGTGAAGTTCCCATTGAGTTCACATTCTGCTCATACAAAGTGCAGAATAAAGCCCTGCTTCTTCTGGGAGGACAACTAATGTCTAAGAAACTACTTGAAACATGGGATGGAAGAGTCCTCTATTAAAAGAAAATAAAAGAATGTAGATGAATCGGGAAACTTACCCCTCTTGCTGGTATTCCATTGTCTTTCAGTGTGACAGTGGCCTTTTTTGTTGTTGCATAATCACATATGAGGTGTTTCTGTTAATGCATTCGTATTTACTGTTTTGATTAATCCCGAATTCCTGAATAAGAAAAGGTGAATAGCTCTTCAGAGATCAGTTAATGGCCCTTGCTTACAGCAATCCCAAGGGTGTTTGTAACAGCAGCCTTCTCTAGCAGGCGCTACTCTCTCCCACTCTGTAAACACAGGGGAACACTCCAGTCTTTACTGTACCATAAGAATAGCATCTAATCGGGGATGAATTTCTTGCTTATTTTCCATGCTGGATTGAGTGACATTTCTAGCTCCATTTTCAGTAGCACTATCCTGAAGTCTTCCTATGGCTCTGCTTTTTCAGGTGAAAATCCTGGCACAGAATGAGAACAGCAGGCTGCAAGCTGCTCTGGTTGGCAACCTGAAGAGTGCGGTCACAGCAGCCTTCCTCATGTTACCAGAGAGTTTCTCTGAAGAAGAACTCTATATGCAGATTGCAGGACTCTCCTATTCTGGTTAGTATATGGTGCCTAGCATCCCTGAGGAGCAGAGCTGTAGTGGGAGCTGTTGCACCACAGTAGGAAGTCTAATGTATAATAAGTCACTTGCTCTCTTGCCTCGGGCCCACTCTGTTGTGTGCTGCAATAACTGTGTTTTAATGCTGTGTTACATAGCAGCTTGGGAAGACTCATTGTGCTTATTCATAGAAAATAGGTGTAGATACACAAGCAAAACTTTTTATACCTACTTGATTGTGGACAGCTAAGTGTGGGTGATTGAATATGGTGAAATAATGGGGTTTTTTCTGTTTGTATGGATAGTATTTTGGGTTTTGTGGTTCAAAACCATGGAAAAAAATTTTTCTTTCCACTCTGAGTAATGTTGATTCTTCTGATAGTCTGTCCCATGCTTTATTATCTCTTCTTTTGAAGTGTTCTGCGTTTAGGATTCTTATTTAGTTAATTTAAAGGTCCAGATTATGTTTCTTCAGTGTACATTTAACACTTGCCTCCTGGTTGGTATTTCCTGACTATTTTTTTGGTAAGAGAATTTTCTTCTTTCTTTATTTTCGAAATTGGTGTGAATTGGTATGGGAAAAAAAAAATAAGAAATTGCTCCAAATGACCATTCAGTACAAGATTTAACTGCTACAATTTAATTCAGCATTGCTCTTTAAAAGTTGATATCCTTAATGAAATCGCTATGAATGAGTTTGATTGGAGTTGTTCTTTACACAGCACTTTCTTTGCTCATATAAAAAGCAAGTTTGGTGGCTTGTTTAAATAAAAACGCACAGGTAGGCAGGTAGGACTTATAAGCTGCAGCTTGGTTCTGCTGAGGAGTGTTGCTGTTCTTCATGTAGTACTTCCCTGGTCAGTTTAGACTGCAACTTGTTCAGCTTTTCCTTAGCAGTTTTTTCTGAGTTTTATCTGTTTGGAAGCAACAGTAAAGAGGGCACTGACAGTGGGATGGCTGCGCTTTGCTAACCAGGAATGTTTGCTACAGGGCTACGTGCCTGCTCACCTGAACCCTGCCCAGGAGTGTCATTAGATTCTCGGGGAAAGCTAGTGACCAAGATCTATTTTATATATCCTTTGAAACAGTGGAATTAACCAAAAACATGGGAGATGACTTCCCGTGCTGTGAGATGTTGAAATTGGCTCCTTTGTTTGAACAAAGCTACAGCAACAAGGCTCTCAGTTGGGATGTTCAAGACAAAGACTGGTAGTGACATGTTTGTGGATGTTTTATTTTGCTGCCATTTTGTTAAGTCTTCATCTTTTCAGAGGGTATGCTAGTAGACAAAATTGGTTTTATGTGTTACTCTAATCAGCCTCCTTGGAGACTGCTGAAAAGAATTGTTCATGCTTGAATTTGGCAAATGTTTATTTTTTATGCATTTTTTTGAGTGCAGTGAGTCAGTACCATTTATATGGAAAGTGTTTTGCAGTTGGCATAAATTGAATTAAACTAAGTGCTGCTAGCAAGTTGCCACCTTGCAACAACGTTTATCCCCTGACTGTGGGAAGTGGGGAGACTGAACTGATGCAGGATTTTGTTTGTTGGTGTATGCTGCACTGAGCCTCTAACACCTGGCTGGTAACCCTGGAGGCTACCTGAGTAGTACCTAATAGAGGTACAGGGATGCTCTGTTGCAGACTGACTGTCTTTTCACTTACTCTCTTTGAAACATTTCAGTCCTGTGTCCTAAAAGAAAGTGTCAAGACCATAATGTAACAGAAAAGGAGTTGCTTTTTCAAACTATTAACAAAATACATGGCTGAGAGGCAGAGGTTGGACTGTGATCTTAGAGATGGTGCAAATTATTTTCTTACAGTATTGGAAAATTGAAGGTCATTTGTTTCTGAATACAAAGTATTGGGGCTGGTCAGTCTGAATAGTAATCTGCTGAAAATGATGTATGGTTGCAAAGAATACAACTGTTACTGCCACTTCCAAGGCTGAACTTGACAGCTGGAATTTTTTTGTTGTCCAAGTGAAAATGTGGACACGTGGGTTGGTGATACTATGGCACACCAGAGGCCACGTAACAATTCTGAATCTTATTTTCTGTGCTTGAAGGTATTTGAATAGTAGTTTTTGACTATTAGAAGGTGAACCTTATTGCAGATTGTATAGGCACTGGTAGAATTGGCGAATAAAGTTTTAAATGACAGCTTTGTACTATAGTAGTTTCTGTTATATTCTCCTTCATGTTTTCAGTTTTTTCCTAATAAATTCACTGTTTTTCTTCTCTTGAATAGGTGACTTCAGAATGATAATAGGAGAAGACAGATCGAAAGTGCAGAACATAGTGAAACCTAATGTTGCCCATTTTCAGAAGCTGTACAGTAACATATTACAGGACTGCCCTCAAGTGGTGTATAAGCACCATCTGGGAAGGCTAGAGGCAAGTGTTCCTCCTCAAAACATTTTTAAACCAAGCAAGTGGAAGTGCTTTTTCACATTGACAGAAGGCAAGAATTATGCCATACGATGAGGCGAGCGGTTGTAGTCACTCTACTTGCTATTTGTTGTGTTTCTGTTGTTCAGTTAATTCTGCAACCAGATTGCCTTACGTACCAATCTCTGCCTATGTAGTAACTATTGTTCATTTGCTTTGAGTATGGGCATGAAACTAGAGCCCCAGCAAGGCAACAAGAGAAGATAACTCTAAAACGTGTGTTCTAATGACTGCCATATGGCAACGACATTCTAGGAAGTGATGAATAAACATATGGTTTGTGTTAAGAAGATTAGACCATAACTCAGAGGTGCAACTCTATGCAGTCAAAAACCGCATCTCACAAAAGAACCCTAGAGTGCTGGTTATGAAGATCAGTTGACTAAACCCAAATAGAATTCTGGCATTATCTTTAAATACCAATACTAACCCAATTTTTTCCTAGTATTTGGGAAACGGGTATCAAAATGACCAGTATCTTGAATTCCATCTTTCTGGCATAAGATGTAAGTGTAACATTGCAATTAGGGGTCAAATAGCAATTTTTCCTTGCCTGTGTGTGCATATTCCAGTGTGATACACATTTCAACAAGAAGTTACAAATAGCGTGCGTGGCTTGTCTCATGGACTTGGGGGTCTCTTTATCCTCAAGCCACCTTGGTGATTAACTCCTGAGTGCCTCCATTTAGGATGTGTCTTTGTTAGGAGCTGAAGTACAGATATAAGCAAGCTCGAGTACAGTGAACAATTTTACTGCAAGGCTTTGGAGTGCAGCATAGGTGAATCTGTATTATGCTGCAGCTGTCTTCATGTTTTCTTGTCAATGTGCATTTGAAGGACAGTGGGAGAAGGATTTAAATGAATTTTGAAAAGAATCAGCAGTGCTTTCTCCAAGGAGATGGCTCGTTAGAATAGTACTCCCTGTTGTGTTACCTTTAAACAAATACTGGTAGCATACTACAAATCTGATGTTGGATAAAAATGTGTCTGTAATTCCATGATAATCATCAAGGCTGTTGATTAAATGCCATCATTTTACTGTAGATTCTGAGCAAAGTGCTTTAATACTCTATTCCTCACACCTTGATCTGGTTATTGGCTGTTATTCCCCAGACTGAAGAGGATAGCAGCTATCGGAAATGCTGTTTAATGCAGAACAGAAACCCCTTTTCCAAGTTATGTGTCTTTGGAGTTACAGAGAAAATTCTTTCTTAAAAGATTCCTCAAAAACAATTGAAGGCAGACACTAGTTCTTACAGTTCTGGTTCAGGCGTGGATTTCTCCCACATGATGTTAAGAGCCTGCTCATTGTTGGCTCCCTCTGTAGTCAGTGAGTGATTCATCTGGATATCATTTTCTCCCCATTGACTAAAGGGAGTGTGTAGGGCAACTAGACTCCTGTCTGATGTCTCCATGAACTGTCTAAAAAGTTGTGTGGGAGGAATTGAGCTCTTCAAATTTTCCTCCAGCTCTGGAGAGATCTGCTCCATTATGCACTTTCAGTGTTTGTGCTTACATTTTGTGTGAATGTGGACAGGCCTGCATGTTGCTATCATTGTATTCCAAAAAGGGTCATTGGATTTCTGAGTTTGACTGGAAAATGTGGCATGAATGTTTCCTTCAAATTACACAAACCAGATGTGGTTTGAGTTTAAAGCAGAGAAAATGTTTTTCAGGCTGACTTGCAATGTGTGTGTGTACAGTTTGATTATGTTCAGGCAGAAGAAACTGAGCTAAGTGGTCTTTTGGGAACTTTTTTTTTTCTCATTGTAGTGTACTTTTGTTTCCAAAGGAAATTGGATAGAGCAGAAATGATACAGCTTCAATGAAAAGTTGCTGGCAGAGGCAGCAAGATCCTGTGTATACATTAGTCTTCCCTTGGATAAAAATTAACATCTTTGCATTGACTTTTTCTGCAGGTTCAGAACTGAGATACCACATTTCCCACTGCTTGGGAAGTTTTGACTAGCATTGTCAGTGACTCTTAGCAGTGAAATGGATTGTGTTCTTTGAGATATTTATCAGAGGTCAAAGATAGCAGAAAGACGTTTCTGACTTCTTTGGAAAGAGAACTTTATTAACACTGAATGTTTTTACTGTCTTATTTTTTATCACGTTCAGATCGATAAAAGTCCAGAAGGTCAATTTACACAACTAATGGCTTTACCAAGGACTCTACAACAAAAGATAACTTCTCTGGTAGACCCTCCTGGAAAAAACAGAGATGTGGAAGAAATTTTAATGCAAGTTGCTCATGACCCTGACTGTGGATTTGTGGTGCATCAAGGTAGGCCTAGATCTGTGTCTGTAGTCTCCTTTAAGACACGATAGATACGCAGACTTGTTGTATGTGTTCTTTGAGGTCAGAAGGATGATTCAGAGAGAATGAAGACTAAACCAAGAAGCTAGTCTTGAGATCTATTGCCAAAATCATGGGTTTGGATTTGTTTGACTGCAAACAGCTTCTCTGAAATACTAGCAAATAGCATTCCTGCTGATACAGAAAGGTATGTTTTGGTTTGGATTCTGAAAGTTAGTCATCTTTAAGAATTAATGTGACCTGCTCAGACCATCTAACTCTGTTTGGGATGCTTACACCTTCAGGATTTCATTGGTTGGCATAACTTCATATAAATACAAAGTTATGTATCCTATGAGTCAGACGTTGCAACACTAGGTTAATTTTCTAGCTTGCTGACCCTAACTTTCCCAATTTTGACAGCTAGCGCAGATCCATGAGCTCTGGCAGAGAACTCAGGCTTTGGAGAAAAAGATTGAGGTGTTTCTCATTGTTACAGGTAGCTTCTTTGAGGCACCATAATGTTGTATGAGCAAGTTAAAGTTTGTGCTGTAGAGGTCAATGTTTTATTACGTTGCAGAAAAATGAACATGTTCAGTCCTTGAAGAGTCCTTTGCATCTTTAAAGAACTGGACACATCTTAGTTCCAGATGTCTGAGAGCCAGTAGACACTAGCCAACTCCTGAGGGAGCTCTAGGCTGATTTCTCTTTGGAGCAATAAAGCTCCTGAGAACTGCAGTTCTCCATTGACAGTACATGGGTGACTTGCACCTGGACATCAAGGTGTCCAGATCCTTTCATGTCAGTCTGTGGCAGCTTCTATGGTACTATGGCTGGGCTGCAACAGGAATGTGGGAACAGCTGAATCTGGGAGCAGGAGCTGCAGTGGTTGTGAGCTGTACATGGGCTCAGGGCTCTGTGCTGTCCAAGCTGAGCTGACTATCCTTGCAGTTGTACATATGTAGGGTGCTGCAGGCACAGCTGTGACTGCGGGCTGTGCCCAGTGGGGCAGCAGTTCGGTATCAAGCCATGGGATAGATCTGGTCTTCTCAAGCCAAGCTCCTTATACTCTTAGGAGAACAAACCAAAACCCCTCTTTCAGTTTTGTGGCCAAAAGGTTTTTCTAATTCAAGAATCTGGGGAAAGGACAGGACAAACCATTTGGTAATCCTACAAGACAAAGCTGATTTCTCAAGCAGAATTGCGTTGTCCCTTGGTATTTTACTGGCTCAACATGATTTGTTCTCTTCCTCTCCCCATCCCTACCCACCAAATTATTTTCTTACTTATTTGTGGATTTCCCTAAGCTTTGTTCTTCATTATAGAAATAGCTTCGATAGAAAGATTTAAAAATAATACCTGAAATTATATTCTCCAGTCTGGTTAATGCAGAACAATAACTCAGTTTGGAAGACCTACTCTGGGACTGCTGCATTTCTACATTTTGAAATATTTAGTAATGTACTATAGTTTTGTTCTGCACATATCGGTATACTTTTATACATATATGTGCATTAGAACAGGTAAAAATTACTGCTATTATTATTTACTTATTTATTATATTTACTATTCCACTAATAACCTAAGAACCAGTGGACAGTGCAGACTGGTAAACAAGCCTTATCTGCAAAAGCTGATAATTTAAAAAAGCCAGGCAAAGATTTCACAAGATAGGCATCTCTACTTGATCAGAGAAGTGTGAAATCCCAATTTAATATTGAAGTAAACAATGAATATAATTTGTTCTGCTCTAGAAAGTTAATACACCAACACTTAAATGAAACAACTCTGAATCCTTTGTGACTAATCATCTTGGTGGAGAAATAATGGGAACACTAAATGAATTAATTTAATAAATTCCTGCTGGTTGTTATATGTTTTAATATTGATTTCTTTTTTATGGTATAAACAAAATAATTTAAAATAGCTTAGAGAATATTTTAAATTAGTGTGACATAGCAGAACAGAAACAAACTTTCTCAGCTGAAGTGTATGTTTTACTTTCTGGCTGGCTTGATTGTATAACTGGAAAAACATTTAACTTTTGTGTATGCTGGAGGATAAAAAAAATCCCCACAAAACTTCTAAGATGGGTAACATCTGTGTGCTTTTCTATCTGCAGGCATTTCGGGAATTGTGAGATCTTCCAGTATAGTACAGAGTGCTAAGACCATACTAACAGCTGGTAAGAATGTGTGTGATTTCTATCAACATAGACCTTCTGATTTCACAAAGTAAAAATTATAGGGCCCCAAGACTGACTTGTAACAAGAGTTTAAAAAGTAAACTTTTTGGGCTTCTAATTGAAAGTCCCTGGAAAATGAAAGCAATATTTAAAGCTGAAGCTTTATATAACTACTGGGAAATTATAAAATGCCAAAAGGAATTGGAGTCTATATGACTCTTAGACAAACAAACAAAAGCTCCCAACAACCCAGAAGTAATAAAAAAACAACTTTTAACTTCAATTTCATTTTGCACGTGGGCCAGATTTGGCTCATGTGCACTAGTTCTGCTCTTTTTGTATTAAACGATGGAAAAAAGTTACTGTATCATTCACTCTGGCTTTGTATATGTGAGGAGTTGATCCCTAAATGATCAGTACATAGCATTGGTGTGTTATGTAGACTAAGGTTATTTCATCATAAAATACAGGAGGGGAGGAGTTTTGAGGGAGAGATCCTTGAGAGGATCTGATGTTTCTGTCGGGCTCAGAAGATGGGTGTGTATTTGAAGACATCACATACTCCACACTGAGCCTGTACTTGGTGAGTGTTGGCTATTACTGTAACTCTCGTACTTCAAAATTATTTGCTTAAAAAAAAGAGTTGAGTATTACAATGTCAGTGTGAAAGAATTTGTAGAGGCAGAAAAAAAGGACTTGCTTGTGTAGACACATGGGAAAACTGGATACTTTTCAGCTGTCAGTCTTCCTAACTGAATGAAAGTCATGGCCAGGTGCACAGCTGGAGCCTCGTCCTGTTTTCTGTGTCCTGGAATAAATCTAATTTTAAGGTGACCTGATTTTTATATTTTAAAAAGATGAAAGCACTGATATAAAAGAAAGACTAGACTAAAGACTTGTATCTTCATTTACGTAAAACTCTGATCAGTAGATAGTCTCAATTCCTGTTCAGTGAAAAATCCTTGCTGGTTGCATGAAGCTGCTCAAATAATTCCTGAACTCATTCATACCCATTCCTAATTCTTCCACAAAAGCTGTTATATACAAATGATGCTGTTACTGGTTTTAAAAGCAGCTGTATCGTTTCCTACTGAACAGTCCTTATCCAGACTTCCACAGCTGCTGTTCCCTTCCCATTTAGTATTAAAGTTGGTGGCTCCATGTTGCACTTCCTATGTCCTTGTAAAGAAACACAAGTTGCAGTGTTTGGGACCATTAGTGGTCTGCCAAGTAAAAATAAGCAGGAACAGTTGCACTTTTTACGTGCTTCTGTTAATAATCCAGTCCTATTAACTGGCAGGAGTCTGACAAAACTATTGTCTAACTGTGTTTAGTGGCTGGAGGAGGCTGAGGATGAAACTGAGAAAAGCAGGCTTTTGTTTTCTCTGAGTTAGGCTTATTGCAGGAGTGAGTTTCTAATGTAAGGTTTCCAGTCAAATGGGTGACAATTTTTCTTCCAGGGTATGTTGTCAAATTACCTGCCTAGTGGTCAAGACTTCTTGCATTGTAACATGCCTCTTTTAGAAACACCAGCTTGTAACCTGGCTGTTCCTGAATGCATGGAGACTGGATTTTATAGAGCACAATAATTGCAGGGGGGTGTCAAAGGCAGTGTTAATCACGTTGAGTTCAGTGCCTGTGAAAGTTAGCAGCCTGACTGACTGAGGAGCAAAGCTGTTCGTGTGTAACTGCAAGAGCATGAATAAAAATAGTCAGGCTTTGTCAGATTATTTATGCTCCCCTTCTGTCTGTTCTGATAGACAGAAGATCACCTCTGGGAATTGTTAGCTCCTTTTGTTGCCATGCAGTAAATCACTTGCAGCCTGTGCTGTTACAAGGACTTTCCAGACCAGGACTTGTCGTTTTTACTGTGTTTTCTGGTTTGTGTACCTGAAACTAGGCATTTGTGAAATGCCTTCTCTTTTCTTTGTCTTAACTGCTTTTTGGTTTAGAGGGCTTCCCCTTCTCTAGAACAAACTCTAGTTCTTTCTAGCCAGCCACGTACATAGAGTAACACTCAGATCTAGAAGCATGGATTTTCTACTAGTGCTTTTAATGCCTTTCTTGCTGTTTGATTCAGATAGAGAAAAGCAGTGGTGATCCTTTGCCTCAAACACAAGACATATTGGAGCATGGAGGCTTGGGAGAATTTAGTTTTCTTACTTTTAGCATAATTTTGTTTTATTTTAACTGTATTTATGTACTTCTGCAATAATCTGGCCAAACCTGTTAGCAGCAGAATTCAGGATTGATCCTTTGGGGTTACTTGCAGGTTGTGTGCTGAGGAAAATGAATCAGATTTGGTAAAGGACTGTTTCTGGCACTTTGTAACCTCTGAATGTTGTTCACTGAATGCAAAGCTCACCTGTAGAGCTGACCTTCCCCAGCATCGCTGCGCAGGCCACCCCAGCTGGAGAAGGAGAGTCCTGCTGCTTCAGTTACAATCAGGAGTGTGTCTGCAACGTGTTGCTGCTGCACATAACATGAGTGTTGCCTCCTTTGCTAAGGTGGGCATAACCCTGCTTCACAACGGGTCTGTGTGGGCCCTACCAGAGCACCACCAGCTTCCCTCACTGCAGATGGACAGGGCACAGTAGGGTATATTTGTAATATAAACCTACATTGTAGTGCACAGGAAAGAAGAAATCAGATTTGACTGGCCAGGGCGTGACCCCAGTGTTTTTCAGATGTGATGTTTGTATGATCCTTAGTGATCTTCCCTGGAATTCAGGAGGGATGAGTTTCCATGGGGTTAGGAGTTAGTTAGCAGAAGCCTCTTGCCTGCTTTGAAAAAATATTTCCAAACATTTATGATTGAGTTTATGTTAAATCTTGCTGTATCTTCTAATGAAGATTTCATCCCAATCACAGTTCCTTAATTTAAAGAATCCATCACTAGGGGAAGGCATCAATGTTGCTGCTGGCTGTGCCATTTTTCGGGGCTGTTACCAGCTAATACTCGTACAGGTAGGTATGTGCTCTACACAGGCAAAACACTGTGGCTCCTACATTGAAAGTATTTGCTTGACTCAGGCAGGGAACATGCACTACAGGGAAGTGTTAAGCTTTTAAATTGAATCCCTAAGGATGCTGTATTTTTTCATTCTTTAACCAAATCTTGTCTAGTGTTCTGTTCCCCTGAGACATATTTTCACGCTTCCTCGTAGAGACTTTAGGAGAAGTATTGTGGCTCTGTCCTCTGCAGTGGTCATATTAGGAACAGTAGCTAAAATAAGAGAATTATGAAAGAGATTCATGGAATCAGTGAGTCTGTTAAGTAAGCTCTGACTATTCTTTTCTCACTGTTCCCAGTAACTGTAAAGTACTTTTGTCCTGTGTCAGCTTGCAGAAGAATTTGTTTTCATTGCATTCAAAAAGAATGATGGCCATGCAATGGGGGACACAAAATGATTTCCTTAGCTGATTGTTTTATCTTAACAACAACAACAAGAAGAAGTGAAATGCCTGCTCTGGTCTGTAGCATGGTACTCCAGCATACAGCATGTTTCTAAGTCAATGTTAAGTGGGGAATAGTCGTTGCTAAGGTGGCATGCTGTGCATTAGCATTATTGGCAAGGAGCACAAGCAAAACAAAGAATTTCAACCATTTAAGAGAACTTTTTTCATCTTTCTCTGCCAATGTGGTTTGCAAGTTGAGCTCAAGTTCTATGTTTTTGTTTGTTGTAAAATGCCCTATTTAGTTTTTGAAAATGTGCCTGTGTGTTTCTGAGGCTGTGGTGAGATTGCCTCTCTGTTTCCCATTAGAGATGGCACCAGCGTCTGATTTATTTTCCCACATAGCCAGTCTGCATGGTCTTTGGGAACTAACTCTGAAGTTCTTATATTTAGCTCCTCTGAAGGAGATGTTGATACTTTTTTAGCTCAAACTTCTTCTTTAGATCTTGCTGGAGGAGTCCTGCAAGCCTTGAAAATACCTTAAAATGATATTAACTAAGTGATCAGTTCCAGCAATTGTTCAAGATACTTCTAAGTTAGCACAAATGCTTGTAGCTGCTCTGAATAACATTTGTTTTCTTAGAATTGGGATATTAGTATACTATGTCTTCAAGGAAGTTTTTTCTTAAGTATAAGGATCAGCTTTGAACATCAAATATTCTGTAGGTTTGTGGTCACTGCTGCCTCCATCAGCTGCCTGAGCAGGTACTGCATACCACTGCACTGTAAAGATGTGGAAAAATGCACGTCTGTGCACGATACACTAACAATATATAACTATTTGCCTCCACATGACAGCTCTTCAGCAGTATGTGCATTAGTCTTCCTTTTCAAAGGGAAACAAAGAATACTACAGCCAGGCAGATGTACTGGGAAACTTCGGGGGACTTGCGTTCTAGCCAAATTACTGTCTTGCAACACCAACACTTCCAAAAAGCCGAACATGGATTGTTAAGTAAAACCAGATACAGCTTATGTTTACACTGAAATGTTGTGGTCTGATTCCATGTGCATTAGGTCTTTGTTCTGTATCATAAAGTGGAAAAATCTAAAAGGGAGGTGGAACCACCGAGTCATGGATTCGCAGCTGAAGTAGAAAGGCATTTTCATGTGGTCCAACTGCTTCGGATTCTGAGACTGAGCCATAATTACAACCATTAACTTTTACTACAGATGTGACTCATCACCCTGAGGGCTGCTTTAAGAAACCAGCTGTATGTATAAACCTGTATTTTGCTTTGTAGCATAATGTGTTAGGGCAGAAATGTAAGCATCTTATTACATAAGGCTCCAGTGGGTGGAGTTCAGCAGAGTGCTCCCTGCAGGGGGAAAATATGAGGGAGAAAAATCTCTTTATGTTGAGCTGCTGCAAGAGGCAGAGGAGGTTGGCAAGCTGATAGAACAAGCTGACTTGCAGGCTGCAGTGCCAGCACAGTTAATTACAGTCCTGCGGGGCAGTATCAGCTGTGTTACTGTTGATTTGGCACATGCTGTACTGTGCTTCCAGAAGCACGCTGACTTCTTGGAATGGCAGAACAGCATCGACCTGGCAGAGCCGTTTTGGTATTTGGGGGGCTGTACCCTGGCAGTATAGTGCCCAGGAGATTAGACAGGAATTTTCAAAGCCATACAGTTACAAAGTTTGGAACTGCTTCTTTCATTTATGTTCTATGCCTGAGCTTAGTCTGGCCTTGTTCTGCAACTGAAATTCTTCCACTGTGTGCAATTGTAACACAGATATGTGAGGCACTTCAGAATTTACATGATTGTTTACTTGTTGTTTGAGATGCTACAAAGAAAAGCCCATCATGGCTTGGTTAGTGTGCTTGCTTTTAACAAAAACCTATTAAATGCAGAAGAGTTTGCACTTACATATGGGATGCACATGGTTTCGTAAGTTGAAAATATGTGCATGGATGATTCCTTACAAAAGGTAAAGTTGAATTGATTTAAATTGCAATTAGAGACACAAGAAGTGCAAATCTGATTATATACAGCATATTTGTTATGATGGGCTTTTTACTCTCCATCACATTCCTTCAGAAATAGAGCATGTACTTTCCCTTATTACTGCGTACTCATTTGACTTCTTATGACTCTAGACTGCTAATACTGAGTTCATCTTTCACTTAAAGTGTGTTATCTTAATTTGATTCTTTTCCAAGATCTTTTCAAAATCAAATATTATCATACCCCCTTTTTTTTCCCCTGCAAAAGTCCAATGCAGCAACTGGCTAAACCTGGGTCTAAGTTGCTCATTCATTCCAGAAGGTTTTTCCTTGTTTTCTGGTGTGTCAGACTGTGTGACTTTTGGCTAAACTGTTTCTGTGTACTTTTAGTCAGTCTTGCCAGGTAAAGTATTCTATTAAATAAACTTAAGAAAGAGTGTAGAAAGTGCAGCATACCATACTTTTTAATCTCTGTGTGGAAATTCAAGCTTTTTGTGCAGCATTAAAAACTTGCCTTTTCAATTTTGAATTTGCAAGGGTGTGATTAGACTCTGTTGTAATCTGAAAAGTCACTCTCTTTTATTGGTTGGGTTTTTGGTGGTGTTTTTTTTTGTTTAGGGTGGTTTTTTAATCAAAAAAGGCTGGGAGGAGGAAAAATAAGTAGTTCTACTGACTAGGATCTCGGAGCCCTGCTGAAATGCCAAGACTAACAACATTTTGTTTTTAAGTTTCCAAACACTAGATGACTAAACCCAGCAAAAGGCTGTGTCGTTTTTACTCTAGGTCTGTAAGAGAAGGCTCATTTCTAGTAGAACTTCAGAAAGTGTTTAAGGGTACACAAATTGTGTACCCTTCACAAATTGTGTGAGAGTCATCCTCAATCCCTTCGTATCTACAGCTTGTGAAAGCCTGGAGGCAATGACCCCTGCCAAATCCTTCTCTCTGTTTCTGGGGGTTGGGAAATGCCTGCCTGCAGCACGGGCCCAGTGCAGTGGTGTGGTGTTTACTGAAGTACTGCAGGGTGTTGCTAGAGTATGACAGCTACTCTGGCTTCATATGAGGTTTGTAGTAAGCAAGTGACAGGCAGGTTACTCTGAAGCAGAATTGGTCCAGACAGCATCCTTGTGACAGGGTATTCCCACTGGTGTCCGTGGTGTATTTCTGATATTGGCAGTGTTGCCAAATTATTCCTGTTTGTCATCATCTCATCATTTTTGCTCCCTTCAGTTCACCTGGGTGCATGCCTTATTAATCTGGCTTTCCATACCCATTGTCATTTCAGTGTTCTTTTACCTAAGGACACAGATGTCATTTCCTTATGCAAGTGGAGCAGCTTCATTCTCTGGCAGCCGTGCTGTTCTCTGTTATGAAATGGTAGCTGCCATTAAATTAGGATGGGGCAATAACAAAATATCCAAGGAGGTTCCAATGTACTTCACAACTTGTTGAAACCAGAACAAATTTCCACCTCATGTCCTATGAAAAAACAATTCCCCATTTGCATTTTTAATTCACAAGCCTTCGCACAGTGATGCTCTGGGTTGGTTTGTCCTGGAAGGCTGCTGGTGGGGTGCAGTGTTTGAGTATGTTTAATTAAGCTGGGCATCAGTGTGATGCTTCTCAAGTCTCACTGTGAAGAATTGGTCTACAACGAGGCAACCAAGTGCCTGATGTGTAGTCTCAAGTAAGGCTAACTAAAATCTGATTGGCAGAAGAAACTGGTAAGGTGGATTTGAAAGTATGGATCTTGTTGTCCACCACTCATGCAGGGTTTGCTTGCCTTGCTTGAGCAGACTGTTCCTCTGTCCTGGTTCACCCCTCTTTCTCCTTCTCTTTTATCCCGTCAGTGGAATTGGGCTGTACAGCTTGGGCATGGCTGTGGTTCTTGATGATTAGGCCTCATCTAATCTACAGAATCTGGTGGTGGGCTCCTGTCTCAAGAGCCAAATGCTTGACAACTAGATTCCTCTCACAGACCTGGCCAGCTAATTAACCTGCATGCCTAACAGCCTGGATTTCTCTGCCTAGCCCTGCTCGAGTGTCCTGCTGCAGAATGTAGTCTGTGGGGTTGCTGGTGTCCATTACCAGGCTGGAGTACAATCCTGCTTGGCTGGACATGCTTCCTAGCAGAAGATCAGAAAGGGCTTGGAAAGCACAATGTGTTGGCTTGATGTGGGGCTGCAGTAGGCATGGGTGGCTTGAAAGCCTTCCCCCATTTTGCATTTGGAAACAATGATGTAAATTAGAAGTTTCCCTTTGTACTAGTCAAGAGTTTTATCATGAATAGCTACACGTGCTGTGCCTGGGTCATTGTCGTCCATGTGCTTGTATGAAACATCAGGCCTTCAGAATGAACCTACTCTGTTTTATGGGCTTCAATGCTGTTAAAAGTATTTTTAGTGTCGTTTATTTGCTGTGTTATGAATACAACAAGGAGGTTATGTGTCTGTCTGCCTGATGCATTAGGCTGGCATTCTTCCAGGGAAATATTTTACTTCATGTAGTAAGAAGGTAGTATTTAAGTTAGCCTTCCTAAAATGTTGATGTTTTATGGGTTTTGTGTTTGTTTTTTTAGGGGCAAAGAAATCTGTAACTTACAGTATGAAGAAATTATACAAAATGACAAAGGGATGGTTAAGGAAGACATCTTGAGTCTCGACATACAGTGTATGGGTAAATAAATGGTACTTTTTCTCTAAATATTTTGCACATGTTGCTTTGACTACTTGAGAAGATTAAAGAAGTCTGTTCTAATAATTTACATGACCAATTTTACTACTGAAATCAGAGCTTTTGTTACTGTGGAAAGGTTTGGTGATAAATAGGGCAAAGGAATTATACTCTGTAAATACCGAAATGAATTTTCCTGTATAATATAGCTTGGATTTTCAGAAACCATGAGTAAAAAGGATTGATTATATGTATGAATTAAGAACCAAAGCCCTGCTTTTTCTATGTATTGCTAGCTTTATTTTCCAGAATACTCTCAGGCTCTTTAAAAAATACACACTGTCCTGATTTTATTTGTCAGGGACTTATGGAACTGGAGGGTCCATTGAGTTTTAAGTAGATATGAAACTGTCCTCTTGAAAGACATCATTTCTGCACATACAAGTTCGTCCTTGGAGTAGTTCTGAGGATGGTTTCTGGGTGCTTCTGCAGGGTAGACTTCATGAAAAGGAATTTTTTTTCTCAGATGTGCAACTTTCTGAATCCAAAAACTTCGACGCTAACTTTCAGTTTGGGAAGTGTGTGTGGAATTAGAAGCTTGTCAGGTGTCAGATCCTGTCATACAAATTGCATGTTTCCTTCATGAGACTGAGGTGACAATTGCCCAGCTCATGGCAATTAAAGTGTCATAGTTGGAAGGGAAGTCATGCTTTCATTGACCTTGAGGACCCGCTTGGGCAGATGTATGAAATGTATTTTGTTTGGCAAGAGTCTAAGTGCTTTAACGTTGGAGATTTTATGAACAAAAATACCTCTTGTTTGATTCTTTGATTATTTTTTTCCTGTCCACAACAATAAAACTTGTTCTCCCTTGCTGAATTAAATTAGCTAAACTGAAGAAAATTAGACTTTTATATAACATGTTACATTAATCAAGCCATGAAAGAGTGGCCATTTGTGGCAGTATTCATGTGTGACACAATAAATTTGGAGCATCTGTGGTAAATAGAGTATTTTTTGCACTGAGTCAGGTGGGTTTGCTAATTTGGGATGTTTTTCTTAACAGAAATAAATTCAGAGAACACTTTATTTGTGAGAGTGTCAATGATAAAAATAATTTCAAGCTAAAAAATGGAAATAAAATGTGTCTTTCCTGATTAGCACGTATTTTTCCTTGTGTATTATGTGATCAGCAGGGCCATCTCTGAAGCCACATTTGACTTGGTGATCTCACTTAAAAAAAACTATTGGAATGAAATTGGCTGCTAATTGCTTCCAGGGAGCAGCTCAAAGCATGAATTTAAGAAAGAAGACAAATATATTATTGTATACAAGATGACTCGGGATTGCTTTCATCACAGGGAACTTTCAAATACTGGTTATTTAAAAATATTTTAGTTTAAAGTGGCAAAATTTGAATTCAGAGTCAGGAAATAAATGTGTCCCCTTTTTTTTTTAATCGGAAAATATTGCTACTCTGAAATAGTAACTTTCTAAGGTCACAGGCCGATTTGCATTATCTATTGATGACAGACCTAGAATTTGTAAGAGCCCTCAGGTGTCCTTTTTCTGACATTAGGAGGCTGACTGTCCTTTTTACGGTGGCGTATCCTGCAAAAGAAGTGACCCCAGCTAGAGAATGTTTGTAAGTACGGTACTGGCGTTCTCTGTCCCTCTTAGTAAGAGGCCAAAGTGTCCCCAGTTTGAAAAGTTTATAATATAAGAAACAGAGCTGGGGAATGTAAGCCACTGCTTAAATTAAATTAGCCTTGTTTTTTGGCTGGATTTTTTTGTTTACATGTAGAGGTTCCTTTCTGGATAATCTAGAAGTCTTTTGTACAAAATATACCCTATACACCTTAAAATTAACTTCATATGTACTGAAGACTTGAGATAGCCATACAATTTTTTTTTTTACATTTCAGCATAAGCTCTACTAAAAAGAAATGTGAAATCAGATGTTGACTTACTTAGGTGTGCTTGGTGGAAAATTCTTAACAGAGAATACTGATCCCAGTGGTAGAAACAGACCCCGACAGATGTGAGGCTTTTGGACAAATGAACAGCACAAGAAAAGATTCAGGATGGAGTCATGACCTTTTGAATGAAATAGTTACCAGGTAAGAAGTGCAGTGCTGGCAGGACTGCCTGGTTTAACGAGGTAACAGCTTTTGGTGTTCTGTCCCAAATGAAGTACACTGTAGGGGAAACCGCATGTGGGCAGGAGCATGGACAGAAACTGAGTTTTACACCAGCAGTTTGGGGTTAGCGATTTTTTAGTAGGCTCCACTGTATTATTTGGAGGAAGAAAAAAGTAGTCCTTATCTGTCTTAGGATATATAAAAAACCATGAAAACTGAAGCTGACAGCACATAATGTATCGACTTGTTGTAGGAAACAGGACAATTTCAAAAGAACCCTCTGCATCAATAGTGAACAGAATGACTTATTTATTTATAATGTAACTTACATAATGTATGTTCTGAGCTTTCTTTTGTAGGTGTGCTTATTTTCTTTTAAGGCTGTGTGGGAAAGGGTCTAAGTGAGCCTTAACTTCTCCTGAAGGAGAGGATGCTTTGGCACTGGTGAGGATTTGCCCTCAACAAACTCAGCAAGATCATTCTTCCTGAAATTGTATTTGTCACCGTGTGAATTCTGTTCCCGTAGCCAACTGCTGGAAAGTGAATACTGTAAGCAGAAAAATATAGTTGGCTTTTTGTTTTTGAGAAAAAGCCAATTGCTGCATACTGGATTGGCAGGAATGCATTCCATGTACTGAATACAGTACCAGAAAATTAAGGCTAGCAACTAATATGTTATTCCAGATTTTGCCTCTTTTATGTCCTCTTTATATCTGTAAATGAAAATGTAGCATTTTTGTAATCTCCATAATTCCCTCCAGAATGCAGGCTTTCCTAGGTGCTGTATAGAAATGCATGAGCTGAAAGGAAAAAAAGGACATCTGTGGTGCACAGATGGAGCAAGAACTTACCCACAGAATAAGCAATATGACCAAATTAAAAACAAAAAAAGTAGGCAGTGGCAGAACTAGACACTCTGACCTTTTAAGGAGCTCATTCCTTCCTCCTTCCTCCCGTAGTGGTGCAGGTAAGTGCAGTTTTACATCGTGAGCCATACTGGGAAGTGATATCATGAACCAAACTGCCCTGAGCAACCCGGACTTTTGTTTTAATTACGAAAAGGTGAGGATGGGGCTTTTTAAACCTGGTTAAATAACAGCACCACAGGATGTGCAACCACTGGCTCATAAATTATAACTGCTTCAAGCACTGGTTGAGAGCTTGTGTGTCATGGGATTGCCCAACCTCTGGCTGAGGATTCTCACTAGCAGAGTGTGCTTGACTTATGTGTTACTACCACTGCTGAATAGGTGTGTCATTCCTTTTTGAGACTAATGGCAACATACAGCTTGGGCTTGAATCTGAAGAAGTGAAAATATTAAATCTGTGTGATGTCTCTGTACAGTTGGACGCTGCTGAACCCCTCCTGGGTTGTGGCAGCAGCGTAAGCGTAGGCTGGATGCGAGCAGCTGGTTCCTCTGCTGGTTCTGATTTGTCGCCTTGAGGCTGTGTTCCCCTTTATTGAGGGCGGGTACCTTGGAGATGTGTACTTACCTGAACTTTGAATAGAGTATCCTACGAGGATATCTTGCATCCTAGGAGGCTTAGTGTTTCTCTGCAGTTCCTCACTACTGCCAGGTTTGGGGATGAGCAGCAGTTAAACCCAGAATTTTTCCAATGATGAAATGCAGTCGTAGCTCTAGGGAAGCATTAAAAGAGCAGCTTTCTTTTAAAAGCCATCAGCAATACAGTTAAAGATAATGTTCTGAATATTTAAGTAAGACACATTTAGAAGTGGTCTTGGTATTTCAGAAGGTGCTTGCTACTGAAATGGTGGCTTAGAGCATGAGAAGTCAATTACAAGTCAGTCGATGTGTGAGAGTTTGTCGGCTCCTGTGGTGAAACAGCCATCTTCATCCTGACCCTTGCTAGCTAAGCAAGGGCATTTATTCAAGAAATAATGTTCTTGTAGGAAAAATAGGAACATACTGCTTGCTGCTTAGCAGCTAATTAAACATTTTTATGTGCAGCAGATGCTGCGTGGCGTCAGCCCCTCCCAACCTTCAAGCTGTTTGTCTCGCTGCCAGCGGGCCGGTCCTTCCCTCGCAGGTGTTGCAGTGCTGAGCACTCTGCCTGTAACCCACACTGGCCCTGCTTGCCTTGTGTGGCTGAAATACCCACTGCAGGGCTTGCTTTGGCTCTGAACTTCCTTTGTGTACAGCAATATAATGGGTCATTTCTTGCTCTTTGGGGAGGGTTTTGCAAATCTCAGTTTAATAGTTGCTATTTAGTCCATCTGTTGATACACTGCCAGTATTCAAGCCTGTGCAGTAAATCTCTGGAAGACGCAAGAAAGCCCTTCCTCATCATCCATATAGGCTGAAATCTTAAACTGTATTCTGTTCTGTAAATCATTTATCTCCCTGCTTTTTAAAGAAGTGGCCTACCTTTCCCCTCGAGGCCATTGGTCTTGAACGTATTTATTTTTTTGGCCCAGAGCCATGGATGAATCATAGCCTAGAGCAGCTTACAGTCTCAACTCCTCTCTATTGTTAACATAAAAAACTCCGTGCAGTTGTTACAGTGTTTTGCTACATAAAACTTTTAAGAGAAGAGAGATTGATTTCAGACTTGTTAGTTGCTTTTGAAGTCCCTCAGCAGTATGTGGGAGTGGTTTCTTACGGTCGTGCAGCTGTGATCCACTAAAGTAACTGGTGATTGCAGCATGGGAAGTGAGTACATGGGAACATGGTACTGACTCTTTATCACAATGAGATGTGTTTGCTCTTTCACAAAAAATAGTCACTTTAGCTTTTCATTCCATTTGTAACACTCCTGTTTATACCTTCTTGTTCTGTTTCCATATTGCTTTATTTTTTTATTATTTCTGTTTCTGTTCTTGACTTAATCCTCTTGACTTAATTCTCAAGTCTTTCATTATGTTCTTCAGACATCCCTCTTCTCTGGTTTGGCTGTTCCAGCATGGATACTGTTTCATGCTCTATCCCTCTTTTTCCTGTGTAACTGCTTTCATTAAAGGCAGCCAGGCAGATGATTTATTTCTTGATATCTTAAAAGACTTCTTTGTAATGAAGAGCCTGGATGCAATCAAACTCCTAAGGTTTTCCGTAGGTGAGTCAGCAGCATGGGCATAGCTGGCTCTGAGACTGACAGTGCCCCTGAAGTATGTAACTCTATCTCGTGCTTCAGAGGGAATAAACTAGATGACACAGGATGAATGTGAAATCAGAATTTGGCTGGATACACAACCATAGATTCTGGTTTCCACTTCTCCTTATGGTCTCAGATCTCAATATTGTGTCCCTTTATTAACTTGCCAACTGTTGTGAGCAACTCATTTGGCTTAGAACTATGATGTTTGGCTGCTCCTGAACTTAAGATTTGGGGAGTGCATAAAACTACCACCCAGGACGCTGATTTCCTCCACCAGCACGTGTAAGATGTGTTCTTTATTGCCTGCTCATTTCCCCTTTTTCCAGGTATTTGAGTTCCTCCAGGTGGCTGGTGATGACCCTTCAAACACTGCTATATTGAGCACACCCGACTGTTCCAACCAGCAGACTGTATTTCTCACGTGGGCCTCAGGGAGCTTTCTCATTAGGTTTGGTTGACCTTCAGTGTCAGTGAATTTGAGTAACAGATGGAGAGTAACAGCTGCAGCCTTGCCACAGACAAGGTGCCCCGAGGTAGTGGATCGCTGACCAAATGCGATTCCCTTCTATCAGAGAGCAGGACTTGACAGCATCCCATAGCCTCCTGATGCCTGCAACAAACATCTTTGTCAGATGGGGAAGTTAAGGATATGGAGGCCAGTATTCCTGGGTGGCTTAGGGAACTGAACTGTAGGGTCTGTGTTCTTTAAATTGATTGAGGAGGTAATGCTAGAGCTGGTTCTGACTTGGGAAACTTCAGAGTAAACATAGTACTTGGTGAGTGTCCAGTAGAGGGGGATCCAAGCAGGGCTGTGACTCATGCCTTTTCCCAGCAATTAATTTAAAAATAGAATTGAAATTGAAATATGCTTTGAAGGTCAGAATGTCAGGTCAGTGTGTGTCTGATAGTTTTTCATGGGTGAGGTGCTCACAGAGGACAAAGGGTTCTTTAATTTCCAGTGCACTTCTGACTGTTCTGAATGCGTAGAAAATGAATTTTCTTTGTGTTATCCACTGCAGCAAGAAGAGATGTTACCTTTGTATAGCTCTTTTCTGGTGTCTTTTTTAGTTTGAGTGAACAGCCGCTTTGTCACTTTTGATACTGTGGCCTCGTAAAATTTTGCATTGACCTTATTTACCTGTTTTTCTAGATAAAATCTCCCGCACAGTTGCTAACTGATCCTGAGCTTAATGACTGCCTTAGGGAGAGGCTGTAATCATTTTACTTTTGCATGTTTTAACCTCTTACTCAGACTTGTTAAATCAGAAATGCTAAAGGGATGAAGTTTTAGTACATGAAGCTTCAGACTCTACGTTATGAAGTTATTAATAAAAATTCCAAATATTTCAGTTACATCTTTAGTCAAAGAACTTGCATGCCATTTTTGCCTTCAGAATCCAGCATTCTGCCAAAACCTTTTCAGGATGATGAATTACTATTTTGACAGTTACGCACTTTTTTTCCCTGAGAAAATGAGAATTGTGCAGCTGCAAAGACCAATATTCTGACTGAAACTTGATGTGCATGTAGTGGCTGTAGAGGGTTCTTACCTTTTAAATTTGAATAGAATTTGATTCTTAGGAGTCTGCAACCATAGGGGACTGCCTTTAAAAAATAAAACAGCATAGCACTCTCTATGTTGGTTCCTTCAAGAACCTTCTCAATTAAACAAGCTAGGTAAATAGTTTAAATATCTCATTTTGGCTTTATTGAATCTATTTGTGGCACTTCTCTTACAAGGAATCTATCCAGCTCTATGGTGTACGTGGTAAATTTGAAAGGTTGTGTTCCCACACCATGGATTATCTTTTTTTAACCTCTACCTCCTGCCAGAATTCCTCCAAAGCTCCTCTTTTAAAATCAGTAGTGAAGCACAAGAAGGAGGCATTCAGTGGTTTTTTGTTTGTTTGGGCTTTTGTTGTTTTCTTTTAATGTTGCCATTTCGAGTTGTCTTGCTCCTACGCAGTGATGAAATGTCTGGCTCACTCCCTGCACAAGACAACAGTGAGAGCCAAGAAGTTTGCAGCTTCTTAGAGTGCTTCAAGAAGTGGTTCAGGAGAGGAGGAAGAGCTGATACAAAGCAGCCTACCAGTGTCTGTCTTGTGATGGTGTCGCAGTGCTTTGGTATGACAGTCTGGGGCAAGGCTTTTTAAAACCAAATCACATTCACAATAAAATCTATTCAATATTCTCCATTGCCTCCCAAGTCTGGTGTTGGGGCACACATCCCAGGTGATTGTGCACATTCCATGGGCTAACTCTGACCCTGCATCCATGGATTAGAAAATTGCCCAGTGGAAGACTGAGTCAGTAGCAATTGGACAGTTTGAAGGTGAGTTTGTGCAGGGAGCAGCAGTGATGTAGTTTCATCATCTATGCCTTAAATTCTTCTGACATTTTAAGATGGATTATATTTAAAGGTTGTGCTTGCATAGGTGATTTTAAAATAAAGCATCTGTTTTCTTCTGCTTTACTTTTTGTTGTTTAAGGAATGTGTCTCCTCTGTTCCTTGTCTGGTGTATTTGTGATTCGTTTCAGCAGGATTCTCTTTCCAATATCAAAATGAAAATGAGTGTGTTACTTATTTTAAAAACAACAGAAAAAAAACAGAATCCCAAACCCTTCTGCCCTCCTGAGTTCATGACTGAAATGATCTGGTGGCTGATGCTCTGTGTGTGTTAGCGCGGCTGCCTGGCTGGTGCCTTCCAGCCCTGTTCCTGTCCCTGATAAACCTGGGGGCTGCAGTCAGCCAGGCTCTGCTGGGGTCACCTGCAGCCTCCTGGGAGCCCTTCCAAAATCACAGTGGTAAGGGCACACCTGGGAAGCTGAGGGGAAGGCCCACTTGTTCTGAAGAGATGCTGACCAACAATTTCTAGACTAAGGTCGGTTAAGAATTTAAAGTCCCCGGTCATTACCAGGATCAGACTGCCAGAGCTATGAAGCTGGCACATGAACAGTACTAAAGTTGGTGTGGGTGTTCTCATCCAACAAATGTGACTAAACTTGATTATTCCAGTGTGATTCCCTGGTGCATCTTTGAGCGATAGGCAGGGATATTCAAAAGGGCTTTGGAGCCCAGTCTTTGGGTGTTCAGTTCCTTTAGGCAGGCATGTCACTTCTGTGCAGTGACCTACTGCTGGTGTCTTTGGCTTAGAAGAAGTTCTGGTGACTAAATAACCTTTTCTTACAGCCTTGAAATGCATGTGAATTCTGTAGCTTACAATGAGTTAGTATGTGAACTCTGACTAAGCATGAGCTGCAGCCTATTCATGATTTTAATGATCCCAGTTGCACTAAGGTTTCTCTTGTCCTGTTGTGAAAGTTAGGATACAAATCAAACAGGGAGTTACATCTATTGTATGTCTGTGTGTACTGCACAAGAAGAGGAGCAGAATCAGAAAAAGAAAGTGTATGATTGAGTATCTACCTACATCTGTGTATCACTGATTGTACTGACCTTGCTTTGAACACTGAATGGGCCAGTTGTGGTCATTTTATTGGTGTTTAACAAAACTTAAACAAATTAAAACCAGCGGGTTATGGCCAGAGGGTGCTTTTAATTTGTTAATCTGACACTCCCTTTTTTTGCTGAGCTATCTTGTCTGTCTTCATCTTATGGGAACATCCATAGGGTAGAATCTTCCTCTTCTCTAGAACAAAGCAAGCAGAAAGTACCTGTGGTTAAATGTTCTGAAAGAACAGAGTTAGTGGTGTTCATATTTGTTTGGTTCTGAAAATATCTCATTGTTTGCTTGAAGATTATGCTGCTGTTATGACCCTGCTCCAGCTGAAATTATACCATCTCTTTTAATCTTCCTTTGGATGACGGGGCAGACAATTACGAAGAGGGCAAGCTTTGTCTTGAAGCAGGTAATAAATAACCATCTCCATCAACTTACAGTTTGGATCGACTTGTCTGTCTGGAATTCCTGCAACTTAACGCATTACGCTCTCATGAAATAATAAACTATCTTCAAAAAAATTTAAAGTGTCTTTTTAAATCTTATGTGCTACCACGTTTTGAATTTGGGTGTGTTTTTACGTAAGGTAGCTCTGGGATGCAGTGCAAACAAATCTAGTGTTTTTTGCAGGGAAGAGTTCTAGATTCAGAGTTCAGCAGTATTAACGTGGAAGAAAATATGTTTGCTCGTGAGGCTCTGTAATTTGTTTGTGATAAAATGTATTCTGAGCTATGATTTTAAAAGCTGCTGGCATTTGGTGTAAAATTAGCCTGTTTTATTAAAAGAGGATGTGGATAGATGGAAGTATGCATTGTAACTGTACCAACAGATGCTGTGAAGCAATGACATGCCTTACTGAGCCTGTGGAAAATAATGGTGTTCTGTGATAGCTTTTGGAAAAGTGTTGGCTTTTGGCACAAACTTAATCATTTTGTGCAGAATTTCGTGTACTTTGGGCTTCTCTTCAGACTGAAAATAACTTTGTGTGTTCCTGTCTGTTGTAACAGAAGTACCTGTATTGCTGCTGTTTAAAACAAAAGTAAGATTGCAGTAAGAAATTGGAATAATTCAGATAAATTCCTCTTTTACATGTTCCAGCTGGCAAATCAGTTCCTCAGACAGGCACCTAGAGAAAAGAAAAGACATCTCTTTGTGGCTGTACAGTTGTAGCTGATTGAAGCAACACCCAACATGTGCCCCCTGCTGCTAGTCTTGCAAGCTGAAATCATTTGAAAATAGTTTAAAAACCAGGTTGGAGCCCCTTCCCACACTGAGTATCCATGACTCATTAACACTGGAGTCTTCCACAGAAGTTCAGCATATTGATGCTCTGGCCTGCATGGAGGGAGATACTTGCCCAAGGCATTTTTCACCAACTGTTACTGGTAGTGGAAGTGTTTGGTTTTCTTAGTTGGTCACGGAACAGATGTCAGGCTTAATTTCAGTAATAATTACAAGATTAATGCTTGAGTAGGGTCTGTAGAACTAGGCCATCAGAGCTCCCTATAGACTGCAACTGCACTTGATAGAATACCTTTGTCCCCCTCCTCTGATTTCAGGTACTTTCCCCTCCTCTATATTTTTAAAAAATAAATATCTTAAGTTGTGAAACGATGGTAACTGTTCAAAGAAATCTCTCAGAAGGTACCCAGAAATGACCTAGCAGCTTCTGTTGCTCGTGAAATATTGGTGCTGTACTGTGCAGCTGTGCTGACACATTGTGCTATGCAGTGTTTGGTGTGCCCAGGGCTGTGGGCTGTTACACCAATCCAGAGTAGCAGATCTTTGCTTGACAGGCATCATCCACAGCAGACAAAGGAGGAGATGTTGCTGACACTGCTGCAGCTGAGATGCACAGTCACTCACAGGCCTGGCTCCCTCACCCAGTCGTTAAACTTCTGTTGCATGGTGAGTGGCACTGATTTTTCAGTGATTAACACACGGAACAGGAGTGGCAATGGGAGTCTGCCCTGGGATGGGAATCATACCGTAGGTGCTCTGCTCAGAGCCTGGGGTCGGGCTGAAGCACCACTGCTGCCTTAGTTCAGGTACAAGCCCTCAGCTCCCCCCGTCAGTTTGTGTGTTCCAGCAGAGCGTGTTTGTGCTGGTGCCTGGGCCAGCAGAGTGCCTGCGGCACCAGTCAGGTATAAAGTGTCTGCAAAAGGAAAAACTGATTTTAACACCTGGGCAAACCAAAATAGTGTTCATGGAGCAAGGCTGGGTTTGCTTTACTGTTGAACAGCTTGGCTGGGCTTTCACGTGTGAGGGGTTCGGTGGCTCCAGCGAGGGTTCCTTATGGTGTGTCAGCTGCTCCTGTGCCTTCTCAAGGATTTCCAGCATCTGAGAGCTTGCACTTCATGTTCTCTGTTCTCACCAGTGCTCACACCGAACTGGAGTGGGGAAGTTGTCTGTACTGGCAGTGTTTGCACGGGAATGCATGGGGTCATGGTTCCCAGAAAGCTGCTGTTCCCTCAGACTCCTCAGATGTTTCATAAATAACCCTGTTCTAAAACTTTAGCCGGGAGCTGTAAGAGCACAGCCAGAGGATCAAAAGCTGTTTTGACCTCTCCTTTTTCAAGCTCCTCCTCGTCCCAGGAGCTTTGTCTCTAACCAAAGAACCTCTTCCTACCTCTTCCCCTCCAGCAGTTACAAACGGGAGCGGCGTACTTTCTTCTTGAAGATAAATATTAAATAGAGGTGTAATTAGTCTGCAGCAGTTCATTCTCATGATGTGCACCAGTGTCTGCTTTTCTCAGTGCCTGTGCTTCCGTTTGCCACATTTCACAGGACTCTCCCAGTATATTCTCAAATAATTTCTACATTACCATCTCGCCTGCCATTTTTCTACATATGAGAGCATTGGGTGCCTGTTCTGCTTGCTGGTGATGAAAACACTTTCCAGTCACTTTCCAATGTCAGCTTTTAAAAACTCCAGTGCACTTCATACACTGTTCGATATTGCCATACACTGTATCATAGATTAAGAATCGATGTTTATGGTTTATCAGGCTGTTTGCCTCCGTTTTTAGCATTGAGGTGATGCTGTTGGGCACACGGCGTGGCCGGGGCTGGGTCTCATTTAGCGTTTGGGATGTGATTTTGTGGCCCGGGGATCTCGTGCCCCGTCAGAGCAAGGATATGGAAACCCTCCGGTATCGGCTGTTCTGGCGGTATCCGGATGGGTTCTGGAACCGGAGCTGGGCAGCACGGCCCCGACCCCTGCGGGCGCTGCAGGGCAGGGGCTGTGAATATCAGGAAAAACTTTTTCACTGTGCGAGTGCCAGAGCACTGGACCAGGCTGCCCAGAGAGGCTGTGGAGTCTCCTTGGCTGGAGACATTCAAACCCCGCCTGGATGCGTTCCTGTGTGATGGACTCTGGGTGACCCTGCTCTGGCAGGGGGGTTGGACTGGGTGATCCTTCGAGGTCCCTTCCAACCCCTAGAATTCTGGGATTCTGTGGGTGATTCTGTGGGTGCGCCCGGCCGGGCCCCCCGCGGCCTCCCCGGCCCGGCGGCTGTGCCCGCACCCCTGGGGGAAGGCGGCACCCGCGTCCCCGGGCCAAGG